>VWZG01010866.1:256316-384942 GCA_013396735.1 Grallaria varia
CCCCCCCCCCCCATTTGAGACACCCCAGTTGTTTTAACTGTGGCTCTAGTGATGAATCCTGTGTGTCTACAGTTGTAATTATTTATAAGTGCCACACATGTACTTCTGAAAAATCTTACCCAGGTTGTACCAGGTGTTGTCCAAGGCAGCTTCACCCACGGGCAAAGCCAATGGCTCAGAATGACTTGAGTTGGGTGAGAAAGAGAAATCACACACATCAAAGTCTGTTACTGTTCGTTAGCACTCAAAACAAAAATCCAGAGTATGTGCACAGAATAACAAATTGTAAATCTCCAATTAAAAAATACACTTTTCAGATGGGCAGCTGCTTAATGCAGTGATTTTTAATTGTTTTTTAAAGATGCATGTGGAAGTTGTTGTCATACACACCAGCAGGGATTAAAGGGTTAACAACAGATAATTTATTTTCCTGTAGAACAAAATGTCTTACAGGAATCAATTGCATCCAGGTTTTCTGAATATTTTTGCAATGTAATAATTCTTTTAAATTAGTTGGCAGATATATGAAGTGGGTTCCAAATGAAGGCACAAAAATGTATGAAATTGGCTGAGAACTATAACCAGTTGTTTTTGTTTTTTTCAAGGAGAAGCAGATGAAAATAAACATTAGTGCATAGTAGTCCAAAGAAAGTCTTAAAAGATAATTAATTGTGGTTTCCATTAGTCTTTTCAAGACTTTCACTGAGTTACTGTATTTTGAAGCATTATTTATTTGTATTCATTAGAATAAATTATTTTTTAAAAAAATTAGGTGTTGTTTCTGTTAGTGTCTTTAAGAACTTTCATGCTTATAGGGAGCACACTGTGGTACAACTTCTAAAATGGCAACCCCAAAACTACAGATTTCTGTGGGCCCTGAAGTTTCCCCAGACCGGATGCTGAGACAGAGGAGGTTTCCGGGGTGTTGTGCGCATCCAGCAGCAGCCAGCTGGGACAGGAGCTGGAGCCTGAGAAAATTTCAGTAGAACTTGCTCCAGAAGCAATGCAACAGCACCCTCTGTCAAAAGCTGTGGAAGCCAGTCCTTCCTGTGCTGGTGGTGAAACTCTGGACTCCTTCGGTAAAAAATCTTTCCTTTTTTAGGTTAGTAGACATGCAGAAGTCTAGTTTTAGTCTTTTGTGGATTATCCACCAAAACCAGAAATATCACAAACTAGCAATTCCCTGCCTGAAGGCTAGTTTCTCACATGCCATTAACCTCTTTTTTTGTTGTACAAAATGCTGGTGTAAAGCTAGAGCTCACCAATGTCACAGGATGTGGCTGTGCAAGTGTTTGCGCACGGAAAAACGTGACACACAGGATAAGAGACTTCCTAATGAATATGCATTTAAATCTCTGCTTCCCCTGGAGCAAATAGTTCTCTTTGATTGTCTGGAGAGCAGAAGAGGCTTGACACAGCTTTAAAATCATAGAAATATAACATGATTGGAGTTGGAAGGGACCTTAAAGATCATCTAATTCCAGCCCCCCTTCCACAGGTAAGTATACCTTCCACTAGACCAGGTTCCAACCCCCCATCCAACCTGATGTGAAGAACAGGTAATAAACAATATATGCTACACCATTGCCTCAGACATGAAACAAAAAGATTTACTTGAAAAACTGTAAAAGGCAAGTTGCTTTAATTGTAAAGCTGTTAAAGACAAGTTACTTTAATTAAAAAATAATCTCTTGAATTAAAAAACTATTACACGGTAAGGGCTTCAGCTAACCACACCCTGCCAAATAAGGTGTACCAGGCGAATTTTGCTTGGATACCACTGGATCAGCCAATGGGCATCCAGAGCCTACTGTGGTAACCATGTTTCTATCGAATTTAACTTCCTGTGAGACCTGCAGTTTCTACAAAAGCATATAAGTAAGTGCCCAACAGGTCCTGGAGAGAGATAACAAGACAGGGATCATGAGAGAAGACCAGAGAAGAAGATCAACAGGGGTGAGAGATAGTAGGAGACTGAGAGGAGATTGGGGATAGAAGACAGAAAAGCTGAGATGGGAGCCGGATGGAGATCTCCCCTGCCACAGAGGACCAAACTTACAAGCCAGCACTGAGCCCATGGCGATGGTAACCCGTTTTTTGTGCTTCTAGTAATTTCTCTTGGCTATTCCTACTTTTTGATTTTCCTTCTTTCCCTCCTCTCTTTTTGTTTTAGAAAAGAAAGTTGAATTATCATTTTGGAATGCAACATCTGGTCTCCTTTGTGCCTTAATCTCACTGTCGAGTATATTAGAACCTAATTCTTTTCCACATCTGCGGATCAAGGCAAACTTCACCTCCCACATCTAAGTAGATTGGAACACCTGGCTCCTGCCACAAGTTCATACTCAGTATCCTCCCCATTTGGTGTGGAATGGTTCATTTTTTGACAACTTTCTTGTAGAAGTGTAGTAAAGACCACAGAATAGGAAAATGCTACATGTATGCTGTATGAGTTTTAAATGCCACTTTGATCCTATTCTGTATAAACCTTGGTCTTCATTTTGAAACTCTGCCTTTTTTGTCCAGATTTCCTTCTGTAAAAGGCCATCAAAAGCTGAAAAATTACTGTCCCACAGTACAAGGAGGGATGCTGTTAGTCTGGCCAAGCAGCTATCAAAAATATGCAGGAAATACAACATAAATTCATTTTTCTCCAAATGTTTTCTACAGGCAGGATCCCAGGCTATTATGTTAACTCCAGGGACCACAAAGACAATAACTTGAACTACAAGTCCCAGGACAGTAGCCAGGTTTCATGTGGTCTTCAGGGATGGGAACAGAAATCCCACCAAAAGTAATAACTTCCCTTTCATCATTGAAAACAGTGAACTCCACATGTCAGCTGGATTTCAAAGTCTATTAAGCAGTAAGAGAGGACACCTCTTCTATCTGCAAGGTCATGAAATTGATGACCATTAAAAATTGATTCTTATCCAGATCCATTTGTAAAATTAATTTGCATATTTTCAAGGACATGAATTACTCCATGGGGACCTAGCTTGGAGAAAAACATCCAAGTTGCGATATCTGTTTCCTCCTTTTCAGTCCTCAAAATGCTAAGACCACTGAGTATTGAAAAATACTAAAAGCTTCAGTCAGACTCCTGGCTGAAGTTTGAGTCTCCTCAAACAGGAGCTGAATAGGCCTTCTGACCTCACAGACAGGATACACTTCTCTACCATAAGATAAAATTGTAGAAAACCCTTAAAATATTCTCCTTTGAACTTTGATTGTATCATTGAAATTTCTTTCCTCTAGTATAACTCCTGTCTTGTTTCACAGACTGCAGTAGGCAACCTTCTATTAACTGGGCCTTCTGTAGGTACCTTCATTTTTTGCCATGGTAGAAATTTTTCTAGTGGAAAATACAAGGGGAATGAGTGAAACGCAGATATTTTTCTGAGCTTTTAGACATCTGTGTATTTTCACACAAATATGAAGCAATATACATAGGAAACTCTATAATAGAGTATGAGTCTTCCAATTAAAATATTAATAAAATATAAATAAAAAATACAAATATTTTAATAAGTTTTCTGTTTTCACTTTCAAGCCCTGAAGTACACTTGAATAACCTGACAGAGCATTTCTCTTCCCTAAGCCTCTTTTGGGCACCAGCATGCACTCTGAATTGATTCCTTTCCTCTAAAGAATAAAACCGTCAATCTCTATATCCTGCCACTTCAAATCCAAGCCGAATGCTGAAAGGAAAAAAATAGTGATTGGCAGAGCTCGGAGAGGGAGCCAGGAGTGCCAGCTCATCCAACAGAAAATTTCATGCGAAACAATTCCTGGTCCAAGGAAACCAGACCAAAACTCTCACTATAACATCCATCACTGATTGAAACAAAAGCTGTGGTGTTTCTGAGTGTGTTCCAGCTTAATGAAGGGATGAGGCAAAAAAAGAGGAACCCCCAACTGTGACAACACATATGAACAACATCTCTTCACGAGGGAAATAAAGCACTAAATTAAAATTTATGGCTTCCCAGTAGCATTACATACCCTGGGAACAGTGAATGTTTTGTTCCTTCCCAAAATGACAAGTGTTAAGATCATAAAATCAAACTCAACTGGAGTAGCAAATTGATTCTGGACTATCTAGTTGTTACAGGCTGTGTCATGCCGACTGGAGTTGATGGTTGGTTGCCTAGGGTAGCAAAATATTGGGAATAACACACAATTTAGTGGCTGTTCCTTATGAGTGTGCCTCCAAGAGGGGAGGGAGGTGTGTTCATGTGTTACTGTGCTTAGCACAGCAGAAACCCTAGAACTGAGTCAGTCCTGATTGTTGCCTTTCTAGCCAACTTTCCAACAGCAATGAACTAATAGCATTTCCAAAGGTTAACATTTCTGTAACTTTGCCAAATGGTAGGGTCATGCCCGGTTTTTCTGCTAATGCAATTTATTTTCCTCATTTTTTTTTCCTCATGACCTTTTCCCCACTATTTGCCACCATTCATTTTGACCCTTTCCCATATAGCTCCAGAGCCCTAACATACTTTGTGTTTTGCTCTGTCTGCAGGGAAGGGCTGCAGAGCAGCTGTAGCTGTAACAACTCTATGTGAGCCTCAGCTGTTAGCTATGCAATAAACAAGGTAGCCTCTTAACTTCACGAGCGTTGGGGTTACTCATGTGTCCAGTGTGTTTGGGGCTTAAATCTGGTTTTAATAGAATATTAACTTGTCAGCAGGAACATCCATGGAGACATTGCCCTTGTGTTTAGCCTTACAACTTGGTGGAACATCCTTCTGCCATTTTGTGTTTCAATGAGGCAATGCTGCATCCGTCCTAGAAGAATGTGTTTCTACAAGCCTTGTCTCTTGGTAAGGAGACCATCAACACATCACAGTTACTGGATACAGATGCGCTACACTCTGCTATAGCACCACCTGGTTGTGGCCAGAGACAGGATAATGGTCAGGACATGTCACTGGTGCTATCTGATGTTGCATGTCTTTTATGAGTTCGGTAGTCTTTCAGTGTTGGAGGATATCCAACACATGGTTCTCAGCCTCAGAGGCTCTTCCCACTGGGTCTGAAATTTTTTCTTAACAATGTTTTTCACAAGTATGGTGTTTTAGTCTTTTCCCTTTGGATGTTATGTGCTATTCCTGATACAGCTGATGTGATGTCTCAGAGGCCCTAAAGAGGTACTGGCTTCTGTGCCTCTGTGCCATCTCCTGTCCCAATAATGTCATTTAGTAACATAAAATGCACCGAGGACAGATCAAGTATCTACTAAATAGAGATGCCACTCTTAGCCAAAAGAAAGTAAGAGACAGAAATAAGAGATGATCCCTGTCCAAAGAGGATGGGTTTCCACACAGGTTTCTCTGAAGAGATGGCCAGTATTTACTGTACCCTTATGTTGTTTATTGGGCTCTATTATTCCCTAGTTCTCAGAAAAATGGATCTTCAATACCAAGTCCACTGTGACCATGTTCTCTAGTCAGATGTCCAACTTGTTTGCATTTTCGAAGTAAACCGCATTTTTTGTAGCCCAAGAGCCTCTGCAAGTGACACAGGCAGAAGAACCTACACAGTGAGCAGGAGACAGCCCACAAGCTTCAGTGAGGCTCTCATGTGCAATGAACAGAGAGCCCAATGTGCCAGGCTGAACCTTATAGGGGATACTGTACAGTTTCATGATTGCAAGAGCTCCCCCTGGGTTTGTCCTTCTCTCCAGGCCCTTGGCTTCCTCACATTGTATATTTCTGGAGATGGCAGTCCTGCATGTGGGGGTTTGCTGCACAGAAATGCACCAGGATATGCACCAGGTGCAGGTTTAATGAGTGACTGAGACAGTAACACCCTCCCTACCTCCCTTGCTCCTCAAGTGATTTCCAAATCCCTGTAACTGTCCAATCAACAACAAAAATTTCCTCCGGGATCTGGCTTTGTATTGCACTCCATGAACACACTTCCATAGCAAGTAATCATCACCTGATACTGCCCTCTGCTTGAAGTCCTGCTTGGACAGTGGGGGAAGGCAGGGAAAAGGTCTGAGTCTGATTTTTTAATGAGGAGAGAATTTTATTTCTTTACTTCCCACTCCTGCAGTAATGGCTGAACTTTGCTTTCTTCTTGTGAAGGAAATGTTCCAGCATAAACAAAACCACTGAGTTGCCGGCAGCTGCAACACCAGGAAATCTGGAACCAGGAGGCAGCAGTTTCTTAAAGTCAGGGACTGAATGTGAGGTTACAACCAAAGCCTTTTCACTAGGTCAGCCTCTGTTCTCGCTCTGGATTTTCATATAAATCATTGCCTAAATAACTTACGTGAAGCAAACATGAGGAGAAGCATATGTTAGCAAAAAAAAAAAGGAGTATTTCAGGTATCCCAACAATGGAGGGGTCCACAGAAGATGCAGGAGAGGCAGAGGAGCTGTGCAGCATGATCATCCATGAGTGCTAAAGGATGGAGAAACCAAAAGGGAGAAACAAACTGAGAAGCTAAAGGTGCTGTGGCGGGTTAATAGGAAGCTTCGTGTGAGGAAGGACTGCGAGAGCTGGCAAAGGATGCACCTCTGAGACCAGGGGAATGTGCCAAAGGAAGGAGGTCCCTGCCCACCTCCTCCCAGGATCATCCCAGCTGACCTGCTGGCCCCGGTCCCACCTGCGTGGTGCTCACAGCCTGGCCCACCTACCTCCCACTGCGCACCAGCTCCTTGCCAGGGCCAATGATTTTTCAATTGTTTTTCAGACTCAGGCTTGGGACTTGTATTTTAGCTTGAAGATAAACATTTTGAAAGCTGTCTTCTTTCTCACAGTGCCGGCACAAGCTGTTTTAATTATCTTAGGAAAGCTTTTCTTGCCCAGGCCAATTTGTTCACTGTTTGTCTTTTGGAGCTGGCCTATAAACCAGCTTTTTGGAGTTTATTGTGTAACATTATCAAGGAAGTAATCTTTGAAAAAAGATTAAATCACTTATAACAACCTTTTCTTTTTCCTTTGTAAATAACTTCACTGAAGCCAAATGATCACAGCTGACCACCCAAACCTGCTGGAAATCTTGTTCAAATGAAAAAGTTTAGGTTTAGTTATGTTTTAATCCTAAAAGGTTTTAAGTGGTGATTTAGGCAGGAAAAAGAAAGTTCTTCCTGTAGGGGGAAGATATGGAAAAAGCAAGACTTCTTCATTTTTCATGACTATATATTTTTGAGTCAGCAATGCATGATAAATGCAGAGAGAAGCAAGTCCTGCTCTTTGCTCGATTTATGTTGTTTTACACACACAGACACAAACATGTGCATGTACTCTTGTTTAAGGAAAGCAAGCAATGGGGAGAGAAAAGAGCAGCCTCCTGGTTTTATAATTGGCTTTGCTCTGCAGACTCTGAACCACATGGATATTGATGGTTGACTTTTTAAGACACTTAATGAAGGTTACCTTTGGAAATTTTGACATTCATAATAAATGGGGTATTCATTTGGAGGAATTCAGATATCTTAGTTTGTAACAAAAATGTAATTGTTTTTTCTTTGACATAAGTCTTCATTGTCGTTTTTCAGAGCTAATGCCAGTATTTTGCAGATGACTGCAATTTTATTGCTTTCCTACAGAGTAAGGGAAAGGAGATATCTTTCTTAAATGCTCCTCAAAAAGAACAGGCAATCAAGACCATTGTAATTAGAGGAGACTTTAATAATTTACATTTTATTAGTATTTGAAAGGACATTCGATGGAGGAGGGAGTTCTGCTTTGAGTCAGACTATCTTTTTATGTCTCATTTCTGAGACAGCTCTTATGCACTGAGAAAATGTTTCCAGACCCTGAAAAGCCTACTACTCAATCCAGAAAGTTAAAGAAACTTTTTGGAAACCTGGCTCCTTTCAGGGATCCGCACATTTACTGTCAGTGTCTTCTAAAGCCCACCCACCTTTTTCCCCTGTGATGCTGTTAGATTTGTGACTGCTGATGCAACTTTCTTTAAAATCTATACTCCCTCTCAGTCCTTGTGTGTTTTGATAGTCACAGACTTTAGTTAGAAGGTACAAGGTGTTGAATGTGTAAACTCTGATTTTATACTTTACTTCATGGGAATACCCAGATTTTCCATCTCTGACTTTCCACAGACACTTGTAGCAGAACAGCATGGGTTACTTTTGCATTGGGTTTAAACATTTCCTTTGCTGTGACAACAATTAGAGTGCTATTTGCTATTCTGCTGTAAGTTAAAGCTGTGAAAAACAGTGGAGAGGTCTAACCACCCCCTGCTCTCCAACCTATCCCCGACAAACTTGGCAGCTTTAGGAAACAATGCAGTTCTGCTCTGAAATGTTACTGTGTCCGCGGGAGAGTATTTCTCAACCTGTGCTGAAGGGCCATTCCTTGTCTGCAAGACCTCAGAGGATGGTTTCTGAGATAAAAAAAAAGCAACTCTCCCCACTATCTCCCCCATTCCAAAACTGCCCAAACTCCCACACATATGCTGCCACAACTTTCAAAGGGGAGCCTAATTTTCAGGTGGTTTTTCATGAAGACTGCTGCATGAAGACTGCTCAAGCAGTCTGCAGATTAATCCTTCAAAAAGTTTATGGAACTTTGGATTAAGGAGCATAAAGAAACACTGCTTTGGAGAAGTGTACCCACTACTTCATTAATTTGTGAAGACATACAATATGTGTCTCATGTGTTGTCGGTACTCTTTAGAGTTAATTACGGATTGCTGCATCAGGCTTCCATCTTCCACCAGGTGCTCAATACTCATGAGTGAAGCATACTACATGCAACAGTGCTAATCATAAAACAAAGCAGTTAATTGCACTCCTTTTGTCTACTGGACACCACCGCAGGTGTTGCTGAAGCACTTACTGTCGCTGTTGGCCTTTCCAGTATAAATATCGCTCCTGGAACATCTCAGCTCTGTACAGCCACCATTCAAATGCAAGTTTTTTTCCCTTCCTCACACCTCCGCTATACAGAGAGGAGGCGCTTCCTGCTATAAAGAGAAAGTCACATTGCAGCTTTATTGCTGCAGGAAGCCAAGGCGAAGTCTAACAGCTACATCAGCTTGTGGAGCATAGGACAGGGAGTGACCTCCACATCAGAGGCTCCTGCACTGTTGCAGACAAACATATCTGATGTTTTGTAGATCCCATCCTAAGACTAGTTAGATTTCCTGTTCCTGCTCTTTCTACTGTAAAGCTTTTTGGAACCTTGTTCTGTTTCTTACTTCTACCAGAACTTGCGGGAAACTTTTTAACTCCAGATATATTTTTACGGTACATGTAAGCTTATTTATTCTTGTGTTTGTGCTGCTGTGGTGTCCCACCTTAAGGGGAAGATTCATGGATGCCTGTGGTCAAAATCCCTGGAGCTAAATTTATCCCTTTTTATGCCAATTATTTACCATGTGCAGTCCATTCTTTCAGACCTTTCTGGAAATGAGTCAAAGCACTTTGGGGGTCTTGATCCCCTTCTACTGGGTCAACCTTTGGTCAATAGTCAGTGCCTGCTTCTAGACCTCATTGCTGTGCTTGTGCTGTACTGAGTTGTGCTTATTTTCAAGAGCCAGAACAAGGACGTTTGTCCCAGAAAAGTCTTGCCCTACCTTCGTGTGGCCCCTTCTCCAGCAGCAACTGTTCTTTCTCACAGGCATGGTTATTACCAACAATCCTCGGCTGGCTCCACAGCTATCTGGCTATCAGAATGTTGAGCCATACACTGTAGACACTTATCTTCTGGGCTTCTACAGCTGCCTTTTATCTAAGTGAATTATTTGTACTGCACACACACCCATGGGCCTTACCCAGGTGCTGCTGAGCACTCAAAAATGCTGTATATGGAGCTGACCCAAAAAGATTCAGAACAACTCCCGAAGTAGAAGATGAGAAACACAAAATGTGTGCAGAGGAGTCAACCTGGTGTCCTGACTGCTGACAATACAGCTGCCATCACAGGGAACACAGAAATACCCCCAAGTCCTGCTGTGAAAGGCAAATGGAGGGAATGAAGAAAAGTCAACAGGAGTGGTTGCTCCAGAAAGGATGGAGCCAGGTTTTAGAGCTACACCTACTTCTGATTTTGATTCTTTGGAAAAAGGAACCAAAACATTGCCCTACACATAAGCACCTAGGAATTCACGATTCCTGCCTCTTACCTGTGCTGGGACACAGTCTGTTCTAAGTGCAGGCTCAAGGCAAGAGTCTGAATGTCTCCTGATAAGCCTCCAGGTCACCCCAGCAGTTTACTTGTTAGTTGTTAAGCAGCTGATGGAAAGCACAGGGACTCTGTTATCTGCTGTGGCTTCTGCAGTCTATGAGCACCAACATTTGTTGAAACAGAGTTAGGACCATTCCTGTAATTATTTTAGCACTCCATTCTATTAGGCTGTTGTTGAAACAACCTTAACCAGTGCTTTACTGAATTGAATCTTGCACATTTTACCCTGTTCCATGCAGTCCCAGGTGCAGCCGCACTCTGCCAGTGGCTTAGTGTGTTTAAAACGGCCATTTAGAATAACCAAACAAATTAACATAAGCTTGAGTTTTGTCCAGGCAAACATGACACATTTTTAAGCTACAATTTTGTTTTGCCCAATGGCTAATTACATGTATAAAGGTTTGATATTATTTTGCATTAGAAAACTTATTTATGCACAGTAAATAACTATTTTTTCCCCAGTTTCAATGATATTTACTGCATGTTGCACACCTTCATTCCCAAAAAGAAATTATGAAAAGGTGTATTCTGAGCACTGAGTGTCACAGTATGTTGCATGTTAGCAAACACATGATGGGGCTGGTTCCAGTGAGATATTAATCTTTGCCATGGAAGTACAGAGTTAACCACACATACCCACAAACACTTTTTCTTCTGAATAATGCTATTTCAAGAAGGCTTCATTCTCTGCTGTAAGATCCCATTTTGAGATGATCACACAACTTTGCCAAATTTCTACCATATGAATGGGAATTTTTCACATGAGGTGTTTACCTCAGGATGGTTCTTTGTTGTCAGAGAAGTTAATAATACTGCTTGACCTCAGAAAAGAAGGTCGTGAAAACTGTTCATTTCTTAGCAAAACAACAGCACTGAACATAATTTTTTTTAATGTAGGAGGAAAGAAGCATCTTGTCCTGACAGCCAATACAGCACCCTCTGGACTGCAGCAGCAGGGTCACGGCTGAGCAGAAGTCCTCTTTCCCCAATAGCAAAGTTCTTCCAGTTCTAAAGACATAACTAATGATCTTCAGTTCAGACTGGGAAAGGATTTCAACTTGTACTTTTAAACTTCACATGAATGTCTTGATCACTAAGGGTACCCAGCGCAGTGTGTACCCTGACCTCAGTTAGGCCATAGAATGCCACTTGTTCTGTAAAGTGCTGCATGCTTTGAAGCCATGGCCAAGGCCCAGGGCTTCAGGGCACCCTACTGGTGAGGCTGTCGGATGGGGCTGTGCAGATGGACCATAATCTGCTTTAAACAGTGAAGAAGATTAACAGAGGTCTTCCTTCACCGACAGTGAAGGCAATGGGAGGATGGTCAGCATGTGCTGTGTGATGGCGTTGGCTTTGGTCTGTTCAGCTGCCAGAGCTATGCAGCTTGATGGCAAGCAGCTGGGGGAAATGCCATTTTTTACTCAGCACAGTCTTTGCAAAATTACAGTTTGCCTGTGCTGCAAGTGTTTAGGAAGTGTGTCTAGAAAGTACATGTCCAGGATGCTTCTGGAATACATGTGAGTACTTGTTTGACACAAGTGCTATACACAATAGGCTCAGCTCAGTTGAGCATCTGCAGCCTTAGACCCTGAATCAGAGAGGAAGGGGCTGATGTTCAGATCACTCCTTGGCAAACCTGCCCCAAGGCTTCTCAACTTTCCCTTCCCTTTCAAGGGTGCCCTTTTGGGTTCCCAAATGAAGACTCTGCTGTCTGCAGCTGGAGATTAAGGGAGTGCAATAGACACGAAGGTAGGAGTCTTTTTATCTCTGGCACAGCCTGCCTTTTTCTGCTGTGGGTGGAAAAGAAGACGAAAGTCTATGGAGCACTTGAGTGAACAACAAATGGCATAAAAACAAATGCAGCAAAGGGGAATGCCAAGGTTGTCATCCCCCATCAGCAGTTTGGATGAGTTTCCTCCTCGGAGAAGCGCTGGGGAGACTCGAGGCGGGACCTCGTGCAGGAAGCAGGTGGTTTGCTTTACCAAGAGCCACATGTAATGGTCAGGGAGCTGTGCTGCATGCCGGCCAAGCTACAGCAGATGGGCTGCAGTTTGCCTCGCTCAAGGATATTTTTCATGTTATGTGTGGAAAAGAGCAGTAACCCTTGTTTGTTATATGAGGCCTTGTAGGATTTTATTTGGAACAAAGCCATTTTGGGGATTAAAAAAAAAGCCATTAAAAATGTGAGTCACTGTAATCACATTCAAAGTCCTCCGACAGGGCCTTTTATTTGCGAAGACTTCAGTATTAAAAGGAGCTTCTTTTTTTTTTTTTTTCAAATGAAGAACTCCACCACAAATTATCTCAGGCTAATTGAGGTGACATTAGGGATCTGTTCACTTGAAATTACCATGAAAAACCACCCCAAACACCTCAGAGCACTGGATTCAAACTAGTCACTGTGCAAGGCAGGCTACTGGCAAAAAACAGGGAGCTTGGGCTGTAAAAGCATAACAACACTCCCTCCAACACAAATGAATTTCAAATTCCATAGCCACAAAAGAGCTCAGGGACACTCATCCCTTGTGCAGAGAGAAGCGGGACCAGAAACACAGGGCCCACCTGGGAGCAGGATCTTGTGGGGGGCCTTGGGCACCTCAGGGTGGGGACATCCACAACCCAAGCAAATGGCTGACCACATGAATGATCCAAAGAGGCCAGGGCTGCCATGCAGTCTTTGGGGTCTGGATGTCCTATGCAGCATTGGCAGGTGCTTATGTCCTCTTGGAGGAGAGATGTTCAAACTGCTGCTTTCAGAACACATGCTGACTGTGAGGCTGTGAGCAGTGAGGGACAGAGGGTGCAGAAGCCTTTCTGTCATCTGTGGCAAATATCAGCATCTTTTCTCTCTGACGCACCATCACCATCCTTGAGAAGAGACCAACCAGGCACCTCTCACAGGGCCTATTTACTTACCACACCTTAAAGAGTCACTGAATTAGTCACCCTGCTCCCAAATATGGGCTGAAGTCTCAAATCTCTCAGGTGCTGAAGAAAGAGCAGCTCAGTAGTGTTGCTGACTACAACTTCCAGGCGCCATCACATCTGAGTCAGACCCTTGGCCAGAGGGTCTCAAGGTCTCCTGCTGTGCTGGACCTCCTGGGGACCTCTGAGCAGGGGTACCTACTCTTTGGACCACCACTGAACTCAGCAATGCATCAGACATCAAATCACTGAAAGTAATTGATGTTGCTGCATCTCTGCGTGTGCAAAACAGCCAATGTTAAATTACAGTGTCAAAAAAAAGCGCAGGCACCTCCTGGGAGAGATGGCAGGGCTGCAGCTGTAGGAAGAGGGGAAGCCAAGCACTCATCATGGTGCACTGGATCTGGTCCAGTTCTGTGCTATCTCTTCAGTGCTGCTAGGATCTTATTTTTACTTTGTGTTTGTCCTAGTGCAGACACTGAAAAATGGAGAGAAATCAGAAAACAACCACAGAAAAAAATTTGAGGGCACACAGAAAGATCTGATGGTGAGAGACTTAAAAGGTCCTTCTCTTTGGCTTAATGAAAAGTCCGAGTCATCAATCTGTATTTTACTAGAGGGACTTACTGTGTGCTTTAAATCACTGGCAAAAGACAAATAGTGCAAGCTACATCCAAACGAGTTAAAATAGACATAAGGCAGAGTTCAAAAGCAAACAATGACTCATTGGTAGTAAAAATTACTAATTGCATTGGTGGTTCCTCTACTTTGACTAGTAGGAGAGAATGGGTTGCCTTCTTCCATAGATGGGCCAAGGGGTTGTCCTAGTTATAGTGGCTGGGACCAGTTTATCACTGTGTGAATGTAACTGGAACTGTGTATTCTATATCCTCTCTGCCATTTATCATGAACTGTTTATGACGCATTGTTTGCAGCAGCTGCCCAGGACACACCTGACACCTCAGGCTATGAACTGGGTGTGTGAGAAAACAGAGATAAGAGGGTTCCCTGTCTTCACACCAATGATTCAGGTGTGATAACTCCCCTCCG
This sequence comes from Grallaria varia, assembly GCA_013396735.1. Classification (NCBI taxonomy): domain Eukaryota; kingdom Metazoa; phylum Chordata; class Aves; order Passeriformes; family Formicariidae; genus Grallaria; species Grallaria varia. Next base: position 270,459 of record VWZG01010866.1, read on the forward strand.
GGAGTCATTAGCACTTTTCACACCCAACCTGAGGGGTCATGTCTGCTAATGGACCATCAAGTAGACCAAGATATTCTGTGACTTGCTGAGTAAATAGCCCATTGTGAAACACCTCACCCTGGGGGAGGTACTGGGTGTTCCCATCTGAACCCAAGCATATATAAGCTTGGGGTTTGGGGACTTGGGGGACTCACTCATCAGACTGAGAGGAGGACCAGAACCTCAACAGGACTGCAACTACCACTCTTGACCAGACTGCGACCACCAACCTTCTGGAAGGAAAACAGGTTTTCCTTTTCGTTTTGCTTTGGACTCAGGGGGACCACGTGGTGCTCAGCACAGGGGCTGGTGAGCACCATACTGTTTGTGCCCCACGGGGCTGGGTTGTACAACTGGGTTTTGTGGGCTAAAACCAATTTTCCTTTGTATCAGTGTATCTATTGTGATATTTTTATTAAATTGTAGTTCTGACTTCTAAACTCTCTCGAGTTGGGTTCATTTCTCCTGCCAGTTTACTTTTAAACCGGCACAGGGGTTCACACAGAAGTACTCGGAGGAGGTTGCCTGACTTGAACTGTAAAAGAGGCCAGGCCAGATGACATAAAGCTGCCTTCTTATATCAGCAACCTCTGTTACTCACACTGCTGAATCAAATACTGCAGCACATCCATGCATCCAGAATCCAGTCAGTATTGCCAGGACATGCAGTTAGTTAACTGTTAAATATTGTCTGGAAAAAATAAATACATGGGTAACTGTGATGCGTAGTAAAAGTAAATAATACTCCTCAGGTCTTTTCCCTTGTAAAACACAGAACAGCAGTTCTTGGAAAACTGAAGTAGTATGTTGTTGTATTATACTGCTGTACAATGTGTTACCAGCAGTGACCTTCAGTGACAGGTAAGAACTGCCTAATTGCCAGGCTCTGTGCCATGCAAGCTTTCTCTCTTACTCTTGGCTGAGGGCATTGGAGAGTGTTAGACAGCATAAAGCTCTGGGCTTCAGACACATGCTATTGAAACTCAAGAAAAACTTTTAATTATTTTTTTTTTTCAAATGGAGAGAAAACTCCTGATCTCGTGTTCATGCTGCGCTGGACTTACGCCCACAACCTATCAAATGGAAGACAAATGACAGTGCTGTTATTTCAACCAGTTTAATGATTCTGGCAAAAGGCTGGGCAGCAGACTCCAAAGATTTCATCTAGGCAAGGCAATGCCTATTCCAAGAGTGGAAATCTCCAACTAGAGAGCTGGCAAGTGCATGTTTGTGCTGGAGGCTTAACTCAATCATTTCTATTTTTCCCAATGTGGTTTAGCAAAGTACAAAAACTGGCTCCTACATCAATGGCCACCGGCCACCTCTCATGTCTAAGGTATTAGTGCCATGGACTACAGTGATATATTCATGTAAAGCAGTCAGTGTTAGAACCACCTGTTCAATCATTCCTTTACAGTAGCCGTACTTTAAAAACTGTCAACAAATTGTTTGTTGACATTGTCAACAAGGAGTCCAGGAGAACTCTGTAGTGTGGACCCCTCTGCATTCACACAAAACTCTTCTGCCACCATGGTAAATTTCTGAGTCTGCTGCCAAACACCTTCCCCCTCACTGTTACCTTGTGAACTGAACCGGCAGAAATTCCCCCGGCACCAATGCCTGAATCCATTAGCAAACAAAATTCTGCTGCAGATTTGTACTATGAAATGCACTTTGAAGGGCCTGGACAAGCTTTAGAGGCCTAACTGCAATACTGGGATTTAGATTAAATAAGAAACCTACTCAGCAGCCACCTAACTCTTTATTCAGGTCTGGAAGTACCTGAGGTGCTAATAGTAGTGCTTCTGTGGATATCCAAAACTGTCCTTGCTTACTCTGGTGGGAATCAGAAAGTAAAGGTGATGTAACCTAAGGCTGTAGGTTTACACAACTTCCTTGTAGCGCAGTACTCTATAAACATTTCCCCGGACATAGGAATATCCTGGCAATATTGTATCTTCTCATCAGAGTAATCCTGTGGTGTATACCCACAACACAGTCTAACTTGCCTAAAGGGAGGACCCAGCAGGAGCTCTGCATGGAAGACAGTACATGCCCAAGAGGCATCAAGATGATGCTCAAGGCATCAAAAAGATGTTTATGTGCAGACTAAGGGGCCAGATCAGCTGCATGTGCTTTGAACAGATTTAGCACATGACAAGAGGTCTGGGATCCTTTCTAAATGATCATGAGTGCTTAATACGTAATGATGCATTTGCCAATGCTGACTCCTTGTAGGTTGTAACTCAATGGTTACTTCAGTCAGGTGCTTGGAAGGTGCCTCTGTGCATCTGACATCTTCAAAAGCTTGAAACATCTGCCAAGGAAATATCATATTTCCTCTCTCCCTCTCTAGGCAGAGCATAGTTATCCTTCGCTCCCAAATCAGTAGGGGGAAAAAAAGAGCCAAGATAAAATAACATACAAAAATCTATGGAATCATGATTTATTCACTGATGTCCCTGATTCTATCCCAGAACACAGAAACATTGCAAACACAGGATTTCTCAAACTCCTGAGAATCAAGAGCACTGAACATTTCTCTATCTTTTGCTCCTGAGGTGGCCTCAGTTTGTAAATCTTCCAGTTTGGCTCTCCAATAATAATTATGGTAGTTAGCTTCTGTCTCCTTTGGGCTAGTTGCTAACACAGTCTGGCTGATTTCTGCAGAAGGAACGAACAGACAAATTTGAACAAGAAAAATGCCAAGCCTCAGAGGATGGTAACAAAAGGGCAAAATGAAAGACAGTACAGTCTAATCATCTGCACCCCACTGTTTTCAGAGGCAGTATTTTTCTCTGCAAGCAACCAACAATCCTGCATGAAGTGGGCTGGAAGGAGAGATCACAAGAGTGAGACCATTTTGAGTTCAGATGACTTTTCGGTCCATCCTTTCAGCACTGCTTATACACATTATAGCAAAGAGTCACTGGAAATAAAAAAGTAATCCTTAGAAACATTCATAGTCATACATGTGTCCAGGCTTCTAGCTGATACTGCTGATGCTACAAGCTGCCTATCTGAGCCCCCTTTGGGGCCACACATCGCTCACTATACAGAAGTCAATGAGTCTAGCTCACAGTTTTGCTTCAGGAGTCAAGACACTTAAAAGTGCTTCAAAAGATCGTAACTGCATTTGGGGAATGGTGATTTATGAAGAGTGATCTTAGCAGAGTGCTTGCTGTATTGAGAATCTCCTCAGAAGGAGAGAAATAATGTAATGGTTCCCCCTGAAGAAGAGAGGTCTCACTCTCTCTCCTCCTTTTCACATCCTTCCCACCATACTCTCCAGTCAGCCTGGTTGGCTCAGCTCAGAGAGCTATCCCAGCAAGGAGAAGGATGCAGATGGTTTCTGCAGGATGGGTGAGCTGAACTGGCTCTCAGGGAGTCACAGGACCTCACAGCCAGGAAAAAGAAGATGAGCCTTTTAGCAGCACTGAACCATTCAAGCAGCTTGCCAGGTGCATGAAATCACAGCTCCAAAGCACAGAAACTCAAGCCTTTATAATGTGCAGCCTCTTTCCTTTGGTTTTAGGTGACTAGTGCATTTACACGCAAAACATGATGCTGCCAAAAGCTGGGCTGTAGTGAGGAGCAGGCAATCAGCCTGCCAGGTGAACACCAGGCCCTATCTTGGGCAGACAGACAAATATAGTCCAAACATCGCTTATTTTTTTGCCAGCTGAAACCGTTTGGTAAATGCATCCTGAAATTTTACAGAAAAATTCAACAGCCTCGCTCTACTCCAGAGCTCCCATTCCCAGGCCCATGGCCAGTTAATACTTCATCTCTTGCTGCAGCATGACCAGCAGTGGAACAAGTGCTAAACGAGCCCTCCTGGTTCTGCTCTGTCAAAAATCCCAGGCTGGAGCCTGGGGGACAACATGAGATGCTTCCTGCCCACCACACCCTCCCCTGGTTTGGTTTCCACAGATCCCATGGAGGACCTGCTCAGGAAAATTCAGTCTGCGGGTGTAAGTTTTGCAGCTTATCTGGCCCACATTTTTGATGTCAGGAAAAACACTGCAAGAAAATAACTCATAATTAAAGAGAAGGGCTCTAGAGATGGTTATGAATTCCAGTGAGAAGGCTTTTCTTTTAGCAGGCATTTGTCTGTGGTGTTTGCAACCTAAGTATGGCAAGCAGAATCTGAAAATAGCATTGATTAGAAACTGATTCTTGAAACGAGTCATGTCCTTTTCTTGGCAGAGCAGTAATGAATTCTCATCACTGAGTTTTTCCGACCTTATAATACATTAATTAATTGGAACGTACTCGAGTCTCAAAGATAATGTCAAATCATAACTTTTAATTGCACATAATTCCTACCAGTGTTTTTCTCCACAAATTACTTTCAAATATGTTAGAGTTTAAAGAAAATATTTTAACCCTTACGATTTTTGCATAAACCCATAAGAAGAAAAGAAAAGCATTGTTAAAGAAGAAATACCGCAATATAAAATAAATAATAACTTTTGCCACAGATTTTTACATTTGATTTCTTGATTTAAAGAGAAAATTCCATACCTGGTAACCTTTATTACCTCCTCCAGCTCTCCTTAGTCAGTCATGGAAACAGATTTTGGAAAGATGCCCAAGGCCAATCATTTTAAAAACCAACAAACCCAAATCCTTTCAAACATTTGTTTCCCAGGTCACAAAATGAAAACCCGTAGGCCTCCTACTTCCATCTTTAGCACATACTCTCACTTGAGACTTAGAAAGCAGCTTAAATTTGACTTGCAAAAGAAAGAGAGAGGCATGCCCTTACTCCCTGGAGAAGGCATGTGAAAATAATGTGGTGGGTTTTTTTTTTTTTTTTTTTTTTATTTTAAGCTTTAGAAACTTCAACTCAAGCTGTAAGAGGGGAAAGAAAGGCCAAGCGAGGCAGCTGGTACAAGTAAGGTGCCGACACAAAGCCTTGTCCTGTGTCAGCTGGGAAAGGTCCATTTGAAAACCAGTTTCACAAGTCCCCACACATCCTAGTTACTGGGACATTGCTGCACAGGAAAAACTGCAGCTCCGGGTGTGCTTTGTGCCATTTGAAATGAAACTGTCTTAGGGATCTTCAGCTGTACCTATTTTAAAATTAGATAAAAGATTATTTGAGAAAAAAAAAAAAGTTTCATTTCCTCTTATCCCAGTGGAATAAAATACACATAGTCTATGGCCCTTATTCATTACTGCAGATTAATTTAAACCCGAAACAAGACATGAACACTTTTCAAGAGCACTTTCATTTGTTATACAGACCATGTGTCTGTGCTGGCTGAGGGGGATCGGTACTACCAGACAGGGATCAGTTGGGCCCATGATGAATGCCCAGAAGCAGCTTTTTTGCTAGGAGGCTGGAACTGAGGCACACCAAGACCTCCCAAATCTGAACACAGAGTCTGTATTGCCCTCTTTCCCGTCCCTCCTGGGTCTTCAAATCAGTGTGGAGACACTAGCATTTAATGAAGGAAAAATTGTACAGTCACCATGACTCTTCATGATTCTGTTTTCTAGAGCCTTTCCTCATTCAGGATTACCAGTGGTAACCAGGAACTGCCCTACTTTTCTAGGTTTTTTTCAAGATACATCAAGAGGGAGAGCCTGGCCACCCCATTTCCTCTGAAAAACTATATACTTTCTTGACTAAAGCCTTCTTTTTACTGAAAAAGAAGATAAAACTCACACCAGACTATGCTGACAAGTCATAGAGCCCAGCCCAGTCCAGCTCAGTGCACAGGACTCTTCTTGCAGGATGTGAAATGTCAAGCATAGTTCCCTAGACCTGCCTTGGCCGGGCACCTCAAATGTGGCATGTGCCCATGTGCCTATGCTTATGGCAAATACTCTCCCCGCTACTCACACAAGCGTTTATTTCCTTGGAAGATAAGAGAATTAATGTGATGGTAGGAGATAATCAGGATTGTCCCTCTACACGTAACCCAAAATCCTTTGTGTGTACCTATTTGCATCTACTGTATATAGGCCTACAGTTTTGACTCCTGAACAGGAAGGAACAGATTTAAAAGGCATGTACATATAGCAGAATACCTTGAAGTCACTTACGAACATTCTCATTTCCCACCTTTGTCTTTAAGCATCTACACAGATCTGAGGGGTTTCAAAGGGGAATTTTTATAATCCTGTTCTGTGCCTATTTGCATTTCAAGGCAATTAAGACTGTAAAAAGATCTCCAAGAGGCATTGATACTAGGAGAATATTCTGTTTCATTAATCGTTATTATGGTTATTTAGTTTTTCTTAAGGCTTCCTTAGAACACATTTAGTAGAATCATGGGATAAAATCATTAGGATTAAATAATACTATGATTCATCAACATACAGGAGTCTTAGATATTATTGAACATATTTGACAAAAAGGTGCTGCTGCTCCTTGTTTCAGTGGTGTTCCTCCTGTTAACTGGCATGTAAGGTGCTTTCTTCTGTCAGCTTTGACTCTTCACCAAGTCATCTTCCTTATTAAGTGTGCCATAGCATGAACTGTGAGAATCTGGTTGTATTTTGCCTGTCAGTTTGTGTCCTAAGGAAATGTGATGAGAGAAGGGAAAAACAAGAACTCTGTAAAGAATTTTAATAAAACAAATCCCCCACCAATCCATCATTTAAACATTCTTTGCTCCAGTAGTCATTGTTTTCATTTGACCAGTTGTAACAATAGCTTGAAAAAACTCAGAAAAATTCTTTGAAAAATCTGTTGGGAACAGGAACAGAAATTAAGGAAACAGTATATTTATTAAATATGACTAGAGCACATTTGTGACTCAATTCTCCTAGGTCATCCCATTATCTGATACCTCATTTAAACAGAGACAGAAAAAAAGCCCTACTTACCAGGAATATGTCCACAGTCAATAAAAGGAATTTGTAAATGCTCCTCTTTTTTATTTCTTGCAATTATAAACACACCAAGGAAAGACAGGAGACACCTGCAAAATAACAGTGGCACAGTATCACTAGAAACAGTTCACTGCATCTGAGATGAGAATTTCTTTCCATGTGTCTTTTTCAAGGACTTCCAAACCCAAGTTGCTGAGTTTATAAAGAAACACTTCTTCCTGGCAGCTCTGTAAGTTCATCTTGGGCTTTCTTTCAGTCTAGTTTTTGCCTCCTGAAGCTTTATTTTCAGTTCCAAGGGCTCCCCAGCCAAAATTACACTTTCAGCAATATATACCTAATCAAACGCCTGTATGAGACCACAACATTTGAATCCCTGAGCAAATCTTCACAGAGCATCCAAGCTAGCATTCTAGCGTGTGCAATTTCATTAACAACTCAGTCTAGCTGCAGACAATCAACATCTCTGTTGTTTTTCTCATTTGACTGTATGTCTCAGGGGCAAGCTGCAAGCCAGAAACTATGAAAAACTGCTATGGTTGGACAAATCTTCTATCCGCTCTGTGCTGGACACACAACCCCTAATTCCTATCTGCCAAATACATGGTTGCTCATCTCTGTTTTCTGCCTCTTCTCCAGCAGTCAGACAAGCGGTTGTGTGCACCTACTCCAGCCCAACTACAGAAGATGAAGATGTCTGCAGCTATCAGCCCCATTTATTAGACAGCACAGTGGCAAGGCATCCAGCAGTTCCGTGAGATGCTTTTAACCATCTCACACCCTTTATCAAGTAACTGTCATCTGTCCCAAGAGTTGTTATGGTGCTGAGAGCCAGCAGAAAGTTCCTGCTCTCATAACACCTAGGCCATTCTTCAAAAATTTATTAAGCGTGCTCTGAATTTTTCTGCATGCACACTGTGTCTTTCTTGACACAGGAAGATGGTGGAGAGTTATTATAGTACTCCCTCATAGGAAAGCCTCTCATATAGTTGGCCATGCCTAGCAGCAGCAAGGACCAACCAGACACACAAACTGAAGGTAACATGGGTAACATGTCTCACGGTTGTAAGAGCACTCTCTGTAACTTGATGTTTGGTGGAGAGCAGTGATTTCTCCCTCCTGCTGGAGGAACACATGCTGCTGGTTTTTCATTCCATCATGAGATTAGTAGTTCATAAGTGTCTCACATTTTTACATATTTGGATTCAAAACCAGGCTCCAAACTCCCAAAGCATGGACATCAATCTTTTTTTAGTGTTTTTTTATCCTACTATAATGGCTAGTCCATAATACTTTAATAACAAGGTGGGTTTCTTCTTACTGAGAAAAGAAGGAATTCCACAAGGTAATGCTGTTTCAATACAAATGTTAGTCAAGATTTTGGGCAGATACACTTACCCGAACAGAAACATGAACACACTCAGTAAAGCTGCACTTTGGAATTCCTGATAAAATATGACCCCTGGAATGTGACAGAAACAAGAATTGCAGATCTTGACTGGCTTCCAAGTGATATGAATTACAGCTGGGAGGGTCAGGAGCAGTGTCATGCTTAAACGGAGCAAAAAAATCCCAAATAAGGTATTAATACACATTGTGATGCATTCACTTTATGTGCGTATATTCTATAATCTAGGCTTTCACAAGATGCTGCATGGGACTGGTGAAGATTCAGTCAGTCAGGTTGGAACATGTGCTGGGTTAGTAACTGCACAGATGCATGTATTTTTTGCATTGTCAGCAACAGTTTTTATGCAGGTCAAACTCAGGGTCTAATTCACAAGCAGAGACATACCAATATAGCTAAAGAGGTTCTTCATGGATTTTGTTAAACTACTCCAGCAGACCATGTGGACATCTTAGCTCCAATTGGGAACAGATTTTCAATAACTAACTGTGTCCCTGATGTTAATACCAAGTTAAGGGCTCCAGCAGCCAAGTTTGCCAAATCTCACTGGCTGAAGGGATCACTAGCTCTTTCTGGTTACCCCTCTTCCAGGAATTAGCACCTCTGTTGTGGAGGTGACAGAACCAGATGTGTATCTGGATCTCAGCTGCCCCGATTAACAGCCAAGTATATTAGCTTTAAACCACTGATGAGCATAGTTCTGCTTAGAAACACCAGGGTGTGAACCAGTGCAGCCGAAGTGTGGCTGTGTCTTCAAAGGCTGTAACTGGGAATGGGGGAGCCATGAGACCAGCTTTCTTCGACGAGCATCCCTGCAAGATTCAGCAGAGGTTGCTCTTCTAAGCCCTACACTAGTTTAACTAACCTGGTGCAAATGCATGTGTATCCAGTCTCAAAGCTATTAAGCCATTCCTGAATAGGTACTTGATCTCTTAAGAAGGCACCAGGCCAAACTCCCCATATGGTCATAGCAATGCAACCCCTTTTTGGCACAAGTCTCCTCTCAGTCACAAAGTGTAGGTCTCTTCTAACACAGGTGCTGAGGCAATCTGTGTGTGAAGCTAACTCCCCTTCTCATTAATGGCAGCTCTGCATGAGAAACTCTGCACAGCAATGACAGGAAAGCCCCCAGTGTGTGTTAAAATGAGTCATAAATGTTCTAACAACATGATCATTTTGGCTCATTGCTGATACAGCATCTTAGTTGTCCTCCCTGCTCATGTTCTGACTCTGCACATCATTTCCAAGATTTGCAATCCTTCTCTAACAACACTGAGTTCAAAGTTCTCACCCAGAATAAAATGTTAAATGCTTAAAAAGTCTTTGGAGTCATTTTATTTCCTTCACTTAACCCAGAATTCCACCTTCTGAAAGGGAATATACACTAACTACTATGAAGCACAGCTGGTTGTCATTTGAGTAGCTTGCCAGGGCGTTGAAATTATTCTACCAGTTCGTATAAGGAGGGGCTGCTGTGCACATGGTAAACGCATTTACTCGATGTCAAGATGAGGCTAGGATAAATGCAGCTACTTCTAGTGAGCCAGCAAGACAAGTAAATCACACATATCTATTCTGGAAAAGCTAGAATTTGATTATTTTTCATAGAAAATAGATTTGGGATGGAAGGAACCTTAAAGATAAACTAGTTCTAACACCCCTGCCATTTATTTTGCTTCAGAAGCTGTGAATTTTATTTTTCAGAACTTAAACACCTGTGACTTAGGAAAAACTTCTTTTTGTGCAGACAAAGACCATGACTGGCTTGGGTTTAGAAAATCATTCTGTAGAGGGAGAAAGCCAGAAACAAACCTGAAAGGATGGCACTGGTGGTGAAGAACACAAAATTAATGGGCACAATTGCTGTTGCTTCATACAGATGCATTGCTTGACTCAAGAACCTACAAGACAAGCGTTATTACATCTCATGCCTACAGGAGATTTCTTGCACTTTAAGTCAGTTTAAGCCACTTTATGTCAGTTTAACAATAAATGTGACCATTTCTTACCGTAATAGCATACATGTGTTGAATTTACTTTCTGGTTTTGACTCTGCAGAGTACAAACAAATAGGCAAAAGCAAGATGGTTGGCATGGATTCTTCTGGCCATAGGCTGTCAATGGACACTTTTTTGAAGCTTTTTTTTGAAAAATTTTGTCTACCACAGATAAGGGAGGTATGCTAGGGTATTATTGCTTATGGTCTGCATCAGTTCTTGGAAGTAGTGGTGCCTGCAAGTAGCCAGGGACAAGTTGCTCTAATTTGAGTAGGTTGTGTAAGGGTATATATACAGCACAGACACGGACATGTGAGTTCTTGTAGGAACTGTTTCACTTTGCTGAAGTCCACGTTGCTACTGCTCAATCCAGCGTGGCTGAAACACCTGTTTGTATGTTTATCCATGCAATCGCACACCAAGAAACACTCTGTCCTGCCGGGATAGTTCAGGAAGGTGACTCCAGGTCTGTGCTCCTTGGGTTGGAAACTCGGCTGTGCGCTTCAGAAAGGCAACAGGAATCCTCACCAGAATCATGAACAAGAGTGTGCAGAACCACAGGAGCATACACTGCACAGAGACCTGCAGGACCAAGGCACCGGCCATGGAGCAGCCTGCACAGTCTGCATCAGCAGATGAAAAAGGCAAAGCAATTAACCCACTTGTACAGAGACCACAGCTATCAACATTTATCCACAGAGTGATGAATCATGAGTGTGAACTTGTGGATGCACCAGAAGATACTCTTGTTACATGAAAGGTATATTTCAGACCAAAAAAGAAAAATCAGGAGCCTGCAGAGTATATTCCAACCTATATAAAGAACCACACTTAAATGTTTTACTGGTACAATCTATGTGCATAGTAAAAATCCAAGCTTGGATCTGTTCTAGCCATTAAAGCAATTGCATGGTTATTTTAGCAACTGTTGAATAGTCTCCATGGTGCTTTAAAAATAAAGAAATCCTACATATCCACAGGATAGTCAGGATTTTGAAGTCATTGAAAACACCTCATTATTTTCTCCCATTTGCAACAAACTTGGTCACAGGGATTAAAACAGTGATACCAAGGCCCAGCGCTGAATCCAGGAGATTGTTCCAGCACAGGCTGTTCTGAGCTAACACATGACAGTCAAATAGAACAAGAGAGGAAACAAATAAAATGAAAAATTTAGGCTGACAGTGCTGTCCCTAGTAGAAAATGCATCCAAGAGAGAAGAGAGAAAGGGACACTGAGCCCTAGGAATGAAACAGGCATGTTTCATTTCTATTTTAATTTTGGCCCAGCAAAAGAGAAAGAAAGAAAAATTGGCAAGATGGAGAGGTTAATTCAGCAGCTTCCTATTTACCAAGCTCTTATTTCCTATTTCAAACGCCCAGAGCTGTTCTCCCAGTGAAGACAAGCTGGATGTAAATCACTCCATAATCTGTTACAGGGGAGTTCCTGAGTCAGCCATGGAGAGTCACTGCATAATAATGCATGGACTTTCTGATTCCACATGGGAATGGTATGTTCTGCCACGAAAAAGCTGGGTTGGCTCCTCTACCGGAAAATAATCATGCAAGTAAATACTCCAGCTCACACCGGAGCAGTCTAGATGAGATTACTGAACGATGCTATCAGCACCTGAAGCAGAGGGACAGGCATAAAGAGAACAGACTCTCTGTTCAGCTGCACCACATACTTTACCATGCTGCCATCCCCACCAACCTCCAAAGGCAGCATAAACCACTTATCAGACCAGAGGCCTGAAGGGAAAACTTGAATGTCCCCTGCACACCAAAAGTTAACTATTTCCAAGAAAGGTACAGACATACACGATAGCAAAGTGCAACGTGCAGATTTAACAGAGACAGAGACAAAGTTGGGATAAACTCTTTTCTTCTGTCTGACTGAAGCTGGGGAAAAGAGATGCATAATGAGCATAAGCATGGCGATTTGATTGTTCAGCAATAAAGATTTCTAAAAGTAATCCCCAAAAGATTACATAAGCATAAATTTCATTAAGTAAGGTAAAACCTCTGCCAAAACTAGATAAGTAAATTTGGGAAGACCTTGCAGAAGGTGATAAAGAGAGGCGGTAGCATCTATAACAATCAATTATAAACAAAGAAATAAAGACTAAATAAACCATGCAAACAGTTGGAATTAATTAAATGCATCTGTCAAGGCTCTGCCAGGAATCTGTTGCCTTAAAATGTGACTTGTATCTGGAATCACTATCAGTACCAAATCAAACTGACAGACAAAATGTGTATGAAGGTTAGGAGATAAGTAGAAAGTCACTTACTTGACTTGGAAAGCACAAGAACTTGCCAGTAAAACAACCATGATATAGAAAATGGAATATGTTAGCTGCATTTTCCCCTTCACAGAAAGTGTTATCATGCTGGACACAGCCTTTACAGCAATGACAGTCAGTGATGCTGAAAGGGAAAGGGATAGATTAGCAGGGCAGGATTCACAGCAGTAACCTCAGAGCATCAGGGAGGGAGGACAAGGTTCCAGGTCAGAGCCAGAGGTCTGACCACCCAAATGAGGCTGAGGTAGGATTTGGGCACCTAAAATCAAGTGTATGATTTCATAAATGCTTGCTAAGCTACTGTCTAAACTCAGAGTGGTCTTAGATCTGTGTGTGCCTCATGTTTTCCTTTTAAGTCCTTGTGGCACACTGGACTACCAGTTGGAGGCGACACAACAGCCCCCTCAACTTGTCAATCCTTTTAATCACTGTCATTGCAGGACCACACGCAACCCTCAGACAGCAGGCAGTGGTTTTAATGCATGCCACCAGTTCAGAGAAGTTTTGCAAGACAGGTCTTTCAGAAAAGGAATTGAGAGTTTAGCTAAGAGTTACTTTAGGTTTCCTTTAGGAACCTGCTCTTGGTTTGTTGAAGCTAACCCAAGCAGGCTGTGCTTACTGCAAATAAAACGTAAAACATTCGAAAGAAACTAAAAATTTAAAGAAGAGTCAGGCTGCAGAGATGACCTTTGAAAAAAAGGTAATTAATTGTCAGGAGCACTATCCCCCAGCTGGGATCCAGTTCCACCCCGGTGCAGAGCTGAGGAGTGTTGGATTTCAGTGGTCTGATTCATCCTCCCGTAACTGCAACATTCAGATTGGCAAGGAGACCTGCACTGTGCAAAACGTTCAGGCCAAGGGGTGGGAGAAAAGGTGGGGCAAGAAGAATGAATTCAGGTCTGTGGTTTTGATTGTAAGCATTTTTCTTACAGCAAGTCCAAAAGTTCAGGGAGAGTTTAAGAGTTGCATACATCTTGTGATGGTCCTGTTCACCACCATGAAATTCACTGTTTTCGTAACAACCTTTCCACTTCGCTTCTTTCTCTCTAATGGAAACAGGTGAAGTTGTTTAACAAACACAGCTGTACAACCGAGCAGCGGTCAAATGCTAGCCTGCAGTGGTGCAAATGGTCAAAAATATACTCAAGCCACAACAAGCACTGCACATAAAAATTTAGATTTGCATTCTAGCTTGGGGGAGTTATTTTAAAATACCTTGTAGGTAAAAATTAGTAGCTTGAATTGTCCAGCGAAGAGTAAAGATTGCTAAAATGTTTTTTTTTTTTTTCTGATGAAAAGGCAGTTTCCATGCCTTATAACTTCAATAAGAGAGAAAATAAAGAACCAGGGGGTTTTGCTGGTTTGTTTGTTTGGTTTAGCTTCTTTGGAAAGTGGAATGATTTTTTTCATTAAAGTAGCTCTGGAAAAAGTTTCAAAACCTATGAAATGGTTTTGCTTTCTGTGTTATAATGACCTCCCCTCAAGGTCAGTGTGACAAATGATGTCACTTTCCAGCTGTTAGGGCAGAAAACTCTGAATTCACACTTTGATCTGAAATACTTCCCCTCAAACTTATGATAACTCTCAGTATATACATGAGGTAAGATAAATCTCACCAAATGAATCTGCAGTTGTACTAAGCAAAACCTTTGCAGGTTTTCTGATCACCTCTGTATTTTCTTCATGATGAAAGTGGCTCGCATATCCAGTGTAACACAAAGGCTGCCCTCTCCTTAAAGGAGCCTTTCTACATTTAATTTACATCTGTATGAAAACTCAGCCAGGAATGTACCTGAACAGAAAAAGACGAAATCCCCTTGGACTGAGCTACCAACAGGACCCCAAGCCTCATCTGCTCCTCTGGATGTCCGGGCGTCCAAGGGTAATGCACATGCCAGACAGCTGAGAGCAAAGTTACTGTGCCATTTCTCAGGCCCTCCATCACTTTGCTCAGCAGAAAGGTTGGAGACCAAGGAGAAGGCTCTAAGTGTACCTTTGTGGGGACCGCCAGGCACCAGGACAGCTGCAGGAACCAGAGCCAGATGAAATTCTGGGTTTCATCCTCAAGGGAAATGTCAGTATTTCAGACGTTCCCATAAACCAGGATGTTTGTTTATGTCTTTTTTTTTAATAGAGCAGAAATAATGACACATTTTCCTTCAAGCTGCATATCCTCACCACAACCTCAGCAGCCACCAGCTGAGTTGTATTTTCTGTTGATTTCAGCCTGACCACCAGCCAGGGCACAGGTCTGCAGTCCTGCTGCTGTTCAGCAGCTCCACGTGTCCCTTTCACACTGGCAGCATCAGTGCTGGTGGGCTCCACCACAAGATAAGCATGGAGGGCTACGCAGATGAACCACCCAGCTCTCCCAGAGCCACGTGTTGACCTTGCTTGGGACAGCCACCATGGTGGGCCAGCCCAGAACCGCAGCAGGGAGGTGCAGGAGTCCATCTGGAGAGCTTCAGGCTTCCAGCTGTGCACCAAGGAGGCTGGATCCACTCATTAGGAGTGCTTAGGAGCACACAGTACTTCACACTCTTCATGGCAGTGCTGGAAGCTGCCGAGCAGCTCCGGTGAGCTCTGCCAAATCTCCCAGGCTCTGTGCTAGGAGTTGGGGTGTGTGTAGACTCACACTTCCCTCCTCCAAACCAAGAGCAGTGAAATACTTGGACCTAAAACTTTTGGGGCTCTTCCATCTCTGCCTTGTACAGGGAGCTTGGAAATCCTTTAGTGCTTCTGCACAGTTATAGATCCTAATGTTCCTAGCACTGGGAAACCTACATGGGAAAACTGTCCCAAAAAGTTGTCCCAAGAGTTTGAGCTTTTCAGCTGAGAAACCACTCAGGGATCTGAAGGAAGGTGGTTAATAAATCTGTGACAGTTTTTCTCATTCAGTTAAATCCAAATTTTGTAACCGGCAAACCTTAGTGAAATTCTGTTTTATCAAAACCCTTATGATCATCTCCGTTAGAAATGTGCTTTATGAGTCTTTGCAGACGGATACAAGCACCCATTGAACTACCTGAGAGAATAACCTTTTACTTAATGGCACAGTTCAATCACTTTTCTCTTCAACCAGAGACCTGTGGTGTTCCACGAGGGTTTTATGGAGAAGTGACAAGACTAGGACAGGAGAATTTGGCACATAGGGTGGTGAAAATTCTTAATATAAGCCTTGAAGCAGTGGAGCTTCAGAGATAACCTCCTGACATTTATCAAAACTGATCCAAGTTTAACCTTATCGAAAAGTATGTGACAAAATGATCTCCCTACTTCCCTGGTTATTGACTGTGGCAACAGTAATCAGAAGGCAAACCCAGTGGCCCACTGAGTTCTTGTTATGCTTCTGGAAAAGTGCTAAAATATTAAATGTTGCATATGCAAGTAGTCTTAGATAATTCAAAAAAAGTTGTTGTACAGTCACAGCATATCATATCACTGCATTTGTTCATGAAGTACTTACAAGGTCTTAAGCTGAGCTGTTTTAAAGAACAGATTTTCACAGCCTATTCTCCAAAACAAAATTTCAAACAGTCCACTTTCCCAGGAAATAAACCTAAAGTGTTATTAAAAAAAAAAAGCTTCAGAATACACACAGCATATTAATTTCAGGGTATCTGAAAAAAATAAATACTCCTAGCATAAGCATGGAAACTGTGTTTCATAATCAGCTTTTCTCTTCAAAAAGAGACCCCAGCAAAACTCATGTGAAATGTTTCAAATGTTTCTCCTTCAGCGCACTGCTTTGAAATGGCCCTAATCTAAACTAGCTGAGAGACTGGGTGACAAGGAATTATCAGTAACAGACAGGAACATTAAAGTGAATAATATGTTCTTACCCAGTAGTGCTACCATCATTAACAAAACCACAATGTGTTTCACAGCCTTTCTTTTGTAAAAATAGAGGAGAATGCAGAATATTATAATTTCCAAGATCTGAAAATAAAATAGAAGAAAGTTAGAGCTGTGAAATGATGTAATAAATGCTTCATTCAAAGCCTGTCAATCAATTTTCACTGTTCTAACTATTCAAAGGAGAATTGCTTTATAAAGCACCTTCTGCTAAAAAATAACTTTATTGCCAGTTGACTGAGCTATCAAACAATTGTTGTCATTTATCTTTCCTATTATAGCAAAAGTTAAACTTTGAGCATTTCTTATTTCTTTAGTTTTTCTTTTTGCACTTGTACCTGTATTTTGTCACTGGTAATGTTGAGAAGACTTTTTTATCGTGACAGCAAAGGTACCCATATTTATTTTAATAATTCTTACAGAAACTCTGTTTATAATTCCTATGGAGTAAAGCACTTAGCTAAATAAAAAACAGTCCCTACTTTTAGCTCTGGTGTCATTCTTTGCCATGTGCAAGTTCATTTTTGCTACCCTTTTTGCCCTTCTCAATATTCCTACTGAAAACTCTCCCCAAAATGTTGTTCAAATTTTCTGCTATACATCACAAGGAGGAAAGCATTCATTTCAGGTGGTAGTTCTCAAATCACAGGTACCTGCAAGGAGCTTACCTTGAAAAGCTCAATGACACAGTAACAGACCACACTGCAGGACATCTGCAGCTGCTGAAGCAGCCTTACCTACACCATGCGTGGTCCAGTTTTGCTCCTTCAATAACAGGTGACAGCGAAATGACAGACTGTTAAATTTACTGACTTGCTGTCAATGTGTCTCTGCAGATTCCCTCAGTAACTCTTGCCTTTTGCCATCTCAAAAGTGTGAGTATTCTCCCTCCTACCCAAAGAAGTTGCCCAAATACCCCTCTATGCCTAAAGAAAGCAGCAAGTGCCAGAGCCATAAAGCTTCTGCGAAGCCCAGAGGACATAAAAACAGGAGTGATGGACCTCTGCACTGTGAGGTGCTCCGAAGCCTGGTAGCCTTAGAGACAGCACGAAGACAGAGAAGTTCATTTGTGCATGTTGGACAGTAATCAAATGGGGGAAAGAAGAGAGAAAATGAGATTGTCATCATTACTCAATTAGGTTATTGTTATTTTTTCCAAACAAATCATAGAGAAACCTATCTCCTTAATTTTGTTACTAGCATACCATTTAATGTTTTATAATGCCACCCCAGTCTCAAGGCATCACTAGACTCAAAAATACCTGGGTGTTGTGCTGATGACATTTCCAAAGGACTGAACAGTTACTAGTGATGGTTATACAATGTAAATAGCCATTTCCCATTTTGGAGAGTGATTGCAGCAGGAAAGCAGTCATCAGCCATGTCCAGTTACTAAAATTCTCTACCACGCTTACAGCCTCCCCCGTTTAGCAGTGTTTAAGAATATGAACAGAAGATAATTTGACTTTAATTAAATTTGCATTACTTTCATGCTGATCCCTTGGTCACATAGACAACCAAAAGACAATTGTATTTCAGAACTTTAAGAACATATATTTAGATTTTATACCAAATTCCTTTAAAAAATGTCAAGTATTTATAATAAGATTTTAAAAAAAAAAGTGTTTTGGGGGGGTGTTTTTTTTTTAATGGGTTTTTTGAATAAAATAAAGCATTTTGCAGTTGGTTAAAAAAACCCCTAAACGTTCCTGGATTAATCCTAGTTCAATGATTTTTGCAATCTCTTGGAAAGTGTTGGTCTTATCTCCCTTCAGAGTGATGTCCCTTCCCACCAGGCTTGCAAACAGAGGTGAAAGCTGTAGAAAAGAGGCTTTTGCCTGAGTCTCATGGTAAGTAACTTACGCAGCCTCTCCAGCTTTATTCAACAGTGCAACACTGGCTATATTTAAATCAGGAATCAAGGCAGAATACATGTGAAGATCTGCAGGCAAGTGAGCTCATCTTGGTCTCCCTGTGGAAAACTCTGACACAGTTTTGAGGGAACTTGAGGGGAGAAGTAAAGGTAAGCAGACTTGCTCTTTGTGCCATTGGCAAACACATCTTAGGGCCAGAGCAGAATATCACATTATCAGGCTGCAGCTACAATAGCCTCCAGATAGCTTCAGTTGCTATTTTGCCAGTGAAAAATTGCTAACAGAAGAAAGATGTGCTAAATAAATATTCCTCAGAATAGATACCCAGAAAGGTACCCAGGATAAGAAAGGAGTTCCAGAGACGTCCTAGGCATTTTTTCCATGACACATGATTTCAGGACTGGCACACAGGATGGTGTGCATTTATGAGACTGGGCCATGGCACCACACGACATAGCACTGTGATAGCTGCTCCCCCCACCAGTGCAAACCTGAGCACCAGTTAGACCTTTGTTCTGGTCGCCACAGAGTGTGCAGAAACCCATGAGACAACCCTACTGCCAGCAGCCAGTTACACCTAGATTGATTTATTTCATTTCCTCTAGACAATCCCAGAAGGGGAAGCTCCATCATCTGCCCTGTCACTTAGATTTCAAACTACACAAGAACAATCAACCAAAACCAAGACAAGGGACAGCCACTGGGTCAAACTGTTCCATCACAGTAGCTCTGGCATTCCACTCCCTCCTCCACCTCACTCCACCCCCTGAGTGGCAGGTATTGCCAAGCAGCCAAAGTCTTGACTGAACCAGGTCGTCGTTGCTGGTTCTGTCCATCAGCCTTCTGTTGGTCCTCACCCTGTCATCAGCTCTTCTCTTGCTAATGCTACTATGAAGCTCTGCTGTAATCTCCTTTTGTTCAAAAGCAAGCAAACCCCCCCAAGAAGACTCACTCCTGAAAGCAAACAGCCAAGCAAAATGACCAAAAGGACGAGTCCCTGCTGGCAGCTCTCGAAGGGGCTCATGGTCTGTGTGCGTGGCTGCTTCTGCCTCCTGAGGAAGACCCAAGAGCAGCAGTGGTGTGGGCCAGACCTAGGGACAGAAGATGATGTTTTCTCTTCAGGGCTGCTATTTAAGTTTCCTCAGCTCTGCCAAGCCTCACATACTAAGCGTGAAATTCAAACAATTAGTTCTCACCTAGTGCTGCCCAGCAGCCAAACTATTCTTCCACGGTTCTCTGCCACTCGTTGACCCACCAACAGGTCACCTTTAATCACAACACAAGGGAGAATCTATGACAGTGAAGTTACACTGAAAGCAGAGTGCAGGGCTCTCACAGGACCTCACACAGACAGGAGCCCTCCTGGGGCGCCTCAGCGGCTGCCTACGATTGCTGAGACCTGCCCAAAATAGTGCTTGCTCTCATAGCTGTAGCTGTAGTAGTGTTAAATATGAACTCCAGAAATGGGAATTGCATAGATTATTATCAGCTTCACATATTCTGTTTAGAGGAACTGAAGGAACTTGACCTGTTTACAGTCATCTTGGCTATTGTAACTAATCTCTACCGAAGTCTTCTCAAGCCTACATCTTCTCAACCTTTTTTTGATGTTGTCCATATTCCTAAGCATCATCAGAAGGCACTGATAGAACAAAATACTACACTGTCTGCCTCAAGCATTTTCCTGGCTTCTAGACACTTTGAAAGAAAAGCAGAAATGCTTCAAATCTGATTTTGTAGAGATTAAATAGTAACAAACCAATACTTACTATGCTTCTGTTTAGGGACACCTAAGACCTTCCTCTATGATTTATGTTTTCTGTAGTGACTCAAAGTGCACATAAGCAAAAGAGGAAAAAAAGAATAGTCATTCTTGCTACTGCAAAGTCTCAGAAGGTGACTCAAAGTTATCTTGAGGGAGTTAGAGGCTATTTCTGCAGATTATGCCACTGGAGTGCCATGTGGGGATCATTTACCACCCACAGAGAACAGTTTGTACCATTGGGGCTTTGTGTTTCTCCACAGACCACACTTTGGGGCTACTTTTAGAGGCTGTTGGACTGCATTACACTTCTGTACTGTCTCCTCACTATATATTTATTCTGGAAACTCTGCAACTTCTGCTCCACTTTTTTCTATCTCAACAGCCAACCTGTGCTAGGCATTTTACCAACAATTACGAATAGCTAGCTCCCTGCCCAAAGAGAATGTGTACAGCATGGTTTGGTTGACTTTCCAGCAGCACACCAGGATAATCAGGCTAGTATCTCACTGCGTCCTGTGGAGCCTTGCACTCCTCCCTCCACTTTTCTTTGGACAGTGGAAGCTCAACACAGATGAATCCAGGGAGCAGAAGGAACAAATAAAGCTTGATATATTTTCATTCAACAAGATTTGCTGGTACGTGCTTCATCCCACCCTACAACCCATGCTGTACATGTAGAATTGGATGCTGGCTGAGGTAGGGAATAGAAAGAAGAGAGGAAAGAAAGCCCAGGGGTTACCTACCACTTCCTCATAACGTCTCCTAAGAAGAACAAAGCTCAGTCTTCCTAGGCATTCAACTATGTTCTTAAAAACTTTTCCTGAAACAAAGTCAAAAAGTCCTCGGATGGGGAAAAGCCTCGGTTTGTGCTTAATCAGTAGTCTCATGGATAGTTAGATGTATGCAAAGTGATCAGCTTGGCTAGAAGATTAATGTCCTCAAACTGCCTACTCAGTGGCTTTCTAACTGAGCTTCCTACTGCGAAAAGCCTGGGCACTAAGCATCTAATTCGAGTGAGTCACTTTACTGGGAAAAAGTAACTGCTCCTGAAGCTCCTGTATTGCATCTTTTACATTCATCTGGAGGAAAACATTTTCAACTTTCCAGAGGAAAAGAGAGACAGAAATTCCTCCTAGTCTCTCTGGTTTTGTTCCTGATGCTAATTAAATACATGAAAGAAGACGCATGGTATTTGAAGTTTGTATACAGACACTTTAATCAAAATGGCATTTTTGTACTTGAATTCTAACTAGGGTTAAAGCAGGCCACCCCTTCACGTCTCAACTCCATACAAAGCTCCTTTCAGTCAGGCTTTACATGGGGATGAAACAGAGTGATATGAAAGCAAAAAAGCAGGACCAAGAGCTTACACAGCCTGTTTTTAAAAAGCATAATTCCATCACATTCCGGAGGAGCCCTGTAACTTAGACGTACATGCAGGCAAGGTGGCATGAACACATACATAGGAAATATAAGCAGTACCAATATTTAGGTTTTCCCTCAAGATCCCCAAACCCCAAAATCTTTTCTTTCTTGTTAATCCTGCATAACTATGACTTTCCCCTTGCATGTAGCTTGAAAGACATCTTCTGGTGCTGCAGGGGGCTAGGACAATGAACCAGGGATTTACTCTCTCCTGTGAAAATTGCACAGTTCATCTTCAGGAGCACTTTTTCTACCACTAATTCATAATGCTGTAAAAGGCCCAATAACCCAGTTTTTCTGATTTAGGGAGTAGTATGAACAAGATACTCACTGAATATACCAAAAAAGACCAGCTCACTATGTAATTCTGTACTTGTCTTGCTGTGAGCTCTTGAGGTACACTTGGAGCAAACGTCACCAACAAGTATATTCCTGTTACTGTCAGTGTTCCTCCTTTAAAGAAACGGACATATTATTTTGGTAATACAGTATTTGGCAATCAGAGACATCCTTGCTATCCAGCTGATTTGGAAACAGTTTCTAGAAGAACGCTTAAGCCTGTTTAAGTAGATCTGTGTTTAGGTAATTGTATTGCCTAGCATTATTTAGTCTAATTTTTATTAAAGACTCAAAGAATTATGGAAATGTGAAACAAACCTGTCAGTAGAACCTTGCGAATTAGGGTTCCAACTCAACAAAGCATTTACAAATATTCTCAATCTTACAACCAAGTGTATGACAAAGGAGAATCAATCCTTTGTATTTCTCACAAGCACAAAGCACATCATATAAACTTAGCCTAAGCTGAAAGGACGGTTTGCTTACTGGTGCAGTCAGCTAGATCATTATCCAGTGTAAATAAACACAACTCTCCCGAAGTCAGTGTGGCCACAGAGATCTGCACCAGCTATCAACCTGCCCAGGAAGCATTAGATGCAACACATATGCTCCAGTCCAATGCTTATGTGAGGCTATCATGAGGCCAACATTTTGGCTGCTCTGTTTTATTTGCAGGCCTACAAACTGTTTTATAAAAGGTTGATTAGCAAAAGACTGTTCAGCCACTAGGTTGCCAGGGCCCCTTTTCAAGGTTGCACTTGCATTATTGTGCTTTTAATAAAAATCTGGAAGTTCTGCCTTATGGACATCCAGCTGACAAACACAGATGTTCACTGAAGTATCAAGATAGAAGTGAGCCGATCCTGAGCTCATAAACTGTATTGGATTAAGGAAGATATTAGCTAATCAATTTTTCTTCAAGTAATCTTTAAAATTCTTGGCAAACCTATAAATCGGTGTGGACTACAAGGCTCAGGAACATAAAACAAAGCATATCCGGAGGGCTTTGCTGGCACTGCTATCTCACACGACTCCTTTGGAAAAGCAGAACTGTTCTATATTTATGTGCTTGCAAAACCATCACCATATTTCCCATCATACAGCTCATTCCTATGGAATGCAGTGGTATTGTTAAATCCTTCTGTAAAGTCAAACTCAAAGAAATAAAATAAATCAGTGCTGAACACTAGTTAGAGCAAGACACAGTGTATAAGGCCATAAGGGAAACATGATCCGTGAAGGGAGGAGGGGCTTTGAATGTAGCAGCTGAGCTGGCAAACTTGGATTTCAAACCTAAATAAATAGTATATAGTATTCCTGGAATGATATTGAACAGATCTCTCCAAATTGTTCATGAGACCAGCTGTCCTCACAATAGTTTGGACAATCGCGCCTAGACGCTGGGAGTGCAGAGAAACAGCAGGTGCCCTGCATCAGGTGTGTTGTCCCACTTGAGATGGCTTGGTGTAAAGCCCAGACCCTGAAATGTGCTTGTCTCTCACTGTGTTCAAGGTGGGCAGTTCTGATATGCAAAAAACTCTTGGACACACACAAAACATTGACACGCTTTTTTTTAGCGAAAGCCACATTTCCCAACAAAACACTTGACAACATGATTATTTGTTCCTTGAAGTGACAAAATTAATACCTAAATGGAAGTTATCACTTTTAATTGAGCTTGAATTTTTGTGCAAGGTTGATGCAGTAAGAAAAAAATCTAATCTTTGAATGAGTAACTCAATAACTTCCCTGTTTTTATTAAAACTGTGTTGTACTCATAAAGATAATGCTAAAGCCAACCTCAGAGGCAAAAATAGAAAATGAAAACAAATTTGAGCAGTAAGGACACATAAGGAATGAGTTATGGTTGTAAGAGCAGAGGCTTTGGGAATGCAGTCTTTTCCTCATGCATTGAAGATTCCCTCTCTTTTTATCACTTCCCAATTTTGAAAGTATCTGCCTTGAAACACTTGCTTGGGAAAGTGGGAGTGTGAAGGTGGGGGCTGTGTGAGAGTTACAGCTTGCTAAGCATATGGCAGCACACATGTCCATATTAGCAAACGCTTACTTACCCAATATATCCGCAGCCCTCATGGTCTTCTTTAGGAAAAAGACAGAAATAAATGCACTACCTAGAACAGAGATATAAAGACCTTTTATATATATATGTGTGCGTGTGTGTTATAATATCAAGTGCTATAGCAAAAAGCTGCCCTGGGCCAAGTTTAAATATATCTCATGACTGTTGTTTCACTATACCATGATATAAACAGCCAGGAGTCCATTCCTACAACCAACCAATGCTCATCTTTGGTAAGATTTCAAACACATCCAGCAGGCTCTTATGCGGTTGTAAAGATGCAACACCCTTCCCATCTCCCAAGCAGACACTGCTTGAACTGCTCTGATTCAGAAATATGTGGAAATGTCAGGAAAACTGGGCACTGATCAGCCTTACAGTTTCACTCCCCATTTTGCTACCAACTCACTACATGGACTTGCTCAAGGCAAATTGCATCACAGAGCTATAAAATTCTGCTTCTTTAGAGGCTTATAAATAAAGCAACAGTAGTACAATTGAGAGGAAGAAAGCTGCTGCAAAAGCATAGCATTTAATGTGAACTAAGAGAATGGTCATGATTTCTGCCAACAGGTAGAAAGCCTCACATATGTACCATATGGGAGCACTGCCCACAGTCTTCCAGAGTGACTTGTACTGAGGAAGGAGAAAAATGAAAGTGAGCCTAGAAATGATCTCCTCTTTCCTGGAAAACTCTCTTCCTTGTTCACCTCTTGCATCTGTCCTCTGCCAGCTCCTAGCCCTGCCTCTTTAGGATGGGAAGCAGTGGGCAGGTGAGCAGCAGCAGTGGTTGGGCCGGGATTTCTGGTAAGCAGCCCAGTGTGGACATGTCCTAGAGAAGAGAGAAGGGATATGAACTTAAGATGTTGGCCACCTGGGAGAGATGGCTCTATTTCAAGACACAACATTAGAGCATGTACCTCTAAAAAGAAGCAAAAGAGTCTGGATAGCTCTTATGTAGAAGAGATGAGGAAAGTCCTTTGGGAGAGGTGCATTGGTAATGTTAGATTCATTCAGAAACCTCAAAGAAAATCTTTGCCCAGGAGGGACGGTGAAGGCACACACTGAATCTAAGTCATAGGGTGCTGTTACAAAAGTTTTGTTCCTGCCCACAACATGAAATTAGTGTTTTATTCTTGAAACAACAGTTCAACCTTTTTGCAACTATCTTTACATCATCACCTCTACTGTTCTGACAGCAAATTTAATTTGTGGTTAACTAGTAGATGTGCTCTAGATAAACCTAGAGAGGTACATTCCAAGACATAAACAGAGTACTGGAATTCAGCATCACGTCTGTGTTATACAGCCAGTAGAAAACCAGATATAGCAGTAGTCATAAAGGTAGACTGCATCGAGAGTGATGGAGGTCCATGCAAACGAGTAAGTGCAGTAATAGAATCTTCAACTGAAAATGCCTCACTGAAAGTAAGCTGCTTGACACCATTTTCTTTATTCAATGTTTCAGTGACAACTTTGCTGGAGTGAAGACACTGGTGGTATCCAGGCAACACTGGTAATAGTAGAGCTACCTAGGTTTAGAAAAAAAAGAGACGACCAAAACCAGAAAGAAACAGCATCATCCAAGACTGCAGGAAATAATTACTGCTCTGTCTCCCTGCTCTCATAGCACTCCCAAATACCACCTCAGCCCACCCACGCAGGCAGTCACTGTCACAGCAGAGACCTGCTGCTTAAAGAACTGATACCTTGGTGACTTTTTTGTTGTTTGGGGTTTTTTTGTTTTGTTTTGTTTTGTTTGTTTGTTTGGTGGGGGTTTTTTTTTTTTTTTTTTTTTTTTTTTTTGGCGTACTCCATTGTCTGTGCTCTCTGCATTTAGCAGAAATCTCGTAAATGCAATCTAGGGTTCGATTTCACTGCTCGCATCCAATTTGGGGTCAGATGAGTTATGCCCAGAATTCCAGAGCTCAATATTCTGGGGATAACAAAGGACAGCTTGGGAGGATCATGACCACTGAGGCTGGCAGTGGGCACAGGAAGGTACAGGAATGCAGGCAGATAATGAAACTTGTCACTCAGCCTGTCATCCACTTAAATAATGCATTCAAATGCAGCCAGCTCTGTCTCCAGAGAGAGCTGGTAATGCACCAGTGATCATGAACTTAACAGAGTGTATGTATAATTAATGCTCTTTATGATGTAGAGTAATATGTAGAAGAATCTAAAAATAGAAGAAGTTTGAAGAAGATATATTAGGCCATCTGGAAGTAGAGGAAAAACTGAAGTAGGAGGGGAGGTGAGGAGAATGAGACCTGTGTGGTACTCTGAACACAAAAAACAACAGTCCCTGTGGATAAACTGCCAATGCTCCATGTGCATTCAAGTGAAGAAGAAAAGCAAATGGGGTAAATCTAAGAGAAGAAGCAGAGAGAAGTTACACAGACCTGATGAGATGTTTAGAAGACTTACACGACTGATAAGAAGCCTGGCAGACTCTGGCTTTTACCTCCAGAGATGAATTTTAAGCCACTTATGGTAGCACAGCCAAGAGAACACACTGGCTCATATGATATTTTAATTTTACTTTTATTGTTAATTTTCTGGGGTTTAAGCTCCCAGGTGTGACTTTCGGATAGTCCTTCACATTCTTCAGTTTTCAAGGTAGGTATGGATCAGGTTAAAGCAAAGAAACCAAGAGCTGACTGTCTTGATGCAGGTAGGCTGGGAAGAGGGATATGAAGGGAGCCTGTGGGCCCCAGGAATGCAGGCTGGTATTTGCTACTTTTCCCTTCTGCTGGCTTTGCAGCTTTCCCTGGCTGGCAAGACAAATGGCAGACACCAAGGTGTACCCCAGGAGCCCCATGAGAAATGCACAGCCCTCCCAGCTGCCCTGCTCCTCTTCCGTAACTCCTTTGGGCTCCCACTCACAGCCTCGGGTACGTTCAGTTGCTTAAGACATTAACTCCCCCAGAAAAGGCAGTTTCAGACAATGTGTTAAGTGGCCCACACGTACTCCCTGCCATCTCCCCTCTGTTGGGTGGCCTCCGAGATGATCCTGCACCTAGAAGCTACAAGCCTATCAGATGTATGAGTTTAAGCCCTTACTGTATCCCAAACTCAGTTCCTAAATGCAGCCCTGCTGAAACTCCAGGTTCTCCACTTCTTTCCCACCATCTCTCAGATCACAGGTGAGGTGCCTCGCATCTTCCTACCTTTCCTCCCCATTACCTCCCCACCCTTTCCTCCTCGCCCACTTCCCCTTCACCATGATTTCACCCTATCGCCACAGCATGGGTCTAACTTCCTATCACCCAGCCCCAATTTTCCCTTTGCCAAGCATGGCTCCTCTTGTTCTCCCTCTGTCGCAGAAACTGTGTGACAACTCCTCCTCCTCCTCCTCCATTATACTGATGGGGGAAATAAATTATTGAACATTATGTTCAGCTCTGTGAGTGAACAGACTGAGGAACTTTGGCAACTGCTGTGCCAAAAAGTATTAATAATATGTCTTTGCAACTGTGTTTTTGTTTGCAGCCTTTTTTTTTAAAAAAAAAAGGCAATAGACAGAGATTGAAATATGTGTCAAAGTGAGAAATAGTCCCTGTTTGGGGTTTTTGTTTTTTTCTTAATTGGTCAGCAATAGAATACAACAATACGGAAATGCAGACTGTGTCAAAGAGTAATCTGGAAACAGCTCGGCAACAAAACAAGCAATTTATCATTGTTCTGAAGCCTTGCTAGTTTTGAACCACTGGTTTGGGGAATACAACACAGGAATTCTAAGCCTGGGTTGTCAGCCTTTAAATCATCAAAGCACACACTGCATCCCTGGTCACCTGAGAAGACTTTTGTACTTCTGGGTGAATCAAAACTATTTTTAACTTTTCAACTAATTGTTAAGACAAAACTTTCAAAAGTAGGCACAGATCCGACTCCCATTCCCACTGAGATCAAGAGAAGGGCAGAAAATCTGGGAGATGACCTGTTAAGGATTAAACACTACAGAACCAATGTAATCCTTGAGTTTGTTTCATGCCTTGATTGTACGCTTATAGTAATACACATAATTTGAGAAGTAAACAGTTCCTGTAAAATGCTTGTATCTGTATGACAAAGCCTTTCTGAATGCTCATGACACTAAAATGGAAAATATGACTTGACAATACATCAAATTCATGATAAATAAAAACTGAGTGGAAAATGGGAAAAAATACTTTCTTCAGGAGTTTAATTTTTATGTTGAAACAACTTCATCTTTTCATACATTAGCATAAACCAGGCTGTTTTACATTCATTATTGAATTAATATATATTCACAGTATATTGAATTATTATATATTCACATTATTGAAAGAACATATATTCACTGCAGCATGTGAATTTCAATTTAAATTGAAAAAAATTATAAAAAATGTGGAGCTTCCTCGTGATGTGCAATTAAGTGCCTTGAGGGAAGGCTGTAATGGTGCTACACATAGCTCAGTCAGCTGCTCATTCTCTTAGGAGAGCAATCGTTTACAATTATCTCCATATGTAGGTTTTCTCCAGCACAAATAGCAATAAAGAGCAGTGTGATGTGTGGGTTCTGCCACTAGCAGACAATGAATGGTGAGAATCCAGCTCACAAAATAACTCCTCTGCCTCCTAGACATGAAAGCTGCAGTTATGATTGTGTCTTGTTTGTTCAAGAAAAGGATAATACACAAGAGAAGTTAAAGATAGAAAATAGATACTGAATCATAGTGTATATTTTTTGTATTTTGTCCAAT
Source organism: Grallaria varia (assembly GCA_013396735.1). Lineage (NCBI taxonomy): Eukaryota > Metazoa > Chordata > Aves > Passeriformes > Formicariidae > Grallaria > Grallaria varia. The sequence goes on from VWZG01010866.1 coordinate 299,122, forward strand.
CCAGCCTTAAAAAACTCAAATGAAAGTGTCCATCATTTATTTTTCCTACCCAAAACTATTTTACAAAAAAAGCTATCTTTCATTACCAAGCTGTTTTCCTGATACTAAGGAAGACCATGAATATGTTCTTTTAACCTCTTTTTTATTGTCAAATCTTACACTAAGTAATTCCTTTCACAACCATTCATAACTTCAAATATTAGTATATCCTTCCTTTTCCTTTTTTCAATTCCTATATGAGCTTTATGTATTATTTGAAAAAGATTAGTGCTCTCCTCACAAATGCATAGACTGCCTGTACTACTACTGTCTTTTCCAATACTTTAAAAAAACCCACCAAAAATGGACCAAATTTAATATTTGCCTCAAGTGTTCATTTTGTTAAGCATACCTGATTCAGTCAGGATGGATGATATACCAAAGGAGGAGTACTAACCATGACTCAAAGACTATTGCACCTCTCCCAGTTTGTACAACAACATTTCACTTTGAGATCAAGCATTTCCTCTGTTTTATGCCACTTATGGCTCTGCTTCCATCTAATCAAGCAGTTTGAATTCTCCCAGCTGATTTTGTCCTAAATCTGTTGTCTATGTAATAAGTTATGAGAATGCAGTTGCTGACAGTTACATTTCAAGACGTGACCTCAAAATATGCCTTATACAGACAGACCCTTAGTTGACCTTTCAAGCTGAAGGGATTCAGGACCATCCCAGTACAGAAAAACTTGGAGATGCTTCAGTCCTTCCCTAGACTCAAGCTACTGTAGTCTGCCATGCAGACAGGAAGATCTGGAACGATGACGAGGTAGGCAGTACGCTTGATTGCTGTAGCTCAAATGAACAGGAGGTTAAAGGGGCAGAGAATGATGAACACATCTTCCTGGGCAGGTATCAGTATTTCCACAGGGGATCCAGGGGCTGTACACTAAGAGAGGGGCAAGAAGAAAAGCTGAACTGGATGAGGTTGCTGGTCAAGAGAGGAATGTGTTTTAGCTTAAGTACAGAGTGAAAAAATTATTAAAAAACGCCCAACCATTTCATTATGCACATTCAGAAGGAAAAGGAGCTGGTTTGGAGAAAGGAGCTGTGCTCACAGCCTTGGATCAGGCTAGAATATCTTCTTCCTACCCAAAGGTCTGCTGAGGGGGACGGAAGGACCACAGGACCTATGCACAAAGCATGAGGATAGGCAAGTCCACGTGCACTCTGCAGGCACTGACAGATAAATCACTGCTGGTTTTGAGTGCCTGCAGTGCCATCTCCACAGTGGATTCATGCCTGACAATCAACCTGCCCTGAGACCATGGCACAAAACCTCCTTCATCTTATCTACATCTCAGATTACTGTCTTGCTCCAGAGGAGGGCAAAAGTTTGAAGAAAACCAATGTGCTGACCTACTTTGGGTTGTATTGGAGTAGACAGGTGAGGATCTAGGTACAAGGAGGATGAAAGCTCTGTGTAAGCGAGGATTAACTCAGAGAATATCTGTATGCATAGCCAGAGTTAAACAGAGAGCTAGCTCTGCCCAAGACACCTGGCACCGAATTCACCCCACATAATTGACTACTAAAACCTATTCTTAGCTTATATGACGGATATTAATGCTGCACTGAACATGCAGGAAGATAGTACAGAATGTGGTCAGTTGATGCATAACCTCTTGATGGCTATACTGCACACTGAATATGTAACATTTCTAACACGATTAAATATTAGTACTGCAAAAGTGCTGGATAAAACATGAAACATTTTCCCCCTAATGTCAATATCCTGATAAAAAAAGCATTGAAAATATCAGAGGAAGTGTTTAAAAGAGAGACCATTAAGGTGAGCTTAATTCCAGAACCTGGATTATGGGACATACACGAGAAGAAAGAACCCTGAAGTCCTTTTGTTGCATCTTCTAGGCGAGTACAAAGAAAGTATTTTAATGAATAGTTTGGTGAATATTTCCCAGATATCACTAGCAACAGAGTCCTCAAAATTCCGAATTCTTGGGCCACAAACATGTTACGTTACAGTGAGTGGGAGAAATCCACTTCTATAAGAATATCTAAGAATCTTCCTGAAGTACCGTCAGTGTTATCAATTTTCAAAGGCTAAAGCAATTTCTTGCCCCATAGCTGTATACAAGGAGCACATAAAAATGCAAAGGGATCTCAGCAATGTCATTCTAAGTGAGTTAAGTGTAAAAAAACTCTCTACAGAATGATGAAATCTGCAGAAGAAATGATCTCCAATGCCGCTGGTCTCTCCCACTTCCATCCCCCGCTCCCCACATCCAAGCTATTTCTGCAGGCAAAAGCAAGATGACAAGCGAAAAAACAATGCAGCCTAAAATTAGCCAAGCTACATGTACAACATTATTTTTATTTTTTAAGTATTGAAAGTTTCTTAATGATCACATCAAACATGTATTACTCCTTCACTCTTAAATTAAAATTTACTAATTTCTCCTCTTGAAGAAAACAACTGCTGTCTTCTCAAACTATTTAAAACCCTGAACAGATGTAGAGTTTGCATCACTGCAACCACACAGAGAAATACTTCCACTGTGTAAGAAGAAAAATACAGTCTTTTTAGCCTAATTCTAAGAAAAAAAAGAATAAAATCTATTGGTGCCATGCCAATTCATGGTCTGTGGTGCTGGATTCTTTTTAAAACCAGTCATTGGAAGCATCCAGTTCAATAGAATGAGGCACAAATTTTTCACTATTTAATTGATACCGGGTTAAGTGCAAAATTCAGTTGGATGCAGTTAAATGTGGTAGAAGAGCATAATAGATGTTGGCTCCATCTATTTTAAGATGCTTCCCGTCTCAGAAGTCTGGAGATATATGATGGGTACAGCTCAAATCCATTCTGGGCAGATACTCCAGCCTTATCCTCCTCCAAACCACTGGTCTCCAAGCAAAGGAAACTTTCCATGCAGAGCAGAATGACAGAGAATCCCCCAGAACACTGGACATACTGCAAAGCATATTTCTCCTCAGTACACCATATTTACTCCATTACCAATGTCAGTGAGACGTAGGGTTCAGGTATACATTTGGAGTTTTTTGTCAAGTACTTAATTTCTTCATTTAAAAAATTACGTTACAAAAGGCACACATCCAACAATACTTCAAAACAACTGCCAGATTCTGCAAAGTCCACCCTCCACCACTTAAAAGAGGTCACAACTTCATGAGAAAAATATTTCTTGATCTTTTAAATTGGAAGACCTGCTGCCTATACTATCCTTTGCCCAGTTGTCTTGGTCAGTTTGTCACTGGCCTAAAGGATGAACTCTTCTAAAATAAAAAGGATGTTTTCTCTTTGTCTCTAATTTCAGATGACATGAAAGTAACTTGTAGTAGGAAGTGTTACTGGGAAGTTATCATTGTAATTGGCTGTCTATGTAATTTTAATTTTTCCTGCTCTAAGGGAATGTTTGCTAGACTACATAAAATTTCAGATATCTCTATTGTTTGGGCTATGAAATGGATACTGTCAGCTGATACATGGGAATGGAATATAAGATACTAAACTGCTTTCTGGGGTCTTCCAGGATAAGCATTTTGGGTCAGCTAAAAAACAACGCAAAGAAGTGGACGAGCATTTTGATATGACATAACAGTTAGGAAAATGATTTCTTGGTATTTGTTATGAGGGGAAATAGAGAATGGAGGAATTGTCAGATGCAACATTTGTTCACATTTAGCAAAAATAAAGAAGATATCTGCTCCAATAAAAAGCAACCCTAAATGTGATCTCTTTTTTATAGCAGTTTAAAAAGCAGTGGGATTTTTTCCCTTCTCACTGCTTTTCACTTCTTCATGCTAGTTTTCTATATTTGCATTTTATTCAGTTTGGGCAACAAATTAGATTGGTCAATATCTCTTTATGTGGAAATGTATACTATTGTTAAAGATGCAACCAATGCCACCGAAAGCACTCCGGGATATGCCATACCAATTTACATTTCCATCTCAAGTAATATTACATTCCTTTTTTTGAGAAAACTTTCCTACCATGGTGAACTAACATGGCTTTTTATCTCACTCTCTGATATTCTGTAATATTTAACATTAAAGGTTACAGTAAATTGCCTGCAGTTTCCCTCTCCCACCATCTTTTTGCTAAATTGCACCCACACTTGGTTAGCTGCCTCCTTCCACTACAGCCAGGCAGTCCACTGGGAAGATGATTCATCTTTTGTACCTTCCCATGCAGAATCACTCACTGCAATGTCACTTCCAAGCATGAAACTGGTAGCTAGAGACAGAGCATGAAGTGTTATCACTTGCCAAGAGCAAGTAAATGAGCTGTGGCATGTGCAGAACTCTTGAGATATCTCAGCCCTGGATGTTTGGCTGTGGATGTGAAGTGACTAAGTTAAAGGATGCAGCTGCACCCCGAATTCCTCTTTTCACAGCCCCTGTACAATATCGCCCTGTCCACTCTGCTTTGCATTAGCACAAGAAGATAACATACTTTAAAATGTATGTCACTTTATCAAAGAAACAGATGTCTCACACCTATCTCAATACCTTAATTACAAAAGAAAACCAGTAAAGAAAAGAGTAAAATCATATCACATCACTTCTGCTAGTCCAATTAATCTGCACATGAAGGAACAAATGAACAGGTTCAATAATGCCCATAAATATACTAAACATTTAAGGACATTTCTAGGCCCTTTTTGTCATACACTGCAGAGAGTCAAGCAAGTTTGCTCATGTTAACATGAATCATGGTGACAGGCAGGGGACAGGAAGCAGAAGCCACTTGGTGGGATGGTAACACAGAAAACACGTAGGTACTCAGGATCAGACCACAGCTCTGTGCAGTCAGCAGGATGCCACCCCCCCTTTTGCGGGGCTTGCAGAGCTGGTGACACTAGGACAGCACTGGGTGGCCAACTGGCAGGAACTAGCAGAGCACAGAGTGACACAAAGGAAGAAACGATGGAAAAAGAAATATATTAGAAGAGTCTCTGAGTTAAGTAGACAGTTTTTGTTAAACTGTCAGCTCATGTAATTATATGAATAATTTCTTTTCAAACCACAACATTAACATTTTCCTCTTGTGTTTCTGCTGCAGCTCCTGCAGTTTTATTCCTCTAGTCACAAGCAAGCATTTAATTAAATCATGTACCCAAGCAAGAAATGCCAAAAATCTCACCTATGACAGATACACATCCCAGTGGAGCGACAACAGCAATGGGGGCAAATGCATAGGCTATGAAATTTCCCACTTCTCCAAGCCCCAGGAGGGCAATCCCACACCACCATAGCTTGCTCATGTAGTAGGGCTTCAGCTCAGTTTGGCAAACCAGGCGGAGATGAGCGCATTTCTAGAAAATTAATTATTAGGAACAGGCATGAATAGAAAGACTTCCATTGTGTTCTTATGTCTGAAAAAAGTGGAATAATTAAGGGGGCTGTCAACTTCAAATTCTGGGTGCACTGAGGTTTTCTTTTTAAGCATGACTTTCAGATTGTTGTGGCAGAACGTTGTGTTAACTCAGTGCTGCTTCAGATTTGTGCTTTCTGAGCCGTGGTGGAAATGGCTGCAAAATTAGGCCTCTAAAGAAACCTGAAAAATACTAAGTGAATACCAGCTAGTGCTTGCGAGCTATCCCTGCACACATCTGTTCTTGTCTCAAAGCAAAAGCACAGCAGTTGTGCTCTCAATCTGGAAACACTCAAAGGCAGGAGACGGGGCAGAATCAGAACTGCGGCAACAAACTGGGAGAAGGAGAACAGACAACGTGGCATTCCTGCCCATGAAACACATCCTTGCCAGAAACAGAAATACAAAAAGGCAGCAGTTCACCTCATCTTCTGTAGGGAGGACTCCAAATTAATTGGATAGAATTTAGGATTTGGCTACCATCTCCTGTTTCACCTTAGACGAAGATCACAGGTAAAGCATTATTTTCTGAAGGAAAACCAGCTACACCCGTGACAACAGGTATAACATATGCTCTAGTAATACTTCATTAACATTTCCTGTTATATGAAGAAGGTATCATTGACACAGATTGTAATTGCTTTCTCTCTGGCTGTACAGCAAGAACCTGTATATAACTTGTCTTTGATCACACTGATCTTATGTAGCACAGTCCAGGAAGACTCCATCAAGAAAATGTCATAACTGGGAATGATGCAATGTTTACCACATTAGTTCTGCAGAATATAATCTCCTTTCTCAAATTACTCTCCAGCTTCTCTGCACATGGATCAAACAAGTTGGAAAACAAACAATATAATTATTGCAGTGTAAATGGTGGGAAAATAATTTTTTTTCTCTATTATTTCATATTTGATTTTAGAAGTGCCCCTGCAGAGCCCTGGGGAGGTTCTAAGAATTTTCCTCACACTACCTTTCTACTTTGCGGGTTACTTTACAGAGTATAGGCCAAACAGTAATGTCTGTGACACTCCACAGTCTGAATCATTCCTCTTGTTGAGAGAATGCAGCACATTATTGCAGCTTCATGCTGTGGAACATTTTCAGGGGATGAAATCCTACGAAGAAGTTTATTTCTCCAAGGAGAAAAGGACCACAAGGAAACCAAACTCCCTAGAGCCACAGACCTGGATGTTATTCAGAATAACATCCAGGATTTCGCATGTTCCATTTTTATAAACACATGAAAAAAAAAACGCCCAATAAAGATCAAAATGGAATTAATATTTAATAATATTTAAATCAAGAATGAAAGTTTTTGCTGAAAACCAAAGAGAACAAGTTCTTAACTGAATCCAGAGCTATGTTTTCTCCCCAGATTCTTGTAGGATTAACTCTTGAAGGCCCAGTGCAATTAAAAGGATGTGCAACAAACACAGGCAGGTGAGCTCAGCAAATCCCTTACAGCCTTCTTTCTCCAGATGTCTACCTTCTTTGCACAGTAATGTGTGTAAATGGTATTCAGGTGGAGACTGTTTATAATCCAGCTGAAATACTTTGCAAATGAGGAGCTGTTCTTTAGTTGACAACCTGCTAGACAGAAGAGAGGAAGGATAATGGATTGCATGGTGGGAAAGGGGCACAGAACAAAAACGTTTGGCCTGTCTTTTTAATATCAGTGTGAAAATAAATGTTGAGATCTAGGGAAAGTCATTATTTATATTTAGAAGAAAAACCTACTTTAAATAAATAAAACTTTCAGTTTAAACTGTCTGTCAAATGGCAATGAGAACTATTGGGTTTTCCTAAACAGCATTTAAGAAGCTGGAAGATAGTTCAAATCCAGCAAATGTGGTTAATGATTACAAGTCAAAAGAAGTGTTTCTTTATGCCTCAGTACTTCCCCTGCAAAGAATCCACTTTGGCATTCAGTGCCCTCAGCAGACAAAAGGTATAAAGTCTGAACGGCCTCATTATTATGGGTTAGACTGAATTTCTACTTCACCTTTCTTCACCTTCACCTGTCCAGCTTCAGAGATTTTCCTAGAGCCTGTCCTAGCACTGTCAACACCAGCAGGTTGGAACTCCTATGGGAGAGGCAGCAGCCATCTCAATCCAATCTGCCTGCCACCTATGTCTAAACAGGTTTATTTCTATGGGATTCTCCATCTAGAGATACTTAAAATAGGAGGGAATCACTTGCTAGCATTAATAAGTTCGGTTATTATGAACAGAAGATTTCATATTCCACAGCTTTCTGTTTCATCCTTTACATAAAATGCAAAAAGTACCTTTATATGAGACACATGTAACTAAAACACAAGCTAGAAAATATACTTTTCCTGGACAATTTACATAACAATGTCTTCTGTGCTTTAAGAACTTCTTTTAGAAGACATAAAAATACAATGAAGTCTACAAGATAGAGATTTTAATGAAGTATTTAACTTTTTCGTGAGTATGTATTCTAATTAAGCAGCACATTCTTCATTAAGCAGCACATAACACCTCATAGTCAATTCAATTTTAGATATGGACCCTCTGAGACAGGTTCAGTGGGACCACAAGCAAGTCACAGCTGGTATTTCCTTATGGCACATGACAAGGGGGAGCACTAATTATGAACCTTTATTCTGTTCCTGTATGAGAATCATAGCACAAAACAGGTTGAGAGCTCCCAACAACTTCCAACAACTACAGCATGGCTTTTACAGTTAAATTTCAGTTAAACAGAGAGAATGTTTACTAAAAGCAGCAAAATTAATATTTTGAACTTCATCAAAACCAAACTGCAACACAAGTTACTTGCTAAATGTAAACAACTCTAAGAAAGAGAATTTCATACCTGTATGTTCAAAGAGACACTAATCAGGAAGTTTGAAGTAGCAGCAAGTAAAACGCCAAAGAGCTGAGTCTGCCAGATCACAAAACAAAGAAATACAGAAGTACTTATTAGTTTAATAAGAACAATATAATGGTGGTTTTCTGATAGTACATTGTAACTGAATCAAAACCAAATTACTGCACTTTTCAGTCTTTGAGTTCATGCTGCTCTGAGTAAACTGATAAAAAGTACTTGCATGAGTTTATGGGGCCTACGTAGTAAACAAGTGGGAATGGAAAGGGGCATCTCAGTGCAGGAGGTGGTTTTGCCTTCTTAATTCTTATGAAAGAAAAAACTAGGCCGGTTTCAGTTGAAAACTACACACAGGAGTTCTTTCTTTTTTTTTTTTTTTTTAATTTAAAAAGACTGTTTTGTTACATAATCCAGAAGGAAAATGATCAGCAATCAAGCCATTCCTATTGGAAGACAATTATCTTATATGTTAACACATCCACTATTTGACAGGACTGCCAGGAACATAGGTCTCTACGGTTTTTTCAATGTATTTTGTTATCTCATTAAATAACTTCCTAATCAGACTGTCTAATTTTCAGTAAGATTTGCAAGCTTTCTATGAAGCTGGTAAATTAAAACCATTCAAGGAGGATTCGTTATTTTGGAACACAGCCACTTAAAGATGACATTTCAGCAAGACCAAATAATAGGTACATGACAGAGCTTCTGGTCTACTCTCAAAATGTTGAACAAACATTTTCAAAAAACACCTTGCAAGTCATCATAAGTGTATTCAAGACCTACTCAAGGTCACTGTTACACTGCTATGAGGAGCCCCATTATCTTGTAGAGAAGACAAACATACTACCAGTTTTTATAAACAAGGCTGTGGCAACATAGCCCAGCATAACTACTGCTTGCAGGCTGTAAAGCAGCAGCCAGGTCTGTGTTTGCAGCCTCAGCTTTCATGACTCTTATCCAAGAAGGTCCCTGGGCAGCTGTGAACAGGCAGCGCCTACCAGCTACAGAGCCTCTTGCCCCATACCATTTAAGAGCAACATGTCATCCAGCAAATGCTTGGAGGAGAGTTTATTGTCATGGCTAGATAATTCCCAGACTAAGAAAAGGCATCCACAAAAGTGTGAAGAAACAATTGGCTTATTAAAAATTGATTATAATATTCTTAAGAGATACAGCAGAATCCAACTGTTTCCAGCCCATGTGTTTCTGCAGTGGCTCAGAGTTGGAAGGAGATGCCGACAACAGAACTGCTGTGAGTGAAACACCAGGCTGACTGCCAGGTGTCACCAAGATGTGACTGATGGGTACAAGGGGATGCAGAGAGGAGAATGCCAGGAGGCAGGAAGGCCACCTCTGCTAACTATTACAGCATCAGTGTCACAGTCTGTGGACAAGAAGCATTCAGTGAGAAGCACTACTCAAGAGTTTAGCCCATACCTTCTGGTGCATGGCCACTGGAGGTCTTTCCCATCCTGCATCCTCTCCTCCCACCCCAGTATCCTCCTGAGAACGTTTCAGCAGCATGTCTGGGGCTCTCACGCCAGTGCATTTTCCATCCTCACTGGGATCAGTGGGGAGAATGTGACAAGACATCTCAGCACACAGCAGCACAGATGTCTTTGCTGAGATCAGGCACTAAGCGTTACTGGGACACAAGCAGCCTTGCAGACTCCCTCTACAAGGGGGAAAAGCTGTCACAGGGACACCAGCCAGGGCCTCACTGGAGCAGAGGGGATAGGTTTTCCTTCCTTTGGCCTTGATGCGGTAGCATCACATTCTGACCACTTCATCCTGCACAAACAGCAGCTTCAAAAAACAGCAGTTAAATCGAAATTGTTTTTTTGCTCCCAAAGGCTTGTTCTTTCTAAATGACAACATGTTCCCTTGTGAGGAGGTGGAGAAGTGGCCTTTTCAGCCTCGTCATGAAGTGTTTTAGAAAAAGGAGACAGCAGGGAATAGAAAACAGAAACTACCACCTCATTTACCCCATCATTTTATTGCTTTCACGTCAGTAATTGTAATACATCCCCCCTACTCCCAGCAGAGAGCTCAGTCTCTCTGTGGCTCTTTGTGTTCCAGCAGCCGATCCCATCCTTACGGCGTCTCTGGATAACCCCTTGCAGCTCCTTCCTCCCAGTTTTCAGCTGGGGGTCACAAACACTGCACAGGACTCAGGAGGCCGCTGGTGCCCCCAGCAAGGAAACACAGTTGATCTTGAGCCAGTCCTAAGGAGGGTATCCATCCAAATCTGGAGGTAAAATTTGTATGCATCTGGTGAGCAGAGGACAGGGCTATGTGTTCCACTGGTCATCTAAAAAAATGTGTGAAATCAGCTCCATGTGTGGGTGCTGCTGATGACCTGAGTACGTGCCTCCAGAGGCTGTGAATCAAATGCCCCTTTGATGGCTTTACACACTGCACGGACTGGGTCCCCAGCAGTAAGTTTGTCAATGCCCTGCAGTCATTACCCTGTGACACTCCCTTGTGCCTAACTTAAGCAACCTTCTGGTCTGTACACAGGGAAGAACAATGCATGTGTATTATCACAGCAAATGCGTAGTGGCAGTCTGGGCTCAAAACCTTCCCTGGCAGCTCAGGTCACTTTATTGCAACAAGCACGTGCTTCACCTGAGCACTGCTGTTGGCATATATACTGCGCTGCCTGCTCCAGGCTGACAAGTGCTAATGAGCTCTGGTTAGTATGGCTATAGCACCACACCTCCAAACCCAGGGCTGGACAGACCCACTAAAGATTAAAAGCAGAGTACAATGCCCTGAGGAGGTCAAATATCACATGGATGCGGTCAGGGAGATGAGATGAAAGCACAGTAACGCCACGCAGCTACAGCATGGCAAAGCTGCCTTGTGCAGGTTCATACTCAGACATGCCTATATTAAATAAAACAGTGAACACAAAGATGCAGTAAAGAGGAAAAGTACATCACAACACTAATCAGATTGTATCTTAAATCAGCAGGCAATTTCTAATGCACGAGAGAGATCACATTCAGCACTGCTCAAAGAGAAAAAATACGATAGCATATCTCAGGCTAGAAAAACCATGCATGAACGAAAGATGACCTGCAACAGAAGAAAGATCACTGTATCAAACTAAAATGGTATCTGTATTGCCTTGAAGGCCACCACAGCCCTTCTGTTCCCATCTTGTCATGTGAAAGGCTTCATTATTGGTGCAGTGTCTCCCATTTAACACCTCTCAGAGGCTAAAGGACTGGTGAAACAGCCAGTTTTATAAGTAATAAACATGATATTCTGTGAGTTTCCAGTTGTGATGTCATCTGCAGCGCTGCAAAACTTCCCACACAAGTCTTGAGACAAACCTCAGCTGGGGAATTCAGTTGCAGATACAACTTCAGAGCTACAGTACTAACTTCAGTCAGCTAAGGACTTCGACAGGAAAAAGCCTTCAATATTCAAAACTGTTGGCATAAAAGGAGAGTTTCTTCATCACTGAAACATCTGTCTGAGTACACAGGCCACTTTATCAGACCCCAGATTTCAAACTGTTGACATGTTCTCTTCCAGTGCTTCCAGGCTTGTCACAGAAACAGCCTGCCCTTAAGTTTTCCAGAAAGTAAGAAACATTACAGAAATTTTATTTCCCCCACCTTAGTATGTTTCAGAACAAGACATGAAAGTCACCTGCCCACTTTGCAGTTCTTTCTGGATAACCCCTGAGCACACAGACCATGGACTGAGGTTGTGAATCTTCCAACATTTTCCTAGGCAGCAAAATGGGCTTGAGGAACACCTTCCTCTGGCCCTCCACTCCCTCACTGCCTCATTTAAGTGCCTGAAATAATCCTCCCATTAGCATTATGTTCTTTAAAAGTCACCTGCAGATCAGAATTCACAAGCCACAGCAAGGCTTATAAATGGTGACCATGTGCAGTTTGCTGGTGGTGACATTGACCCGTACAGGGGCTACTGGGGGGGACTGAGTTCAAGAAATGGCAAATTCAGCTTGAGCAAGGCACCCTCAGCACTTGCCTGGCATCCCCCATCTCAGTTGCATGAGGCTGTAGCACAAGCCCAGGGGAAGGGAGGTTTGAACCACTGGCCAGTAGAAATCCATTTGCCAAGTAGAGTGGCAGCACATTGCTATTCCAAAGAAGTGAGTGGCAGAGTGGCATTTTGCTGTACGGTCCTGCTTCGAGCACTCAGGCAGGACCCATGCTTATTTACCATAGCACCTTTTCACATCATTCTGACAGCATTTTAAAATGACATTTTACATGCCAAGTCTCTATTTATTGTTGAAGTAAAGTAAGGGGTTTATAGCAAATGAAATCCAGGGTGAAATCTGTATCTTTGGCACTAATTCTAATAAATTCATTCTTTGCAGACTAAAATCTGCATTGGAGATTCAGTTATACAGTGAAATGCAATTTATCCATATTACAAGTATGTTTTCCTAAAGCACATTAAACTGCAGTTGCCAGGTCTGTGAAACCAAAACTTGGAAAAATGAACTTAATTTGCGTGGACTAAAATGTATATACCATTATTTATGGAAACTTTCTCTGCCTATAAATTGAACTGATGAGCAGAAAAAAAAAAAAAGCAAACACTTTAAATGTCTGTTGTCAGCTCACTCACCAAGGCTAGTTAAACTGTTTCTCCGATTTTTCATAGTTTCTCTATTTATTTGTGATCTAAAGGTATTCCCAATGAATTTAATTACATATACTATTTGAAAAGCTATGCATCATTTCTAATAATTAGGATTTTGTCAGATCTCAATGGATCTTATCGGGGGAAAAAAAAAAAAGAGGAGGCAGGGAAATGCCTTCTAAACTTCCAATTATGAGTTAACTCTGAAGCAATGGGAATTCAGAGTCTTTAACAAAACACATATTTTTCAAAGGGCTACCAGTGGAACTGGGAGAGGCTTATCATTCAGCTATTATTATTCACAGAGCTCTGGCTGTACTCAGTGCTTTGCAGATGTATAAAGAAAACAAGGTCCTTGTTTCAATGCTTTTCATAGTGCAATTCATATACTCACATATGGATTCAGGTCCATATGAAGTACTGAAGGACAGGTGAAATAAGAGTAAAAGGGCAATTACAGTGTGGGAACATGAAATGAAAATATACTTGATTTGTTCATTGTGACATAGGAGGACATTGTTCAATATACAAGAGGGAGAGAATTAACATATTTGGCATCATTGTTTTTAGGAATAGAAAGAGGAGACTTGGTAACTAAGTCAGGATAAATTTGAGCAAAGACAAGACAGTTTGTACGTTTTACACAGGTTGCCAGGATAGATTCCAGACCACAGTAGATAAACTTCCTATCCCATTAATATTACAGCATACTTTCCTTTATTAGGTTCTACTTTTCATTACCTCACACATTTAAAGTATATCTTTTTCCAGAAAAGAGACAAATTGTAAAGACCGGAATGAGAGCTTGGTAAGTTATGAAATGGTGCGAGAACTTGAGGAGATAAAGCAACCACAGAAGTGGGACCCTTCTATTTATCTTCATTCTTTAATTATTTTCATGAGACCCTACTTATATTCATCAGTCTGGTTACTTTAATTAACATCCATAGCACATAACAAACCTAGCTTAAGAATATGAATTGTAAAATACAGTAACTAAAGTAACTTTTGATACGCTTACTAAGGTTTTGTACATATCCATCCACTACATGAGCACAGAAACACAGAGTCATTTACGTTGTAAAAGACCTCTAAGATCATTAAGTCCAACCATTAATCCAGCATTCTCAAGTCCACCACTAAACCATACCCCTACACACCACATCTATGCATTTTTTAAACACCTTCAGGGAGGGTGACTCAACCTCTTTCCTGGGCAGACTGTTTCAATGCTTGAGAACCTTTTCTGTGAAGAAATTTTTCCTAATGTGCTATTTAAACCTTCCCTGACGCAACTTGAGGTCACTTCTTCTTGTCTTATTGCTTGTTACTAGGGAGACGAGACCATCACCCAACTCACTACAACCTACTTTCAAGTAGTTGCAAGACAATATTTTTTAACTTTTTGAAGAGTTAAAACCAAACCTCTCAAGTTCTAAATTTCAATTTCTTGTTCTCAGGAAAGAAGTCTCAAAATTGGAAATCAGTGGGAGAATGGGGAAGTGGTGGAATGGATTTTCCACTGTTCCTGTGAATAGCCGATGATGCTTTGGGGCACTTTAGTTCCTGGGATATTTTGCTGCATAATCAAAGACCACTGCATGTTTTTAAATACTGTCTGCTAGAATGCAAATAAAAACCTTTCCAGTGACTGTATAAAAATGTCAGTCATAGCTGATAACATCTTAATAGAAAGATTATTCTCAAGTATCATCACACACCATCTCCATGGCAACTATAGAAATTACATACCAGGAAAAGCAAGAATAGGGTTAAAAACTTCTGCCAGTTTCCAGATCCCACAGGAGAATCAAGGAGGCAAGCCAGCACTGCCTGACCAGCTTCTCCCACAAAATGGCCAGTTGGCCCAGGGATACTCTTCTATTGCTGCCCAGGAGCAGACTTTCCGGATATTCTTGTTTGACTCTGTCTGACTCCTGGTGTACAAGGGAAGGTTCAAAACAGACCGCTCAAAGCCTAAGTACATTAATCCCCAAAAGTTACAGTCTGGCTCACATTGAGAGGTTGTGCTGCTTCTATCCCTGCTTTATGTGGCTCCCTGGACTCCTAAATTGAGAGCCAAGGAGGGGACACAAGGCTTACAGGAAGCTGGAATGTACCAGCTCCTGTCCTGAGAGCTCTGCCTGTACTCACAAAGACAGGCAAGCTCAAAAGGGAGCTGTCTGAACAAATAAGCAAATAGTGCTGTTAAGTGTTATATCAGGCAGGGCACGGCACAGTGAGTACTGTTGAAGAGATGTCTCACACTGCATGTACGCACAAACGTGCTTCCAATCCAAGAATAAATAGCTTGTTCCCTCTTGTTATTATAGCACAAGTCTTGCTGAAGTACAAATGAGCTATTTCTGATTCCATTTAAATCAGAAACACAAAACCCTGACAGAAACATAGTCTGCTTAATGCATTATTTACCAAATCCTCAAAAGAATTTTTATATAAAAATCTCCATTTCCCAGCTGAGAGGAGCTCATGAGAGGAATGACATGCCTCTTCCAGTGTGCACCTCTCCAGCATCACTTCCCAACAAAGGCAGGTTTGTCGCCCATCCTGACTCAATTAATCCTCTTTTAGCTGTAACTAATTCTACCTTTGAACCTTTGAAGTGCACAGTAAACACTTCTCTACATCGCAACCTGAGTGATCATGCCCAGTTACTGAACCCCGGTGTCATACATGTCAGACAGGGGTAAACACAGGCTGGGAATGACAATGTTTCCAAGACAGTGACATTTCAGAATTGCTTCTAACAGGAGCTGCAATCAGGGAGGGAAAAAAAAAAAAAAAAAGACTTGACTGCATTTAGAATGAAGTTTAATCCATCTGTTAAAAAAATTACTTGATCTTATGGCAGGGGAATGGGCAGCCCAAAGGTTGTTCCAGTCTGCTGTTCCTGCAGAGGACGGTTGCTCTACAATAGCTCCTTGCTTTCTGTCCTGCACCTCACATGCTTGGCTCTCCTAGTTTCATTTCCACAGAGAGCGTTAATCATTTACAGATAGTTCCTAATGCAAAAAAAAATTACTGGACTCCAGAAGGCAGAACCTTCTGGTTAGCAGCATTATTCGGTTAAATATAAACAATGGTTAGATTATCAGTGATGATTTAAAAACAAGAGGTCTTGGACTCCCTAAAATATTCAGGCATATGTAGATGGGTGTATGCACACAAACGTTGCGATGGTCAAAAAAACACACAGGCAGACTCAAGACTTTGTCAGGAAAAGTAAAAGCAAAAGGCAAAAGACCCTTTATTCACACACAACTAAACTTTCGTACTATTCTGCTACTGTCCATAAGTGTCTCTGCTACCCATCATTGGCTAGGTGTTCTTGTCTGTCAATCTTAGTCCATCTTCTGATAGGTGGACATCACCTCTCCTCATGTTGGCAAATCTCAAAACACACTCTTGTTATTCTTGGTTGTTTTCTTCAACTCTTTCTGCTTTCCCAGGCCTGGCCCAAGGACACAGGTGGTGTTTTCTGCAGTGTTCCCAGCTCTATAGTTGCATCCTCTAGAGGCTGAAGATGTCTGTGGCCCAATATTCTTCCACACACAAACACACAACTAATTGAATGCTTTTTATTTGCAGATACTTATGTTCAAAACTGTAAGATGAAAATCTGGGAACAACAAATAAACTCTTCAAAGAAATGGTCTCATATTCAAGTGTCTTGCAAGGGCCCTAGATACAGACGGTGGGCTCATGTTTGCTCAGCTGTCTCCCTGTGACACATTACAGTTGCGCATTTTAACCCTTCACTACAAACTGGAACCTGGTTTAAAGCATTGGTCAGCATTTTGCAGTTCATGGCAAGTGTTGACATGCAGAGTAAGTGCCTAGTTCACAAGAATCCAAAACATCTACAGCATAGTTGCCTTCTGCCATAGAAAACTAAGGTCAGCGTAGCTGAATAATCCCTTCTAGGTACTGTTTTATATTCTCTGCTGTACTTTCAGAAATAGCAAGGTGGCGAGGTTTTTTTTTCCCCAGTTTGGGGTATTATAGGTTTTCCAGCAACAGTACCTTATGTGTATTCTCCAATATAGAACTTGCTATCTTTTTTTTTCTGGTATTTTAGTGTTAGGATGCAATGGTTATAAAGTTTTTCTTGACATGGATTACTGCAGAAACGGGGCCATGAACATAAATTCTTTTTCAGGAATTAAAAACATAGAGAACTGAGCACCCTTTTAATGAGTCAGATGTTACCATCTCTCAAATGCATGCTTTTTAAACCATGCTCTTTAGTTTGTCCTGGCAGCCTCTGATGTATAGTTGTGGTTTAACTCCAGCCAGCAGATCTGCCCCACACAGCTGGAACCACTCCTCCAGCAACACAGGGGTGAGCATTGGAAGGGTAAAATCCAGAAAAACTCATGTGTTGAGACAGAACAGTTTGATAGATAAAGCAGAAGCTCCATATGCAAGCAAAGCAGTATCAGGAATTCATTCACTGCTTCCCAATGCCATATAAGTGGTCAGCCATGTCTAGGAAAGCAGGACTCCATCACAGGTTATAGTTACCTAGGAAGAACAACGCCATCACTCCAGGCGTTCCCCTTTTTCCTTCTTCCCCCTGCTTTATATGCTGCGCACAACACTATATGGTATGGAATATTCCTTTGGTCAGTTGGGGTCAACTATCCCTGCTGTCTCCCCTACCAACCTCTGCCTACTCATTGGGGCAGCCTGAGAAACAAAAAATGCCTCAATGCTGTGCAAGCACTGTTCAGCAATAACTAAAACATCCCGATGGCTATCGGTACTTTTTTCATCACAGAGCTAAAACATTGCACCACACAAGTTACTATGAAGAAAATTAACCAGCGCTATAGTCAAGAGATGGAGCCAGAGTCGTGACCAGATGAAAGCTGATATTATTTGTTTGACTGAAACTTCTGCAACACAAGCTTTGCCCTCGGTCATCTTGACATGACAACTGAGTCATTGCTGCATAATAACGCAGACACTGAATGATGTTCATGGTGCTTTAGTCACTGCAGGGAGCAAAAGACTCACTGAAAGAGAGAGACACAAAGGAAAAGTAATAACGTAATTAGAAGTCAATAAATACAAGAACACTGTGAAAATTCCAGAGCAGAAAAAAAAAATCAAACCCAGAAAAAAACCCTTAAAATGGAAGAGAAACATTAATAAATAGTAGGTTAGAGTTATAAAGCAAAGTAATTGAAGTCACAACCTATTTACTCCTATCTGGAGCGCCAAAAAAAATTAAACTGGGTTTCAATTGGGAGTTAAATATCTGTGTACAAGTCTGTTATGTGCACAAACCCCATATTTTGGTTGTTTTTCACAGGAACCAAGATATCCTTGGCTGTTGAAGAAAAACGCTTCAAGTGGAATCCATATCAGCTGGCAAAATTGGTTTGTTTTGAGCAAGATGACAGTAAAGTCATTGGACATGTTAGCTGGGACTCTTGGTGGAGATTTTAGCTCCCATTAAGCTGATTTGGTTCTAGGGAATTGTCAGGAAGAGGTAAGTCTGTCCACAAAACTATATGTACTTCTATGTTACTACTTCACCTCAGCCGCTATGAAGAAGCCCTGTAAAAGGAGCCAGTATTTATTTGTTTTGCTCTGAGTAATTTCTTCCATGTGTGGGGGGGTTTCCTCTGAACCTTGTGCTCATCAGGGTCCAGACCTTGCATTCACCATAGGCCTCTGCATTACAGGGTTGTTCCTGTGAAACACAGCAGGATACAAAGGGAATATAGCCAGAGAGTTACTGTGTGCTTCATCCAAGAGTTAAACTCCAACAATTCCATGACTTTTATCATAGTTCCATAATCTCTCTTCATTTCCCCATTATAGGCAAAACAGTTCATATCACCAAATGAGGCCAAAGCCTCTAGCCCAGATGACATAAATCAACCATGAACATCATTGAGGAGAATGAAGTTATACTGGTATAACCTCAATTTAAGCAGTACACATCTGTTTAGTTTGATATTGACTATTTACTTTTGAGCACACTCTGCAAATATCACTGCCATATTTCTTAAGAGCCCTGTTCCAGGTCTGGTGTTGATTCACACACCAACTGGCTGTCCTTTGAAGCTGCTGGCCATATGTTTCAAAGTCTATATTAGTCAAGGAATGGAAAGCATAGCTCCCAACTGCTCACATTAACAAATGCCATTCTTCTGGGACAATCTGTGGTGACATTGTAAACATGAGCATAACAGTTTATACATGGCACCAAAACTCCAAATGAAAAAATTGCAGTCTCCAGTTAGCCAAAAGCCTTCACCTCCCTTATGATCGAAGTGCACAGTCTGCCATTTCCTCATCTTTCCAAAGCCTTGGGTTTTTTCGAGTTTGGTCAAATTTCTACTTGAGTAATTTGGTTTCTTTTGATTCCTTCAAAGAGGAGTTAATCAGATCCAGTAGACTGCTGGAGACAAGCAAGGATAAGATTCAGACATCTCTTTTTTCAGTGCCCAAAGCAAACTTCAAGAGCACAGGAAGAAAAGATCATACTTAGAGAGCACTGAAGTCTGAAACACAAAGTCACAAGGGGCTAGTGTTACAGGTGAGGTTTTACAAGAAGACCAACCTTTATTTTGAAAATTATGTCACAGAGTATTTTCAAGGAGTCAGATGAGTGCTAGGGCAAATGAAGCAGAAGAAGCACAAATTCAAGGTGAGAGCAACATCAATACTTTGGATAGCAGTGATGTCCTAGATCCACACAGTGACCTCATCAAATCTTAGAAGCAGACAGGTGTTAGTATGAGCAGCCAGACATTCACCCTACATCACCTTGCAACTCACAGAGAAGGCTGTAAGACACCAAAATCAACACAGTGGCCACAACCAATTTAATCTAAAGTCCATTATTTGTAGAATCTTTTAGAAGCTGAGGACAGGAAGAACAAAGCACTACACTGAGCCAAATACCTCCAAAGCAGCATAGGGATTCAGATTCATCCCATGTCTGGTCTTTCCTTCTCAGTGCTGACAAAGGGAAGAGGAGAACTCACCCTGCCTGATGGCTTCATACTGAATCTGATTCTGCTGTTCTGGAGCACTGTGCTGTAGATCAGTACCTATGTTTTAAGCCCTCTAGTCAGTGGCTAAGCTGGATATCAATCACAGCCTTGCACTACATCCAGAATCTTTCAGTAAAATAACATTCTGAAGCTGTACAAAGCAAAACTACATTCTGCAAAGGGTAGGATATGTGAGACTAGTGACTCAAGTTTCTTTGCATTTGCCTTCTGCACCCCATTTTCTGACAATTTACAAGTATTGTAATGTTCCTTATTGCCTAGAAATTTCCTAATTAACAATATCAAACCTCTTAAAACAGATTAGCATAATTACAAAGCCCCCATTTGACTTCTTGTCACCTCAATAATCAATTAAAAAAAAAAAAAATCAAATGCACATGCTCTTCAACATCCTCAGAAAAAAATGAAAACTCCTTTTAGCATAGCAACTGCTGGGAAGCATTGAAAACAGTCTGATATTTGGGAAAAGTAGCCCAGTGAGAATCAGGGAACAGGTAGGCTATAGGTGATGATCAGCACGGACCCAGCCCTGCAAGACCATTTGTTTCCAGTTCCTGGGTGAGGTGTCCAGGAGGAGCCACCAAGACAGCTTCAAAATGAACTGTGAGTCATCAGCCTAAATAAAGGGGCTTTCCTCACCAACTCCTGTTGTCTGTCAGGCAAGGAAACACCCATGCAAGCAGGTCTGCCAGCAATGCTGAAGATATGAGTGTTCAGAATAGATGGAGTATGAGCTCTCCCAGCAACAGCATTTGCTTTGAGTCTGTGTGCCCCAAGCTCAAATTGTGCAGCTGGGTTGGTTTGCTGTTATCTGCTGCCCAGCACCAAGCTGGGCTTAGCAGGGGAACTGCCACAGGCACAGCTCCTTCCAGCTTTGTAGGAGTAACCCAGGCAGGGTGGTAGAGGCCTGGCAGTCACACATACTAGGAAATTCTGAGAATTGCCTGGTGGAAACCAGATAAGCAGGTCACTCCTCAGGCCGGCTTATAAAGTTGCATACTGCATCCAGTTTTTGGGCTACTTTCCACCTTAGGCACCTGTCTAGACCTGCTGCCCCATGCCCAACTTCCTCTATATTCAGAGGTACAAACAGCTCCACAGCTTACTCCCAGCCTGCTTGCAGTGGTTGATGGTTTAAAAAAACCCAAAAAACACACAATACGTTTCCCTGAGGAATTTGAGAGCTGTGATGATACAGACATGCTTATAGTACCATGCAAGGGGACAGGCAAGGAGTAACACTCTCCTGTACTTATATCCCTTACCTCTGAGTAATGAGTAAGTTACCATGCAGCAGCTGATCTTTCTTTAACCTGGAGGCTGCAGTTTATATAAGCTGTATGCTCATTTCACACTAGACATGTGATCTGGACATCTGCACAGACAGTTGATGTTCATCAAGGCAGAATGTATGTATGAGGCCGTAAAAAAGACACAGGGTGATCCTTTCTAACAAGTGTTCCATTTGGCCTTCTCATGTCAGCTTCTTGGCCACACTAAAGCTAATTAGAACATAACTCCCAGCAGATCAGACCTACAGCCTGGCAGAGACTGAAAGCTTGGGTGCAAGCTGGCCCAGTTGACAGTCCTGAATTTTTGACCCAAACCCACAAATTCTTTTGTAGGAGAAATTAATTAAATGGGGACTAGCCATGGAAAGCAGCAGAACTACACTGGAAGACTGTGCAATGTTTTTTCATGCTTTGTGCAGCAATGGGCAGAAACTGGAACAGGGGAGATTTCATCTAAACATGAGGAAAAACTTCTTTACTGCAAGGGTGATAGAACACTGGAACACCTCTCTAGAGAGGTTGTGGAGTCACCATCTCAGGAGACATCAAAAAGCCATCTGGACACAATCCTGAGTGACGTGCTCTAGGGGACCCTGCTTGAGCAGGGAAGTTGAACTAGACGACATCCAGTGGTCCCTTCCAACCTCAAGCATTCTGTGATTCCTTGCTTCACTATAAGCTTTGAATTCTGAATTCCTCCATGAGAGATTCAAATAAGTTGTAATTGAAAGTCTGAACAAAGTCCTCTTCCTAAGTTTGGATTTATAAAGGCTGAAAATAACATACATTTCCCTAACACATAAGAAACAATATGCATTTTCTCCCATACACATTCCCCAGTAAGATAAAGGAAACTGAAACTGCATGAACTCTGAAATCTGACTGGTAAAGGAAAACACCATGAAAGAGTCAGTGTTTTGATACCCTTGTTTGCTTTTGGTGAATAGGTTTAGAATAAGGAACTGGGGGGTGGTGTTGGACAGGAAAAACTTTTCACTGCAGTCTTCACAGATGTGCACACCAGCAAAAAGCTGGGTGAGGACAGGTTTGTCTCTACTCTCCCCATGCTTGCGGACTGGTTTAATGATTAACCTGAAACAACTAACATCTGCAGTGCATCAGAGAGCAGAGCGGAGTATGAGTTACCCTACATTGACTGAGAAAATAGATTAAAAAACCCTACAAAATACTTGAAAAGGAAAAGAAACCAGGAGGGTTTGCCTTCACCTTTAATAGCCTTTCTCTTTCTTCCAGCAGAGGAAAGAAGTCCTGATTGAAACCCAAGCGTGCTGTGGCCATGCTGCCCTTTTGACTCCCACCCACACTTCCCACGGATACATTGACTTGCTCTAGAGCTTCTCCTAATAGAAAACCATGTCATTACTTAAGTGTTTAAAATATTCTGGTGAATGTTTGTAGGGATGTGTCATGATAACACTTTTCTCTGGTGGCAGTGCCAGCTAAAGAGAACCTGACTGTTTCTGGGGTGCTTCCTCAGCTAAGGTAAATGGAGAGAAACTTTCTCTCCATGGAGACAGCCTCCCTTGCCCTCCCACGCTGGGTCTCTCACAGCACAGATGAAGCAGCTCCCGTGGCATTAGAAGTACCAGCAGGGACTGTGCTGCCACTGGAAGAAAACAGGACCAAATCATGTTCTCACCTTGCTGAGGCTCAGAGGCACTAGACACAAAGACCCTAGTAAAGAAGAGGGAGTGGAAGCACTGAAGACTTTCTTCTTGAACAGTATGAGCTAAAAACATTAATTGTAGCACCTCACACAAAATCTAGATTTCATGTATATGATATGATATGATAGAAGGCAGCATAGAAATACCTCTACAGGGATGTGTTCAGTCTGTGGGGTTTCTCATGACACCTGCTAGCAGCCATCACCACCCACTGGTGAGACCACACAAAGGATCAGGTTTCCTGGCAGCACACACACAGCACCTGCATGTATGGCCTGTGACAGGCTGTGATGTACTGCCATGGGACAAGAGGCCACAAAGCCATCTGAAGGAGCTGTCAACATTTTCAGCCTCTAAATACAGAGCGGAAATGATTTATTACTACAACCCACAAAACAAAACAATCTTTTGAGGTGACTGTCTGGGCAGCCAGTAATAACTCCGAGTTTATTAAGACCCAGGCAAAGGAGGAAAAAGAAGCAGAAGTGAAATATATTTCTATCTCTTGATAAACTGCACTTGAACAACTACACACAACAGACATGTAAAACACTGCATTGCAGAAGAAGTATTATGGGGCTCTGAGCAGCCTGGTCTAGTGGAAACTGGTCCTCCCCATGGCAAAGGGGTGGGAACTAGATGGCCTATAAGGTCTTTCCAACACAAACCATTTTATGATTCTGTTACATCCAGACTCTCAATTACTATTCTCATGCAGCTATTTTCTCCTTCTCTGGTACAAAGTCAAACCAAGATTGATACTGTAGCCAATAATATGAACTAATCTTGCAAATTGTTTTTGTCCATAAACAAGAATATTGGAAATAAATAAAATACCTTTGAGAAGTCCTGAGGGAAATAATAAAGTGTTACACTGAAGCATTTACATACACTTTGTATTAAGCAGATAAAGTCCACATGTTGTGGTCTCTTAAGTTCATTGCTTCAGCAGACACAAAAAATATTGCAATAATATTAGTTTGTCAAGAAATACTTCAGGTAACTAAGTATATATTTAATCAGATTTTACAGCACCATTAAACAGGCTCATGTCCCATAACATACAATGCATACACAGGGAGTGTGGGGCCCTGCACTGCTGAATTCAGAGATGTGGTTCCTCAAGCAGCTTCAACCAAGCTATATCCACGCTGATGCTGAGGAGAAATCCTGCCTCCAGCTTTTTTTCCCCATGACCACGTGTTCCTCCTTGTACACTTATGTCCACAGTTAGCACCAATTAGCCTGATCAGGGACCTGGCAGGAGAATAACCTCAATTAAAAAAAAAAAGACAAATGTAATGCCAGCACAAAGAGGCATTATTCTACATAGCCGCGTGGACACAGGCACTTTAACTTTTTCCAGGGAGTTGCTTGTTTTCAGACATCAGTTAAGGGTTACTTTAGGGCCCTGGATTTCCCTAATGAATGTGTCAGATTTTGTGATCCTGTGTGGATGTCTCAGATTCCCACGTGGCTCTAGGCAACTGTGACTGACAGCCATGCCAAGCCCCTTGCGTCTAGGAGCTCTTGAAAGGGGATCTCAATCTTACACCTCCTGATCATTCATGGGGTTGAAGGGGCTAAAAAATACTCCCACAAAAGCAACTCAGCTCAGCTTTCCTGGGACGTTTCCAGGCAGATGAGAGCTGGTGTAGTTAAAGTATCTTGTAAAGGCAGAAAACAAAGAGCTCCTCTTCAAACCAAACCAAGAGGATGAAATGGCCTCAAGAAAAGGGGAAGGGAAAGAACCCCTGTGTGAAAACCTGAAACTGGGCTGACCAACTGAATCACAGCACGGATAGTCATGAATGGGAAGAGGAAATGGTTTCTGAAGCTTCCAAAAGTGTAAAATGTGAATATGGGGGTGCACAGAAGAATTTAACCTTTGGGAAAATTAAGGTTGGCATCAACACAAGATCCATAGTTACCCACCACCTGCTCCAAAGCTACAAACCAAGTAAATAAAAGAACAAAAATCAGTCTTGCCTGCAGACACCCAAACAGCTCTAAAAAATTATTAAGGTCCTCCCAGAAAACTACCATGCTTAAAAACCAGCAATCCTCATGCAACAATCCCAAGGAGTACAGGAGTAGGGCTGAGAGGTTTTCCAAGCAAACAACCCCACCTTAATGTGCAGGTGGGTATCCCAATGCCAAACGAGTCCCCTGTTGCTGCCTTCCTCTGATAGCTCTGCAAGCTCACAGTGTTGGGACACTAACTCACAAACCCACAGTAAAACTGTTGGCTCCACATTCTTGTCTTCAAATAAGAGATCCCAGCTCTGGCCCCAGGAAGCACGGCCACCAGCCATCAGGCAGGAGTCCTGCTGCACCAGGGACCTGAGCACAGGAATTCACAGGTTTCCTTTCCTCGGAGAACATGGGGCTGAAAAATGCCTCCTGCTCAATGGATATCCACCCAGTAGCAAGTGTAGAATCCAGAGGAGAAAGTTTTTGAGTCCTTCCTCAGGCTATCCACCTGCTACGGGGCTGCTCACAGAGGAAGGAGAGCAGCTAGTTGCAAGTCATTTTATGCATAATTTATACCAAAACTTTGCATGATTAAAAAGTTGTTTATCTCTTACACAGACAAAACCAAGAATGTTGAGTATCCTCCCATGCCTTCTAGTTTGTGAAGAAAAAAGTGGGGAAAAGATAAAGGGTTTAATCAACCTCCAATTAATTTTTATTGTTAGCAGATGCTTCAACTTGCTAGTTTTCCAGGGGTGTTTCACTCTCTCTTTCTCCGTTGCCAAAATGCATTGTCAGCACTGACAGCAACAGAAACACCGATGACAAAACCCAGTGATGCTCCAGCGCAGAACAGCACAGCCCTCTGCCCGGCTCCTACTCAGAAAGGACTGCTTGAAGGGGGCAGCCAGGGCGGTGCAGGGTGAAGAGGGAGCAGAACCAGCAGCACGCAAGTGCTGGAAGGGGGCTCTTTAGAGGACACCGGGGAGAGGCTGAAATTATTGTCCCACTTGTTCCTGGGCGCCAGCACGGCGCTACACGGTGGGCACTTACCTTGTGTGCGCTGTACCAGGGGCCAGAGAGGGGCGCGCTCCCGGCGCTTGGTCCCCCAAAGGACGCATTCCAAGACGCCCGCTCTGAAACTGGGATGACGCCCATGTCCCTGCCCTCAGGCCCCAGCCACTGGCCATGCCACGCACCGTCACACCAGTGGGGATGGCTGGCTGTGAGGAAAGGCGAGCAGGACCTGGACGTGGCGCTCAGTTGCCGGTGTGGGAAAGGCTGCGGGCACGGGTCAGCGCCCGCTGGTGTGCAGGGCTCCGACGTGCGCGGGGATAGCTCAGCTGGGGAGTGGCTGCGGCACAGGAGAGGAAGCAGAGCTTAACAAAAGGGTTTGCTGCTCCTTCTTAGGGCATTCAGGTGCCTCTTTTTCTCTCCCTGACTTCCCCGATGCCCCACCCTGCTCTGAAAAAGCAGCCTGGGAATTTAACTCCTTCAAATCAGTGCTTAAATCTGGTGGTCAGTTATTAATTCCTCACTGCTAGATTGCAAGACTTGGAAGGTTTTGTTCCCAAAGGCATACAGCCGTTTGCATAAATTCTCACTTCTGTCCTGTATTCTTGTAAGTATTTCCTGAATAGTTTATTTGCAGAGATTTCAGGCAATGGGTTTTTTTCCCAGTCTGTGGCTTTATTAATTCATTCATTCTCTTAGTTTTGATTTTATCACTGAAGTTCTCCTGGGCAAAATAAAAACTAAACAAGCTCATTAAAGGCAGAGTAGAGCTAGTGAGGTAGCAGCTTGGCAGAATTACATGGGAGACAGAAGTAAGCTTCTAGAGAAGTATAGAAAGGAATATTAAGACACTGCGTCTTCAGGCTCTGGACAATAAAACTGCTTGCAATCCAGAGAGCTCATACTGTACCTTGGAAGAACTAACTTATATTAGTTCACCCCACTGGTTAGCTGGGCTTGAAAATGTCCAAAGTCATGAAAATTACTGTAGCAGAGAAGGGTCACCACGAAGTCATTCTGCCCCCTGCTACAACAGTTTTCTCCTACTCTTAAGAAGAACTGCCACTGATTGCCTAGTTCCCGTGGGACTGGTGTCCTACCACCAGCAGTATGTACCAGGAGAAGAGAGCACAAGTCAGATGCAGGATATCAGTCTGAGGACTGAGCTTCCAGCAGGTGAGGAGATATGATCCCTGATAGAAATGCAGCAAAGCTGACTGCAGAGAGAAAGGAGGATACAGCCCCTCGGTATGATTAACTTATTAAAAAAAATTGAAGGAACACACAATTACAGGAAAGAAACTGAAATTAAATTAACACTCTCTGACTTGACTAAATAATGTCTTAACAACAAGGATGTTATTTGAATCCAAACAGGAGGTGATACAGAAAAGGCAGAAATGGCAAAGTAGTGCTTCAGTTAGATGATGATATAACACCCCAAAATACAAAACCTTGCCTTGTAACAATAAATGTTTTGTTCATGTGTGTGGCCTAACTTGAAATACCGGTTTCTGTGATCACAGCTCTGTACATACTGGAATTAGGTGCAGCCATGTATACATAGGTGCATGGAAAAAACCAGCTCCAATATTTCGTGGCTATGTAAATTGCTGCCGACTATTTTTACAGTGTTGTGTAATTACTCTCTGCAGCTTATACCGAAGAAAAAAAAATTCGAGACAATCCGGGTTATGGTTGCAAAAAAACCTTTTAAAGTGGAACTGGAGTGTAAACTGCTGCAATGATATTTGCCCCGTCTGGAGAGCGTTGAAACAAAAGCTCAGAGAGAAGTGTGAATGGGCCCATTCTTCTAACTCCAGCGCTAAACTGGGAGTCTGCTGACAATTTAAGCGTCACCATCAGCTACTTCAAGGCGGATCATTTTAGTAGAAACACCAGGCTGATGTTCTAATTTGTCATCCTCAATTTGCACTTGTTGGATAGCTGATCTGAGGGCGAAGAGGAAAAGCGGCAACGATTGCCAAAGGCTGCTGGGGTGAGGAAAGTTCTCCCATTCCTCACCCTTCTTCACCCAGTCACTTCTGCCCCGGCTCAAAATGGGGAACAAAGAGGTCGATGCTTCGCCAGGCTGGGGAAATTGTCTTTGGTAGCCAAATGCTGCAGCGATCCCCACCAGCCTGCCAGTGACCTTTGCAGGATGGCTCTCTGTTGCCAAAAATGCACGAACTCGTAGGAGATTGAAAAGGAGTGTAAGGGGAGTGGGAGGAGAGGAGCAGCCCGAAATATCTGTTGAGGACAGTTGCTGTTGTTTTGCTTCATTCCTGTTGGTTCACTGCCTAAAATACAAATGTGACTGTGGTTTTCTCTTGCATAAGAAAGCCATTGGAACAGGTTTTCTGTAATGTTGTCTATATGAAGCCCTTGTTGAATTGCTTTTGAAGTTGTTCTAGCAGCGACAGATCATTGTTCCGCACTAGAGTCCAGACAAACCCACTCTGTCTAAACATGCCAGGGGCCCTTATGGCATCCTTTATTTATTAAATATCTCTGATTGTTTTGCATATATAACTGCCCAAATTTATTCAGATTCATTTAACTTTTCTTTACATTGCACGCCAGCCTTATTAAGAAAGCAAAGAATATTTTAGAAACTATTTCTGCTCAGTTACTACCCTCCATTAGAAAAAACCCCAACTATGTGCAAAAAGTCCCTATGCTTGCGCATTTCTGTTCAGGCTGAAAGTGATGCTGAGGTGTTTGGCATAAAGGTATTAAGTCCTTGGGACTGATGCTTGAAATATCCTGCAGGAATGTCCCATAAAATGGAAGCAGAAGATGGAATCTGTGTGAGAAAAACTCTCAACTTACTGAATTTGTAATAAAAAAACACGAGTCCGTGAGACAAAGAAGTATAGCAAGTAGTAAAATTTTACTTACAACACGTGCCGAGCGCTCAAGGTTACACAAATCCCCAGAGCACACCTTTCAGTTCCAATTTCTTTTTGGTTTCAAAAAATCCCTCCCCATTTACGTAACAGAAGGGGCGTTTCCCATTCCCTGATTGGCTGAGGGGCGGAGTCCTGAGCAATATGGTAACCCCCATGGCTTGCCATGTGGTCCACGGGGTCTCCTTACTCATATTCATGGGCCGCAAGGGTCCTTGGTATCTGCTCTTGTCAGGACCTTACAGTTCCGCGACACGTCTTCATAGGTTAGTAAGGGACCCCTAAAATCTACACCCTTGGGTTAGTGAGTTTCTCTATCTCCGATCCGCAGTTCCCTGGCGTCAGCTCCTGACAGGAGCCAATACCTTACAACGCCACGACACACCTTTAATATGTTAGTAAGGGATTCCTAAAATCAACACCCTTGGATTAGTGACTCCTTGTACAATTTATTTTGCTTGTAATAAAACCGTCATCTTTATTTCTCATATCTGCAGGATGTTTTAACTGAGAACACTACTTCCAGTTTTCATTGGCGCACAGTTGTGCAGAAGTTTCTGTTCAAAGTCAAGTTCTGTTTGAGGGTCCTTCAAATCAGGGTTGTCCTCTGCCAGCTGGGCTGGCAGAATAGACAATAGCTACTTCAAAACCATGAAAATACCAGGTGTTTTCAGTGAGAACCGCAATACATTAGCAAAAGAGCGCAGCAGGGATCTGGCACCAGGGTCAGAGTCACATCACTGGGAACATCTGCAGAAAGCACCGTGTACTATTCCCTGTGTGTGTATATTCAGTTGTTGTCTTTGTTGTACTGTGGAAAGACGGGGATAGCTCAAAAAATACCTCAGGGAAAGTATCTACAGAAAGGTGACCTGACTTGTTATTGCTGGATCTGTTTTTACACCCGAGTAAAGGCAACAGAAGTGCAGGTTTGTGTCGCTGTGGTGGCTGACTCACATCAGTATCAAGACAGCACTGTTTCTCCCTTAGCATTTCATTCCTTTGAGAAGCACACAGCAGGAGGTAGCACTTGTGAATATGGAGTAGATGCTGCTGGAAAATCTCTTGATCTTGATCTGCTGGAAAATCTCAGGTTGGTTAAACTGAGTAAGCTGCAAAGTGGCAGTCTTTGACTCCTCTCATTCTATTGCCAGTCTTTCTTGGGTAGGGAAATTACATCCACCTTCTCTGGAGGTTCCCATCAAGTTCTTAACAGCATGGGTTGCTTCTGAGCAATGGTAATGCTACAGACTGTTTTGAGTGTTAATTGCATGGATTCCGTTACTTGGATACTGTATTCCTGTCCAATGCTCTTTGGCCAAGCAACAGTTTAGCTGTTGGCCAAGCTGTTAACAATAGATAATGTTCCTCTGTTTGGTCACAAGGATTTGGAGACTGCGATGGATGCTTTGTCAGCCTCAGGTTCAGCTGATCTGGGACAGAACCAGATCCATGTGTCTCCCTGAACTCTGGCTTGTATGATGTTGGAATCACAGAAACGAACAGAGTCATTATACACTTTCCTACCTCAGGTTGCTTTCTCCTTCTGAAATCATCCACAGAGAGCTTGACCTGGCACCAGGATCCCTTCATTTTGGATACTCAATGAATTGGGTATCTGAAGAGGAAACAAGGACGTTTCATGTTTGCTTGCCCATGTCCTGTCACTTCTCTACCATGGATGAATAACACTCCTAGCTGAGAAGAATCCACATCCTTGTTCAGTGTTGGGGTGGACGGTCCCATCTGGGTGATACAGGAGAGAATTGAAGACCTTGTTTTTACCTGTTCAGAGGACATGGATGGTAGTGCTAGATCAGTGCCCAAAATGCTAAGCTTGAGCAGGATGATCAGACATGCTTCTGAGTTAAATGTCTGCAAGCAGACTTTTGCTGGGTCAGTTGCTGTGCAGAAGGCCTGAACCTGTGAGCTGGGGAATCTGCCTGGGATGAGTTGCAGGCAGGGAATACTGTGTAGTGGATAGCAAAGGACAACTTGTGGAAGACGTGTACCAACAGTCTTGATTTTTACATGCAGTTTTCTTCTCCCTTCCCCCAGCAGCTGTGCAAGACCATGGTGCAAGTACATCCTATTTCATATGCTAGCAATTACAGTCCAGACTGGAAGTTGCTTTCCATCTTGAAGTCTACAAATGTACAAAAAACAGGAGCCCTAGAATCAAGACATATATTACAGACCTTGGAGAAGGCTTTTGTCTTTCCTTTCTGGATGGTGGATCAGGGAGAGATTTTTAGACTTTGGATATTTTCATTTTTGTCTTTTAGACCTTACCAATTTAGGCTTAATCCTGATCCTTTTAAAATCAATGTCAGACTTCCCACTGACTTCAAAAGAGACAGCCTGAGCTTTCAAATACTTTAAAGAATAATTTTAAGCAAACAAACCCAATATGGTTAAGAGCTGCATTTTCTCTCTCTATTAGGCATGCAACTTATTTTCTCCAAATGTAAATGTTACCTGGAGACCTAAGCAGTGATGTGGTTTTTATTATTTCTTTAGGAGGCTACAGTACCCAAAGTATATTCCATGCATTCTTCTTCATTTAGGAGCCAAACATAGCTATGTAAAGTGAGCGGCTTGTTTACAGTAGGCCCTTACGGCTTGCTATCAAATTAGTGGCAAATCAGGGCTGTAGTAAACAGAGGTCAAAGATCAAACCCACAAATTCACATAAAATTCCAGACCATGTACACAAAATTTAAAATGCAAAATCTTCAAATCACAAGACCATCAACTGCTCTTAAAACTAATCAAAAGCAGGATAAGAACTGGAGGAAATGAAATCTAAACATGATTTTAATCCAAATTTTAATGGAACAGCTACATCATGGGTATCTTTTAACCATGGCAGCTGATTCCATGCTACTTATTACTTACTATGAAACAAGGTTTTGATACATCCTGCTGGCTATTCATACATGATGTTTTGCTTCTTTTTTTCCAGTTTTAAATAAAGATAAAATAAATTACAGGAGAAGGGTTACTACCTAAGATTTTACAGTGGCTCTGTTCCTGCTAAAACCCATGTTTGCATCATTCCTTTTTAGTGCATTCATACTCTGTGTTAAGAAGAGGGAAAGATGAGATGCCATTTGCTCCATTTTGTGCTGGAACCACGGTGCTTGAACACAGCCGGGTCCCTTGGCTGATGGTTCCTCCCTTACCGGGAGGTCAGTGCCCATGTACGTGTCTCACAAGAGTTCCAGGATCATGCCTGTCCCATACACATGTGTTAGACTAATCTCCAGTCTGAAGTGGTCTGAGAGGAATTCTTTTCTGCACCCAACTAAGGGAAAGTAAGAATGCCAACTCCTTAAAACGGAAACATATTTGTTTTGAGGAAGATTTGGTTGCTGAATGCCACCAGATGTCAGCATACACTACGTGATTAAAAGCAAGTGTCTAAGACCTCTGAGAAGTGAGCAGTAAAAAAACTGCCTTCTGTCTCATGGAAGTTATGGACCAGATCAGCTTTGCCAGGGGAAAAATTATGGCAGGGATTGGCTGGAAGAAATTGATGTGAGGCTCTACTCAAATATCGTCTTAATTCTTCCATCCTTGGGGCATGTCCATCTGCTTTCCCTTCACCTCTTCTCTCCATCCAGAGGTCTGTGAGAGGCCTGTTTTAGCCCTGTCCCCAACCTCCACCTCCCTGGCATTTCGTAGCATGGATCCAAGGGCCAGCACCTTCCTCAAATCCAGGACAAAGGGGAGAAAGGAACTTGCTGAGGATCCAGAGACCTGGTTTTCATATATGTAGTTACAGAAGATACACCTCAACCCCAAAATACCACAGCAGTATCTGCTATGGCTATGAACAAACATGAGAACTCACCAAGGAGGTGGGTACAGAGAGTGGTTTGTGATGACTTAGGGAAAAAAATATGTGTAGCAGGAAAATTGTGATTTTTTTTTTTTTTTTATTCCCTTACATACTCTTTCCCACTCTGGCAAATGCCAGAAGATCAAAGCTGTCATTTGGATGACCCAGTTTAATACCTGATCAAATGAAGCTTTCTACTATAATCTGTGTATCTGAGGGTTGTATTTTCTCCTACTGAAATCAGTGACACAGCTCTCAGAGTAAGGGCTCACCTTTGGAAACCTGCAGCAAGGCTTCTTCCCTGCCTCTTATTACCTGTCTTATGGCAGGACATGTAATACAACCAAAGATGCCAATCCATATCCTGATGGCTGGACATTTTAAATTCTGTACCCACACTGTACAGTTCTCCCTTTCTCCAGTCATATGCACCTTTTAAAACAGCTAAAGCAACAAGGCCCTTTCAAAACTGTTTTTTTTTTTAATGACCGTGTATAGAGTTGGAAACATTATTCTGCTACAGTAAGTTTTGACCTAAATCTGCCATTGTCCAACACATCCCAGGAAGTCACAGAACATTATTTTATCAGAAAGCACAATCCAAATAAGATAGTCAGAACTATGAAACAGCCAAGCAAGATGACATTGCTTTGGAGCTGTGAGTCAAAAAGCTGGAGTTTTCCAGCACATGTTCTTTTTTCTCTCTTGGAGTTTTAATTTAGTTTTGAGGATTTTGCTGTGTTTGGCTGACTTTCTGGGTGTACAGCAGCTTTGGTTGAAGGTCCAGTACAACAGCTCCAAGTGCACTGGCACCCCTCCAGACTTCACAGCCGTGACTACTGTGCTGCAGCAGATAAATTCTGCTGGAGGCACGTGCTGTTGTCACCACGCACCAACAGCAGATCTGATGCTTCGAGGCAACTTCAGAGGTTGCACATTCATAGAGAAGACACAAAAAGCACAGTGCTTCTGGACACTATCAACGCCATTGCCTGCATGCTATTCAGCTGTTTTGCTCCTGCTCAGCCAGTCTAGTGTGTCCCAGAAGCATCAGATGTTCATCCCAGAGGCACATGTATGCAGACGATCTGTGCAGCAAGCCCACTGCACATGTGTATGCAGAAACATCGCTGAAACTCAAGCAATCCATGGGCAAAAAGTCCATCAGGTCTTTCAGTCTCATCCATGGCACGAGATGGATCCATCTGAGGGTGGCCCTGTTTAAATCAATTGAGTCTTGAGAGAAGGGCATGTCCTGCCTATATCTCATGATAGTGTCCTAGCAGTAAGGGTAGGGGACAAGTAGTCAGGAGATTGTCTAAGGAGTGCCCGAGTGCCTCTTTAACCTGGCTCTATCTATGGTTTAGGAAATCCCCCCTCTTTTGGGGGGAATAAGGCAGGCACCTTGTTCCAAATCAGTGGAATATCCTTAAACAGGATTTGGGTGCCTGTGTGCCTTTGAAGATCTGACCTGTGCCTCAGAAACCTTATTCCACTGTATAGCCCACTGACTTCAGAGGAAGGAAACTGCATATTATAAAATCTGTATTCCAAAACCACAGTGAAACCAGCCCTGGAGCCAGATACTTTATGTATTACAGCCTTGACAACACTTACATATGGTGGCAGTGAACTGAAACAGAGTATGATAAGGTCTGATCTGGACTGAATCTATTTTAAAAAAATAGTGATTTAAAAATAAAAATTATGGTATTTTGGTAAATCCATAAAATCCCTGCAATATTAAACATAAAAACTAAAATAACCCGAGGCAACCTCCAGAATAACTGGACTGAGAACACACTGCTTTCTTCCCTCCAAGAAATAAATTGTTAACATGAATATCACATATGTCTGTGTGTGTGCGAGTGTGCTGGGAGCAGGGGAAGAGCTCAAATATGTTTAATAACCAGTCAATTGATATTGCAAAGCTTGTATATACACAATATTCCTTGTTAAAATATTTGGAGAATTGGAAACAAGCTTTCTTCACATTACAAAGGACAAAATCTCTTTATGCTTTTGTGTTTTAAATTAAGATTCAATAGGTTTATGTCCTTAGAAGTTCTGTTTTCATAAATGTATCATTTTGCCTCCTAAGAACAGATAAGATATTCTGATTATAAACTAGCTTTTATAAATGCCAAAGATCAAAGTCTCATGTTTTTTTGCTATAACTACAACAATACTCACTGTAGTGTTTCAAAAATGCTTCTTTCATCCTTGTAAAGCCATTCAAGAAGCAAAGATCTTGAGAGATAGGGATAAAATTTTGGGATTATTTGGACAGCCCAGCAGTAAATAATAATAAATCAAGAACATGGTGATAGAATTCTTTTGCAAAGAACATCTTCAGTGAGGTGTATTGACACAGATGTTTCCTGAAAGAGCAAGTAGAGATCCCTGAAGCATTTGCTGCAGAAGTGCAGATGTTTGCTTTGGTGAGGAGTACTGTCACCGTGTAAGTAAACAGGATTTTGCAGGGTTATCTCTTGGGGGTGGTATTACATTTTCTCCAGGCAAATGATGGATTTTAAGTACTGCATTGAAGAGGAAGCTGATTTCATTAGTGGAAAAAAATGCCTATTTTGCCTGTGATTTGGGGGTTTTGTTTTAGACATAGACAGTTTTGTTGGAAAATGTATTCCAGTTCTTAAAAATAATATATATAGAAAATACCTCCATCAGGGATGCTTCATGAGTTTTAATTTTCTTTGGGGTAAGTATTTATTTTCTTGCCAGAAATTTGTTTCCCTGCGTAGATTCTGCAGAACATGCCTTCTTACAGTTCTTATATTTTTACCATATCATAACAATTTTAAGATTAATAGATTTTTTTTTACCTCATACTGCGTGACAAGGTCCCTTTTTCAGCTTAGACATGAGGAACTGATCTTTCTTTAGAAAATACCTTTTTTAATATCAGAAAGCCGTTTGCAATACAGAGTTTACAGACTGTTTATGATAATTTTGAACACGATGGAAAGAAAAAAAAGAGCAGTATAAACTGAAATCAAGCTATACCAGACAAGAAAACATATTATATAAGGAAAAGATTTACAGGATTTCAATCAAGACTGGCTTATGTGTGTAACATATGGAGAGGTTTCAGTTTGGTTGTTGCGGATCCTCCAATTCCTCAGCCGGTCTTTGCACATGTGGAATAAATGGATTCCACCCAAATCTCGAGCCTGCAAGGTTTTCTTTTGCTCGGTAATATACTCTGCTAAGTGGAATAGGTTTTGTGTGTTTCTCCTAAAGTCTGGTGATCAAATCCCAGATGCATGTGTGGGTGGGGAGAGACCATTTTCAGCCCGTAGCAGAACAGGCTTTTTCAACTATTAGCAGAGTTTCATGCAGAAACCCACTCATCTCTTTATAAATCAAATGCGGCAATTCCTGTTATTTTAATAAGCATGGCTTGGAGTGTGCATAGATATCTTCACTTACTGCCAGGGTTATATTGATCAGGTTGTATCCACTAGTTTGCTAGCTCAGGACGTGTAACAGAAATGCATGATAGAAACCGTGGAGATTGGCTTTATAAATGGCTCAAATCCACTCAGAAACTGTAAGCTGGGGGGAATTTAGGTCTTTGACATTTTGAGGTGGTTTTATTTTTTTCCCTTTTTCCTAGAGGGTGATTTTAATTCTCTGTGAGAAATGGTATTTTGGAGTTTGAAGGGTGTAAGAGGTTTTCCTTAACTTTTTGTATTAGATGCAAGATGTATTTGCCATTTCTGTAAAGTCTTATCTCCTCCCCTTGTCTTTTCTATTTTTATGTTACCCTTCAGGATGAATCTTTTGTTGTGTACATCCTCCTTTTTCCCCTCTGTCCTGGGATATGGAAATGGCAAAGCAGGCATTATGCCCTTAGGCCTGAATGCTGAGATGGCATTTATTTAGCCTGCACATCTCCTGAGTTTGCTGATTTTGAAAATCGAAGTGTACTCAAAGACTACTAAAAAGAAGAAATAAAAGAAGAAAATTCTCATTGCTAGCTAACAGCTTTGCAGGGAGACGAGAAATCCCCATGGACCGGCAGGCACCACGCTGGTGTGCCACAAACCCTTCCCAGTCCAAATACACACGTACATCCCTGGAGGCCAGAGGGATGTGGGATGTGCTGTCTGTCAGCTGGGATCGCTGCACGGCCATCTCTGCCACAGCCTGCTGGGGGCGCTGCCTCGTGGACTGCAGAGCCGTACAGAGCCGGGGATGGGCGCTGGGGCAGCAGCCTGATGGGCTGGGCTGAGCTCTTGTCGGGTTGGTAGTGCTGCACAGACACTCAGGTCGAAGTGGTCTAAAATAACCTTGAGTTATTTTTGTCTTATATATCCTGTGGAATGTGAATATCTTACCATTACCAGTCACAGCACAGGTAAAGCTGCTTGTAAAATGGGTTATATTTTTATTTTTAATGATGCTTTTTGTTTATTTTTAAAATTAAACCTAATAAAAATGAGACCTCAATCTCAGGTTTCCGAATAAACATTTAAAAATTGTCCAGGAAAGAACGTCTTCCCACAGAAAAGAAAAAGGATAATGAAGAAAACCCAAGAAAAACAAATATTTAATTTGAAAAATGCCAAATGAAAACATATTTTGCCAGGCATGTTAGCTTTTGTAGGTCACCCATCAGCCTCAGGTATGGCTTGCAAGTGTCCCCTGTGTCTGTGGTTTTAAATAGCATGTTGCAAGAAAGAAGCTTTTGCAATACATTAGTTCAGGGCCAGTTGCTCGGTTTTATGTTGTCTGAAGTTGGAAATGCAGATTCCATTTATCCCCATATTTTCAAGAAAGAAGGGGGCATTTGATGTATGTTATTGTTAAAAATGGTAGCACTGACTAAGACTCCATTGTACGAACATGACAAAATGATAATTCTTTCCCCTAATAATGATTTTCACATGGAGATCAAGCGCAACTTCTCTTTGCTCTGAGCAGTTTGATTCAATGTTCCAAGGCACTGAAAGCAGCTACTTCAGAATCATGTTAGCTCTGCATGCAGTCCCATTATAAGCAGCTTTTTGTTTAGGATTCCCCATGTGTAGCACACTGTCTTGTGATGCATGCTTATTTTCCAGCACATGCCGATGCTGCTGAACTGTCAGAGAGAAATTCCTTCCTTTACAAGTGTAGCATTGTCTTTGAAGTGGTTTGTTGTGAGCTGCTTCTCAGTAAAATTGTGCGCAATACACACCACAAGAGAATTGAAAGGGAGGTGATTCTCAATTAAGTAGAGAAAGCTCCTCAAGGGATGGCTCAAGTATTGTAGTTCTACAAGACCTAAATTCTTATGCACAGTTTATGCTACCTATTTATCAAGTGGAGAATAATCATAGACAAAACCTTTAGAGTTACTAAAGGTTTCATAGGGGAAGTTTTTAGAAGGGGAGGAGATTTTGCTTGTTTTGAGACTGTTAGGAAAAAAAGCATGATCTAGTTCTCTGAAGACTTTTAAAATGAAAACCAAAACAAACAAAGAAACAAAAGGCTTGTTGGCACTCACAGCCAGCAAGCAGAGCATGCCTGCACCATGCCATTGGAATGATGCTGAGGGCTGGAGCTCGGTCCTGCCCCGCTGCAGTGTCTGTGGCGTGCAGCTGAGTCACCCACCGCCCGAGGAGCTGGGATGGAAGCAGGATCATCCCAGTCCAATGATGCTTGGCCTCCCAACAGCTGTCTCACAGGCCTTGTTTATTATGGGAAATACACTGTGGTGGTAGTCACCAGGAGTCTCAAGCAACATGTTCTAACATGATGTCATTTCCCAGTGAAAACCATCCTACTGATGTCTCTTTCCATTTTCAAGGCCAACAAACAACATTTGTGTTGGGCTCAGCTGCTGGTATTGCAGAAGTGTCCAAAGATGCCAGTGCGAAGAAGGTGGAAGCTCTTTCCTCATGTGCTTCAAATCCAATGTAATGCAACTGTAACAAGCCCAGGTGAGACTCCACATCTGTTCTGCATGTGCAGAACCTGCATCAGCTTAATCATGGCAGCTTAAAATGGATTCCATTTAAGGCAATGCACTTGTAGAGATTCAAGGTTGCAGCCTGCCTTTCTGAGTGCAGCTGTGATTGCTCTCCTCCCCTCTGTTAGAATCAAAAGGGGTGTAAGCAACCCTGTCCCTCCAAGCAGGCAAGTCCAAATCGTGTTAAAATGTCTGGCCTGAGACAATACTGGGGTTAGGCTAACAACACTTCCACCTGCATCCCTAAGAGCAAACCATGGGGATGAGGATTGAGGACAGCTGCCATGAGCATCTTTTCCATCAGCACAGCTGGATCTTGAATAGGATATTTGTCCATTCAGTGGAGTGGAAAGTTGCACTAAGTACCTCCAAGGGTGAGCAGAGTAAAGGAGAGCAGGGATCTCAGCAGCAGCATTCAGATGTGTAGTGTAGGTACTTACACAGACTCACAGCTCTTAGTTCCTTTATGATTTATAAGGTGTATACCAAAAAATACTGACATTCCCCTGGCTTCTTAGCTGACCAGTGGTGCATAATGATTTCCTGTAGGCAGAGGCAGATACTTCAAAATTACAAATCTCAGCTTCACGTACAATTCAACATTTACACTTGACAAAAAGTCATCTCAGGACAGTGCAGTGAGGGACAGAGAAGCAGAGACAGGAGAGCATAGAAGGAACATTGAAAATTACTGAGATATACTCAGCTTCTTGACATGTTGGGTGCATTTTGCAGGAGGAAAAAAAAATATTATGGCAATAACAATAATAATACTTTGCAGTTGGTATGGAGCAAGGGCTAAAGCAAGCGCTGACCTCACCCTGTCCACAGGGAGACCAAGGGATTATCTGATCTGTTTGGTTTCACGCATGATATTTTTCCTTACATAAAATTTTACTGACTGCAACTGATTTACACCTGAATAAATAAAAACCGAAGCTGTTGTAATTACTTACTCCTCAACAGAAAGAGGAGAATCTAGAGTTAAGATCCTAATTTAGGTCGTTTTTCTCTCTCCTAGCTAATTGACAGGAAGCCAACATTTTCTGTCAGAAAAATGGCACAGTAATGTAGAACTGAGCCATTTCATAAACTCCTTCCACGCTAGGTGGATCACTGAACACATTGTCAGCACATAAGAGATTCATTTATCCTTCCCTTTTTTTCAGAATTGGCACGCAAAGGCATCACAGCCTGAAGTCCTGTATCTCTAGAGACAGCATGGTCTTGGAACACAACCATGATCTCAGCTGAAGAATTTAGGAAACCTAAATCCTGTAGCATTTGATAGCGCTTGACTCCTACCCTAAGACTTCTCACATTTTGCAGCTAGGAGGGGCAATATATTTGAGTTTATGGTGAAAATCTGGACACAGAAAAGGTTTCTATAAGAAGAAAGGTTGGTGTTTGCATTTCAGCGCCGTCTAACCCACAGCTGCAATTAAAATGTATTCCCTTTATAATGGGTTTATGTGTCTTTGCCAGGTTACAAGCATTGCTACAACCTTGTGGCCCTTCTCAACTGCCCCCTGCAATGTTCACTGGCAGTGAGGAAAGCCCATGGTAGGTACAGGTGTCCCTATTACCTGCCATGCTGGTGTGTAGGGCCATGTGAGTCTGACACCCTTAGGTGATGCTTTCCTCTCCAAAGGCTCTTTCATACTTCAGAGATGACAATAATGTTATCTTTTTTTCAGCTGGAGAGAAGGTAAGGACACACAGAGTAAAAATCACCCATCCGCAATAGTTTAAGTGCTTGAATTAGATTTAAACACCTCTGCACCGGAGTTTCCTCTGCAAATAGTGTCTCTCTTCAGTCAGCAAATACTGGTTTAACACTGTCCCTTCTCAATGCACAGCCACAATTCATTTTTATCAGCCAGTCATGTTGTCATGAACCTCGTTGTCTCTGGGGGAATTTCATAGCCTTTATAGGACTAAGAATGTAATCCAACCCAGAGAAATTAATAGAAAGTAAAGTGATGTTTCTATTTTGCCATTACAGCGTAATGACAAGGAAAAAGTGTGCCATTTGTTCCAGAGTAGTTGGATATAATATTGGGATTCTTTGGGGTTTTGATGGAAGTTTTTATTTTAATCAACTGGCATCCTTGGAAGAGTGGTTATTAATTGCTGAGTGGTTTTAAGTGGCATTTTAATATTGAGATCTTTAGCTTGTTTACAGAACCATCAGCAATTTCTTATAGGTTGCAAAGGAGACAGTAGCAAACGATGTGTCCTCCTATATAAAACCACTGTTCTCCTCAAAATTTGTCTGTGTGCCTGCAGAGACATCTTTAAAACTGCATGGTTCTGGAGGCTGCAGTGCCCAGGAACAAGTGTGTGCACTGAAGACAGCAAGAGATGGCTCTGAGTTAAACAAGTGAATTTGTATTTATTTTGTTTTGTTGCTTACTCCTTTACTAAGAGAAAGAACATTTGTCACTTGCTCAATTTTTCCAGCACTGCTTTGTTTCTCCCTTTCTCTCTTTCTGCATAGCCTCCAGCCGATTTGTGTAGGACAAACATGATATCTCCTACACCCACTTAACGCCTGAGGTCTCTGAAATGCCTACACCCCTTTATATCCACTAGAATGTTGGGTTGGTTTTTTCTTTAAAACTATAGCAGATGCAGAGCCCCACCACGCAAAGTGGGGGAGGCAGAGGACACCCACTCCCCAGGAGCAGAGGAAGGTGTGGGCAGCACACCCTGCTCTGCTGAGAACGCCTTCCGTGCCACCCTCCCATCACTCTAGAGTTGAGTTTGCCTTGCTCTGTGTAAGGATGTGTAAAATGCTGCCACTGTAAGCAGGTCTGAGGGAGTCAAGATCATTCACAACACAAAACGAAGCTCCGTCTCTTCATCTGTGTGGAGCTGCAGGGCAGCATGTGTGAGTGAGAGCAGCAGCCCCTGCATCCTCGCTGCACAGGCAGAGGGCATGCAGCCCCTTTCCCTCCCTGGAGAGTGCTGGAGCTCTTTCCAGATGCCCCTGCCCACGTTGCCTTCTACACCAGCATCCTCCTGGCCTGTTGCTCTCCTTTTGATTTCGTGTTGGGATGGGGGCAGAGTAACCCTTTGCAAAGCTGGCGTTCAACAAAGATTTCTTGTGCTGGTCACCGTGCCTTCCCACCAGCAAACAAAATCTCCCTCCAGTGACAAACCTTGTGCATGCTCAGAGCCATAGAAAGGGCCACTTTCTCATGGGCCAATGCCCATTGCTTTCTCAGGGACTCTTGGAGTTCTCCATAATGGAATCTTAAATATATTTATACTTACTTATGGCCCTACATTGTTTCATTTCCTGCTGGCTTCTCACTAACAGCCTGCTTTGATTTCACTCCATGCAGGCAGGAGAATAGAGAGGATCCCAATATTGATGTACTGATATTTATGAAGCAAACGAAAGGCGTATATATTTCTTCATTCTTTCCTCCTGGGGTTTCCAAATACACCTTAATTTACACCAGTAGAGCAGTAAGGAAGAGTCTCAGCATCGGGGGAGAACAAAGCCAGCCTATTGCCCCTTCCCCATCTTTTAGGAAATGGAAATGTGAGAACTTCAGTGACCTCTTATGCAGGTGAAAAGTTAATGCTAAAGTCTTAGAGGAGTGCCCATTTACTACCTGTCACTCTTATTGCCCATAGGATTCATAAAAATTGGACTGCAATTTTGAGTCCTTTCTGCTTTAAAAATTGCCTTATTTTAGAAAGATACATTCCTGCATTTATTTTGTCTTTGTGTGATAGATTTTTCCCATCCCAAGTCTAGGACTTTGTACTTGCCTGTCTTGAATTTCACCTAATTGCTTTCAGACCATTTCTTAAATTTATCAAGATCGTTTTAAATTCCATTCCTGGCTCCCTAAAAACCTGCCAGCATGGTGGTCATGTGTGAATTTCACAAACATGTTTGGCCTTCCATCATTCAAGTAATTCATGAAAACGCAGGCCAGTACCAAGTCCAGGGCAGATTTTTATGATATCTCATGAATGCAACTATTCCTGTTTGTCAGTAAACTCTTGGGAACTGATTTCTGAGTACCTTTTCTGAGTACATTTTCCAAGTATTTGTACATCCTTCCCACAGCAGTTTCAGCTAGGCCAGGCTGCTGAGTTTCGGAATGAGAACATCAGAAAAATGTCAAAAATCTTACTAAAGTTGAGATACATCACATCTACTTTCCCCTTTCCATGATGTCCGTTTCTTTACAAATAAAGTACATTATGTTAACATGATCTCTTGTTGACAATTCCACGTTCCTGTTCCTTGTCATATTTTTTTCCATCCAAGTGCTCCTAAATCAAACATCACACCCACCACAACAAACTTCATATACATCTCCCCTGCTTTGTTCTAACAAATTGTTACTATAAATTATGCTGTGGAGCCTTTTAAAACTTTGCATTTTCCAGTCTTTTTGATAGGATTTCTTCACCTTCTACATCAGCTGCATTCACTGAAAACTTTTTTGGGTTAGGTAGATATTTTTGTGACTCTTGTTGTTGGCAACAGCACTGAGCCCTTTCTCTTCACCTTATTCTTATGTAGTAGTTTTGATTCAGCTTAAGAACATGCCCTTGTTTCCCCTTTTTGAATTTCCAGGTGAAGAAGAGGTCTTGAGTGCCCTCCACCAGAGGGTAAGGAGGCACTCTCAACAAAAAGATTCAGCTGAACCTGGGGAGGGTGATGCTCTGAAGAGTGGTCTGATACTACTCACGAGTGAATCTATGTGTGGGTATTTGAACAGGGATGGCAAAGGTGTTGGGACAAAACCAACTTGATTTTGGGCCCAATCGTGTCTTTTAAAAGTGAAGTTGCACTTTGGGGTTCCTCCAGTGACCAGGAAAATGTGCAGGAGGCTCCAAATATCTCCATCTGCAATTTTTTTTTTTGCCATTCCTCTCATTAGGACCATGTAAAACTTTGGCTGGATCAGGGAAGTGATCCAGTAGAAACAAAAACATTTTAGCAGAGGCTTTTCTTTTTCTTTTTTTGCTGGTCTGGTTCAGAACAAAACTGCACAACATGCTGAGCCAGTGCTGCAGAGGCAGCGGTAGCGTAGCTGGAGGCAGAGAACAGCAGGAACCTCTTAAATCCCCTCCCTGGTGAGGGCAGGCATTCCACAGCCCCGCTCTCAAGGGTAGACCCACTTGTAGATCAGGAGTAAGCGCCAGTGAAACGCCATGCAGAGCAGAACGGGTCAGGAATTTTTACTTTAATTATTTTTCCCCACAAAAAAGTTTACATTGCAACTTTTGGCAGGAACAGGGCGATGGCCAGAAACTTCCTTTTTCTAATGTTTTGTAAATAATTGAAATAGGATAGTTCAAGGGGTTTTGATTCAGAGCCAGCTTTTTTCAATTGTAAGTTAATTCATAAATTTAATAATATTATATCAACATCAGAGCTGTTTCTAGATTATTACCCAGGCTGTGTGGATTAACGGGACTCTGTGGATTAATGGCTGCTCCCTGAGGAAAAGAGCGCAATGTGTTTAGGATGGAATTTCCATCTTCTTCCTTTGTCGAATGCTAAATATTTATCCTTTTTTGCGGAGGAAATGTAGGACAGGCAGGAGTGATTTTGCTGTGGGCCACAAAATGAGCCAGGGTAAGCTGGATCAGAATTGAGGATCTAAACCTGCTTTCTCTGCGCTGTGCCCTGATGAAGTGGGAAACCTTCTGCTGCCCAGTGACTTTGAGAGGGATAGTAGTAAAAACTTTCACTTCAGGCAAGGTTGCCTAAACTTGACACAGCAAAGTGGACTCAAACAGGATTGATCAGCTGAGGGGACTGATCTCCCCTTGTTGCACAGTTACACAAGGTAACTGCTCTGCTTAACAACATGCTTGATAGGGAGAGGGAAACTTTGCATATGTCCTAAGCAGTGTCAGATAGCTCAGTTAACTCCTGAGATATGTGCCAGAGAAATAACAGCCGGCTCTGGCCCTACTGGAATGTGATGACTTTTAAGAAGTATAAAAGTCAAATGAGTTGTTGGTAGTGAAGATATCTTCCCAAGATGTAATCATGGAAAATTCCTTTCAAGAGCTGG
Organism: Grallaria varia; assembly: GCA_013396735.1. Taxonomy (NCBI): domain Eukaryota; kingdom Metazoa; phylum Chordata; class Aves; order Passeriformes; family Formicariidae; genus Grallaria; species Grallaria varia. The sequence goes on from VWZG01010866.1 coordinate 343,829, forward strand.
TGTTTAGACCTCAGAAAATGTAAAGCAAATTGCATTGTGATTTATTTGTCAGTGTCTTTATAGGTTGGGCGTTACTTTACCCCACAGCTGGAGTCAATTTTTAATATTTAAAAGTGGAAAGAAAGCAAAACCTAAACACATACAGATCTGTCTGTTTTAGATTGTGCTTTTCCCAAACATTACTGTTTAGAATTGAACCCTGAATAGATTTCTGCAGAGGCCAGCTGGCAACACAGTATTAAAATAACTGGGACTGGGTAGACAGTATAGAAAGACCTCCTAAACTGCAGTTAGCTGATCTGGTATTCATAGTCACTCCAGAAATAAATCTAATCTTCCCCTTCTTCTGATAAAGGATGGAAAGTTCTATTTTTTTTTTTTTTTTTTTTTACCTTCATCTCTTTCTCTCTCTTTCCGTCTTTCTCTTTTCCTGTCTTTCTCTTTCTTTCACTCTTTCTCCCTATTCCTGTAAAGTGCTGTACCGAGTAGGTGTGGCACAGTGCATACTTTAAAAACAGTAGTTGCTGGTTACCATGAGAGCCTGTTGAAGAAACAGATAAATAGAGTGAGGTGGTGATGATGATTTACATCACTCTTGAACCACACACATTCAGAGCAATTCGTGGTGAAATAGACAACAAAGGAGTTTTCTGGTGCCCACCGGCTTTTACTCAGTAAGCCAGGAAAGGCTAATGGAATCACAGCTGGAGTCAGAACAGATCCTATTTCAAAGTCCATACTGTACCTACATTTGAAAATTCAGTCTCCTGTGGCTCATGTTCAAGTTTTGTAACAAAAGTTGTGCCTGTTTTGCTGCAGCATTAAGTGAACTGACAGGCCAGTGCTTCAAGCACAGCTCCAAGGACCAGGATTTGGGAATTTTATTGCGTGGTCTGCCAACAGTGTGCCAGGTGATTTCAAAGCTTAGCACAAAAGTGAGTTACCATCATATGCAGGTAATCATGGAATGACCAAGCCCCAGTAACTGTCTCTACATGTGTTTATAACCTGTAAGTCTGCCACAAAAGTCTAGGTAACAACTTTACTTGGTCCACAGAGAAAGATAGTTAAGCTGGATCTGCTGTGGTCTGAGAGCAGAAACACAGACTCAGCTTGGCTGATGCATAGCGAGTTGTTAAGTCCCTCTTACCAGCTCCTGAATTTAAGTGCTGCAAAAATTCACTTTGCTTCTTCATATCTCAGCTACAGACTGCAATGACATTGCCTGACTCACAAATGTGCTGCTATAGTCCTTGGTAAGGGCTCAGAGCTTCTCAAGGACACTTGGAAATGTTTTAGTTGCTTTATTGTTAGTGTGGATCTACTGTACAAAGAAACAAAAATCACTAAGACTATTCCCAACCTTCCTCCTTTTTCTTAAGGAGCGGTACATGTGGAAGAAGCCTTGTGCCAACTGCCAGCAGCTTCCAGCTTCTCAGAGCCTCTCTGTTATAGCAGAGCACACATGGAAACAAGACCATCTTTGCATGGCATATCGGACGTCATGCACAATTTCAGTCTCCAAGTTGCTGGTGAGTGGCCCTGGCACCCCTGCAGGGAGCCATGGATATGTTTACCAACAAAAGGGCTCTGTAATATGCAACATATGGAGATAGAAAAAACAACTCTAATTGGGAAAGGCACAATCTCATTTGGTAACATTGTTGTACCTCTTAATAGTATTTTATTTATTCTCTCTTCCCTACTGAGTCATGGTGGATGCCAAAAGCCAGGACCACCAAGCAAATCTGGCTCCTTCCCCAAAATATGCCTTGCCTGAGTGGATTCACTCTGTGAAGGATTGCAGGGAGATGTTCTCCTTCAAAGATTTTTATATGATTGGAAGGGATGTTGTGAGATAGGCAAAGAATGCTTCCAGCTGAGAAAGGCTTTAGTTTCCTGCCTGTCTAGTCCAGAGCAAGAAACTTCTTGGCTGTCTTTGTGGAGCTGCTGTCTGCAGACCACAAGGCTCTTGGTTCAAACCTCAGCTGTGAAAATGTGCACAAAAGAAGCATTTTATACCACAGATGGGGGACATCTCTGCTGAGGAAGGCAGCTGATTCAGAGTCTGGCCAGCAGCTGGCAGTCCTGGCAAATGATATATATTTTTTTAATACCGACTCTTGTGATATGGCATTCCCATCATGAATTTTCAGATTGCTTCTTTGAAGATCAGCACAATTATGAAAGGTTTTCATTACAAACCTTTGAGGATCAGAAGGAGTCTTTAGAGCAAGTCCTTGCTCTTAGGGGCATCCAGTCTGGACTGGTCAGGCTCTGTCATGATGGGATTTATCTTTCAAAAATCTGCAGGAGGTGAGAAAGGTAGTACAGGCTGCTGTAGTGGCTAATGGGAAACACCAGTGAGGAGGGCTCATTCCTTCATATCTTAGATTCTACGTGCATTCTTTGACAAGAAGCATCCTGCTTGCCTAGTAGGCAGGAAACATGTCATAGGAAACATGTCAAGGAAACATGGCAAGGAAGTTTCCTGACAAAATTATACTTCATGGGAAAATCTTTTGCTTCTACTCCTGCAAAGTTTTAGTTTCAAAAATCTCTTGTTCATTCAAGCTTTCACCAAATTAAATAAGCACAACCCTGCCTGGATTCTGGGCAGGATAAGCAAAACCAGAGCCCCTCTCTCTGTGTCTGTGATGCTGGGCCAACCCAGACAGCCGAGCCTGCCATAGGTTCTTGGCAGCTGGGTCTCTGCTTGTAGGCAAGGTAGCCACAGTGTGAGTGACTGGCAGCAGCCCCAGCCTGCAGGACGGAGAGGGGGATGCCAGGCAGCACAGGGTGAGTCTGGAGACCCAATGACTGCAAAAAGTGAGAGGCTTGCAGGCTCTGGTTCTGTGCAGGTCCCTATGTCAGGGCAGGGATGCTGGCATTCCCCAGAGCTTCAGGTGGAACTCCCCAATTCCCAGATACTGAGACAACTCCTAGGAGGACTGAGACAAGCCTCAGTGATGCTTTCTACACAGCAAATAAGAGTGTGCGACCGTTGCCCCTCCTGAATGCAAGTAGAAGGGCAGGAAAAAAAGTTTTCAGACCAATTTGTTCCAAGACAATATTTTATAAATTTTTCTCAGGTCAGACTCTCTTGTTTTGTATCATCTCTGGTGACAAAACTAAACTCACATGTTAAGATGTCATGCACTACTAAAATGAGGAATCTAATCCAAACTAAAGAGGCCACCTAAAAGAGACCATCCCTTTCCCTGGCGTACGTGCAGACTTCTTACGAGCAGCATTTGAATCTTACTCATATGAATTACATGCTCTGCTATGTGAATGGAAATGATTAGACTTGAACTGGAGCTACCTTTTTTTTTTTTTTGTGAGAATGGTGCAAATCTTATCAAAATACTGGAAGATTTTCATGTCCATACAAAAATTTTCAAAATCAAGGAAATGAAAGAAAAATACTTTCCAGTGTGCAATAAGAGGACAGGACATGGAAAAGAAAAGTATGTAACATAGAAGGAAAAATATATAAAAAATTAAATCTGACACAAATATAAAGGATTCTGTCTCTCTCAGGCCCCAACCTGTTTGATCCACAGTGTGTATGTGCCAACTTTTCTCATGCTCAAGCCTTTTTTCTCTCTGCGGCAAGGACAACATACGTGCAGAGCCTTGGGATAGAAGGAAACTTTAAAATCACGCAGCTGGATCTCATGTGACACAGAAAATCTCAGGAACTGATATCTGCATCATTTCTCAAACTTTTTGTTGAATAGACTTGAGCAACATAACACATGCCTAAATAAATCGCTCCAGCACTCAGTACTCCCTAGTATGACAAATGTATCTGCATGTGTCTACCTGATAAGATCTGTTTTAAAAGTGGTGTGAGAAAGGAAAATATTGAAGGAAATTTGTCAAGTTTTGCACAAGATTCAGGCATAGCATGTTCTCATCTCTCTGGGGCCTGAGGAGATTTGACTTGGGTACATTTCTTTAGAGAAGCCAGGTGTGTGTTGCATATCCCCAAGAGTGAGTGCAGTGCATAAATGTGACCCAGGACACCAAACCCTGCCTCTCTTTCCTCTGTTCAGCATCACCTGAGTGTGATGGCCTTGCAGTCACCACAGTAGCTCAGTCTTAGCCATGGAGTTATCCTACTGACAGGACTCTAAGCTGAGCAAGGCAATCTTAATTGCTGTACTTAAATTTCACTCCCCAGAGTCATATGGGCTCATGAGACGAAGTGGAAATTTCCCTTCATCCCACTTTAAGCAAAGCACTTCTTCATAGTCCTGAGGAGGCAGCACTGTTGGCAAATATAAAGGTTTGTGTGCAGGCAAGCTCTGTCCTGTCTGAGAAGTGTTTGCAGTCTCAGCAACTTTTACAGAGACTCTCTGAAAAATAGCAGAGATACAAATATGGAACAGTTCTGTGCTCCTGATGAAGTACACAAGAGGGTGAGCTAGGAATGGAGTTTGCAAGAAGAACTTGAATGGAGGCTCAGGGTCACTTTCTCCCCAGTTGTAGATAGTTGTCCTGTGGCACAGGTGATCCTTCCCAAAAAGCAAAAGACATCTCTGTAAGAGAGGCAGAATCCCCGAAATTATGTCCTCGCCTACACAATGATTCAACAATGTGCAGGGAGACAGCAATTCCAACACCAGCAATGAAATCAGCCTTCCTATTCCTGGCAAAATATGACTGAGGTACTCCCTGGAGCAACTCCCAAGCAGTGCCACACAGTGCTATTGCTGGATATGAAGGAAAGAGCATTAACCTTTAGAAGCAAATCCTTCTGCTTTTCTGTGTCCAGTTTTATAGCACAAATAAGGAACATGCCTGAAGGGCCTTAGCAAGACTTTTATATTCCCTTTCAACAGTATATTTTTAAATATGCCAAACAAACTGTTGTCTATGTTTCCCAGTTGTTGGGAATTGCAGCTATGTAGCACTGTAGCACTTAAATTCCTGGGTGAAATCTTGGCTGCACTTAGTCATTGAGGCATTTTGTATTTACTTGAACAGGGTAAGAACTGCACAGCTCTTCCTTGCCTGAAACCACAGAGAGATTATCTGCATAGTTGGCTGCAGGAGGTTTCCTCAGAGCTATTTCATGGGATTTGGGGGTTGCTGCCTCTTCAGAGGGATCCTTCATGGTTTGTCACTTGAGAGAACTGTGCCGCGTTTAAATTCTGCTATCAGATACATAGGGTCCCTCACTCCAAAGGGTGAGGTGTGAACATGTATCTCAGGGCTGGAAGGTCTCACTTTACATGATAAGGAAGGAAAATACAGGACCATACTGAGAACACTTAAACTGCTTCTTTTAATGAAAAAAAATTTACACAGGTTGTGAGTGAGCTCCTGGACCTGTGAATGCCTTTGAGCATCTTGGACCAGGGACACACCCAAGCTGTGTCCTCCTTCTGTACTTGGGCAAGAGCTGCCCGCAAATGATTACTGCACCCTCCTACACTCTGTAAATACATCTAGAAATGGGGTCTAGGCAGAGCCCACTGTGTCCAAGTATCTGGTGTGAATAATCAGTGACTATGTGTGAGTCATATCGTACAGCTTGTCCACTACTACCTATCAAGATGACTTTATAGATAAATATATATATGACATTGCAGTTCTTTATTTTGTTATTGTTGAGATTAGCTCAGTTGGTTACAGCATGGTGCTAATAACACCAAGGTTGTGGTTTTGATTCCTGCATGGGCCATTCACTTAAGAGTTGGATTCGTTGATCCTCGTGGGTCCCTTTGAGCTCAGAATATTCTGTGATTCTGTGATGCTAACTCAATATATGGGGTATGTATATTCTAGAGGAATGGCATGTGAATGTAAATATGATCTGAAAGCCTTCAAAAGTGAGAGCTCCACTTTTCTGCCACTGGTACATTTGCTGAATTTATTTTCTGTCTGAATTACCAGTCGTTGATAATGATAATAGCACCTAAATTGTAAATAGCATGCTTCAGTAATGTTCAAAATATTTCACAGAACAACACAAGTCCCATTTATTTCCATATGCCCCTGGAATTTCCATATTCCTAATTTATCTCATTGCTTCATGCAATATAATACAATTCAGGAGGAAAAGGCAATGAAAGAGGCATGCTGCTGTTATCTAAGAGAACAGATGGAGAACCTGCAAGAAAGGGTATGTGCAACCAGGTCAGTGAAGAGAGAGCCAGCAGCTGTGTGGGTCTAGCCCCACACTCATTCACAGCTGCACTGAAGCCAGCCTTATCTTTGAGTAGGTGTAGTAAAAACTAAATTTCACCTACCTCCTTATGGCAGTGGGGGAGCCTCAGAGAGTGATTCATAGGACCTAAATAAGGCAGCAAGCAGGCAGCTGCCTGGAGCTAGTCAATAGGAACATTAAGCACTGAAACACAAATGGAATTTAGCCCCAGTTGTCTAATATAAAAGATCTGCCAGGGACCTACTCACTGCTTGGGTGGTTCTTCTGATGGTAGTTTGTGGTTTCAGTTATTACTTTCAACAAAGGAATGAGGATAATAAAGATTTCTGAGTCTAAATTAATCTTGTAAGGCTTGTAAAAGTTATATTCTGTACCAGCTTTGTGTTAGGCACAATCCAGTGGCTTTTATTTGCCTTTACATCCTTGACTTCTGAAATATACACAGTACATGGAGATACTGATTCTACAAAAAACACAAGGATGAAACTTATTCTGCATTAAAACACTCATTGAATGTCAAAGGCCTCTCAGGAGAACATTTCTTGAAAACAGAGCACCTCAGATACAGCAAGATCAAATTTTACTTTGAATTTAGAGTCAGACATTGTATTAAAAAAAAAACCAACCAAACAACAAAATACCCCAACAAAACAGCTACACTCACAAGACTAGCAAATAGGCCAGAACAGTTTCTAGATAAATTATGCTCTTCTGCCAGCTATTGTGAAACTCTGAAAACCTACGCATGCTTGTAAATAGATCACACTTAGATGGAAGGAGATCTCTAAATGCACTGTGACTCATACAGCATAAAGATACAAGTATGGATCATACCCTGCACAGGACTGGAGCCTCTTTCAGTATTATATATTCACAGGCTCATAGTATGCAGAATTACAAGGGAGCACTGATAAGAGCCCTGGGGAAGCCCTGTTTACCTGGAGTATTTTGAATAGGAATAGAGATCCAATCATCATTCTACTTTTCTTCTCAGTAATTACTAATGAATTGAATAATTATTAACAAGACATTGCTTTGGAAGGTCTCATTTTACACAATAAGGAAGGAAAATATATGGCCATCCTCAGAACTCTATACTGCATATGAATCTGCTCACCAGTGTAATATAGGACAGCTTTTCTGCTTTTGATTCCTTATAGTTATGAGTACTCAAAAATGAATTGCTTACAGGCTTAAAGTTAAGTGCATGCTAAGTGCTTGGCCTGTCTGCTGCTTTTCTTAAGTGCTTTGCTCCATTCTCAGTAGACTGTGTGCTCAAATACTCATCTGTCTTCCCCGTGATTTTGGCGTTTAATCTCACAGTCTATGTCTACATGGCTCTGAAGGGTGATGGACTTGGCAGCCCATGCACCTCCGGATTGCTTGGCTGCAATAGTGACCACTGGCCAGTCATTTCTGTTGGCAAGTCATCATGCGGCTGTGTTTGGACAGGTATTCCAGCACACCCTGGAGCATATGTGTGGGTTGTACCACCGATCATGTCAAAGACAGTAAGAGTAAGGGTGGCTGGCACAGCCCTTCTCAGTGGGGTCCTGAGACTGCTGTTACATGACAGTGGAGATGTAGTCCAAGACACGCAGATTTTTATTCACAGCTTGTTTGAGCTGGAAGACAGGAATTAACCATGACCTTCTGAGCATTTAGAGCATTGAATGAGCTCCACTTGTCAAAAACAAAGACTTTGAGACAGCACTGACATGTTTTATACATTTTTCGCATTATTCCACAGTAATGAGGACTATAAACATCCTTTATTCAGAACTGAAATATGAGACTTTTGGAACATGAATCTTTGGCAAATTTGGCAAGGAAGTTGCCTGGAGCACTGAATTTGGCCAGTGAATGTATTTGCAGGCTTGTAGACCAGAATGGATCAGCATCAGCAAACTCTACGAGAAAAGACGAAGAATTTTGCACACTTCTGTCCTGGGAGCCTGCTTTCAGCCCTGTCCATCGATCACATGCTTGAATGCTTCCTGTAACTGGGCTCCAAAGAAACACAAACCATTCACTCCAAGAGAGGAAAGAAACTCCTGAGACCTCTGCAGCCTGAATTTTGAGCATCAAATGCTAACATCATTAATTGCTTCCAACCAAGTTAGCAAAGCCAGAGCGATGCAGACCTCTGTGTTATGACCAGCTCACATTGAACTCATTTAGGAATGCTGGGGCAAGTCTACTTGGAAGGCCAGTAGTGTTCACTAGGCAAGTTAGTTGCTGCCAATTATTCCCTGTATTGTGATTCAGAACATGGTCCTTATGTTACAGATTTCGTGATTGCAGCCCATGCTCAAAAGGGTGTAGAAATACAAGGCACGGCTTACAGGCTCTGGCACTGCGTGGGGTTTTGGTATGTGAAGGACACCTATTTTCATTGGAAGAGACTTGCCAGCAACAACTGAAAAATTTTGGCTCCATTAATTTTGTTTGTGAAAAGAAAATTTTAAATCTATTCTTTGACTTGGAAAAATGACTGAGAATGAGTTTGTCATTCATCTTGCCATTTGAGGAGACAAATTAATGAACCCTAGTAATACATTAGTCCAATTGTCTCTTTTCTCCCATTGGGGAAAAAAAAATACATAAAAAGAGGTTAAAAAAATGTTGCCTGCCTGTTGAGCTGGTGTCTGCTTTTCTTGTGTTATGAGCTGCATACATTATAGGTCTGGAGGGATGCAGAATTTTGAGTGCATTTCAGTGCCTTCTACTTGCTTTGTCACAGATATTTGCTGACAACCTAAAAGGGTGGAGGCACCTCTGCAGTTCTCTCTAGGGGCTTTTATGGTTTATTTTGTGTTTGTGTTGTATTCCAGGCTCACAGCTGTAATTTTTCTACTGTCCCTTTCATATTATTACTGACTGTGAGTTCATTTCCTTACCCAAACTGGCTGTGGCCTGTTTGTAGCCATCTCTTACCTTCATCACATGTCATGCCTGAGGAGGCATCCCACAGTTGCCATCTCTATGCCTGCTGAGTGGAAAAGAGGGGCCACTCACCCAGCACCCCCACTTCCCCCCGTCACAGTGTCCTCTCTGGCCCCTGCAGGACTGTGCAGCCCAGGGGCCATGGAGGTGGGCACCACAGGTATATAGCAATGTCCCTGTGAGGCAGGCAGGACCACCACAGATGTCACAGGGAGACTCACTACAGCCACGAGCTGTGGATCAAGCGACTGTGTTTCACACAGGTCAGACAGAGCACTCACAGCCCACAGCTGGCGGAGGGGGCTGCTGTGCTCTGCCCAAACCCTTCGAGCAGGAGCAGCTCCCAGAGTCAGGCAAACTGGCCAGGAGGCTCCAGCCTGTTACGTGCAAGAGGCTCTGTGATCCCAGCCTGTCTCCTCAGACTTTTCCCACTCCTTTTAAACCCCAAGGTCTTATGTGAGCTCCCCACACACCACTCATGCACCAGGGCCAGTGCGAAGAGGAGCTGGGTTTGGCTCCTCTAAAGCAGCCGCACCCTGGCCTGCACCCAGCTGGCATGGAACTGTTCCCCGAGTGTCCGTAAGCACAGATGCTTGCCTAAAAACAGGACAGACAGACCACTCTCTTACCTTGGGAATGCCCATGACAATGTAGTTCACTAACTCAGGATCCCCTGTTGCTTTCTATTTGGGTTCTTGCTGCAGCATCTGAATTACTCAAAGCTGTCAAATGCTCAGAAGATACACCGAAAAAACCAGAAATCATTAAATTATTTTAAGTATGAGATTTTTAACAGATCAATCAAGTCCTTCACTGCTGTTTTATTTCCGTGTCTTCTCAGGCATTAGGATGTATGTGCTTCACATTCTGAGTCCTTCCTCTACTGTCCTTCTTTTTTAAAATAAAGTATAAGATTCTCACTCAAATACTTTTCTTTGCAGCTCTAAGAAAAAAACTAGAAATTTGGTGAGATTTGTGTTAAAGTCAGTGTTGGCAGTACTGTCTCATTTGCTGAGTTCTCCATGACAGAGATTAACTTTGCCACTAACACAGAATATGGAGAAACATGTAGTTTACTCACAGAATTGCAGCCTAGTCACCCAGTCACCCCTTTATTCCAGGGGATTATATGATTAGATAAATTCCCTTGGCTGTCATATGGATGAGGAAAATGAACCTTTGCTTCATGGGTGCACAGAGTATTTGAGAAGTTAAACCACTAAGACCCATTAAATACCAGGTAAAATCCTGTGGTAACCTCTCCAAACCTCTCCCAGAGCCCTCACATCACATCCCAGTAGAAGAAAAGGTCTCAGCACCAGAGTTCTCCTGCACAGGGCTGAGCTCTCAGAAGAGGTATCACACTGATTTATGTATATATAAATATCCTGTATTGTCATCAGGAGGGTATTGCATCCTCTACAGAAGACAGCATTCAATGCTGAATATTCACTGTCAGCAACAGTACTTTTGAACTTTCTGTGAGGGGGGAATACTTTGAATTCCCCAGACTTTTTCAAGAGAATGAGAAATGATCATGGTGTAAAATTTCCATATTTTAATGGCATCCATTTTATGTTCAAGCTCAGGACTTAGAATAATCGAGTTAGTTTCATTTCTGTTTATTGCTCATTTCTGCTCAATTTCCTCTCCTGCCTTTCCCACAGTAACTCAGTGTGGCAGGGCTCACTCCAGCTGCAGATTCTACAGGAGAATGTTAAATTGAGTTAAAATTTACTTCACTATAAATACACTCACAGTTCATACAAACCTATTTATTGATCCCCTTTTCGAAAAGCTTCACCTGTGACCTAACTGAACTAGATTACAATCCTCTAAGCCTTTGATGACTTGGATTTTCCCAGATATTGCTTACTGTCTGTTTCTAATTCATATGTTTCTGATCTATGACAACTGGCTGGCTTATTTTTAATATCATCGGTGCACATGAGCAATAAAGGGTGACACTTCTTCAGAAACCCACAAACTAGCAAAAAGCTTCTTCAGTTACAAAGGAAAAGAGTAGTGCCTTGCCATCAAGGAGAAATCATCAAATTTTAGGGAGGAGTTTCAAAGAGTAGAAGAGTCTTCCCATGGTTTGCAATCCATATCCAAATATTTTTTGGCCACTCAAAAGTTTTTTGCAGTTGCCGAGTGTCACACAGCAAATTCCAGCTCTACTGGTGCTATCAGAACTGCTCCAGCACTCTGAAGTAAACCTAAAGCTGGCTTATGTAGCTGATGGCCTTCTGAAGATGGCATGACTGTCTGGGAAGATGAAGGGAGAGCAGTGGATGTTGTCTACCCCGACTTCAGCAAGGCTTTTGGTGCTGTGTCCCGTAACATCCCCTTAGGCAAGCTCAGGAAGCGCGGGTTAGATGAGCAGGAAGTGAGGAGGACGGAGCCCTGAACAGCAGAGCTCAGGGGGCTGTGATCAGTGGCACAGTCTGGCTGGAGGTCGTGGTGTTCCCAGGGGTCAGTCCTGGGTCCAGCCTGTTCCACTGATTCCTCACTGACTTGGGTGAAGGGCCAGAGGGCACCCTCCGCAAGTTTGTTGGAGGTACAAAACTGAGAGGAGTGTCTGATACCCCGGAGTGTTGTGCTGCTGTTCAGCAACACCTGGACAGGCTGCAGAGGTGGGCAGGGCAGAACCTTTTGGAGTTCAACAAAGGCAAGTGCAGGATCCTGCACCGGGGAGAGAGGGATGTGAATAACCCCATCCACCACTACAGGCTGGGGGCTGACCTGCTGGGAAGCAGCTCTGTGGAGAAGGACCTGGGGGTCCTCTTGGACAACAAGCTGTCCATGAGCCAGCAGTGTCCTTGTGGCCAAGAAGGCCAAAGGTATCCTGGGGTGACAGGAGAGTTTAGACATCAAGTCAAGGGAGGTGATCCTGCCTTTCAGCCCTGGTGAGGCCACATCTGGAGTGCTGTGTCCTGTTCTGAACTCTCCAGTTCAAGAAAGACAAGGAACTACAGGAGCAGGTCCAGTGAAGGGCTGTGAAGGTGATGAAAAGGCTGGAACAACTCTCTTATGGGGAAAGGCTGAGGGAGCTGGGCCTGGTTAGCCCTGAGAAGAGATGACTGGGAAGGGATCTTATCAATGCATATCTTAATGCATACCTCAATGCATATCTTAAAAGCAGGTATTAAGAGGATGGGGACAGACTCTTTTTAGTGATCCCCAGCAACAGGATAAGGGAGATGGGCACAATCTGAAACACAGGATGTCCCATCTAAATATGAGGCAAAATGTCATTACTGCGAGGGCGATAGAGAGCCTGGCGAACAGGCTGCACGGAGACATTGTGGAGTCACCTTCTCTGGATATATTCAAAACCCAACTGGAGGCAATCCTGTGCAGCCTGCTTCAGGTGAACCTGCCATAGAAATGAGGTTGGACTAGGTGATCTCCAGAGATCCCTTCTGAGCCATCCATTCTGTGATTCTGGCATTGTAGCAGAATGGAGAAGGTCACATGGAAGGCCATTATAAGCTGCCTAAGTCTCCCTGTCTCTTGGAGAAGCAGAGGGCATTTCACAGGGGAGACTCATATTGACTTTCACAAAAAGCAACCACAAGATGAGAATGTACCATGCTGGGGCTAAACAGGCACTCAGAGGACAATACAAAGCTGGCCTAATCCCGCGCTTTGTGTCCTCTTCTTAAACTGAATGTAAATAAAAGACACCTCCGCAGTGGCACCATCTCTGCAGCCTGCTGAAGTGGAGTGAGACAAGCAGCAGGAGCACGATGGTGGGTGCAGCTGCTCTGGGGTGGGCCATGTAGGGTGAAGCTGAGCCTTCAGCAGGTTCTGGGAGGTGGTGCTGGCCATGAGCTCATGGGGCCACACCGCCAAGGCACACACTGAGCACTTATTCTCTCTACAGAGTGAGGGGATGTTACATTTTAAATTTCTAGATCAGGTCAAGGTTTATTCAGCAAGTTCACAACTATATGTGAGTAAAGAGCAGTTCTTTTCCAACAACTCCACTACATTTTTTATCACATCTCTGTTGGTAAAGGCAGTCATTATAAATAAAACCCTTCAGCTTTGGCAAGTTATTAGATCTAGTGTTACACAATGCTCTCATGATAGTGTTGGGAAATACCAATAAAGTGGACACTAAGCTGACAAGGAACCAACATATCATAGTGACAGCCATTATCAAATCAGGCTGGCTTTATTAAGGCTCTGTCAGGCCAGGCGCTGAGCCTGGCACTGTTTGATGTCTCCACTGGTGATCTGGAAGCATAAACTCATTGCTAATGAGGTATTTGGTAACTGAAAAGTAAGTAATTGTGGGCGCTGGACAGTTACGCAAGACTGAGACTCTCTGCTCATTCTACCCACCCTTTAATACAGGTAAATTGTATGTTGTACACTTCTGAACAAGAAATGGAGACCACACCTTTGCAGAGAGGAGGTATCCTGTTCTGGAATGGGTGACTCAGAACAGGTCCCAGCAAACGAATACTGGAATTGATGGTGAGCAAAACTAACTGAAGTCTGCCAACAAGTATAGGGCACCAAAACCATGGTGGTGTGTGTCATCAGCATTCTCTTTCTCAAGTTTTTTAGAAGGCTTCTGGAAAACTGAAGAAGATACAAAGAGACATGAGAATATGGAATGGACAGAGAAAATGCCTTATATTGGGAGATCAGCCCAATTTAAAAGAAGAGAAAGAATTAATTTACAAGCATGTTAATGAAAGAAAATACCCACTTTGAGAGGGCAGTTCATTTTCATAGACAAAAGTGTAACAAGAAACATGGATAGGAGATGAAGCCAAATGAATTCACGCTGGAAATAAAGCACAAATTCTTAGCAGTGAGAACAAATAACCAATGGGGAAAAAATTGGAAAGGATGGATTTTCCACAATTTCCTCCTAATGTCCCCCTGTTGAAGACTAAATGCTTTTCTGCAAGTTAAATTTTAGTTAAAATAAAAAGTTGTTAGACTCAGAAGCAATGGGAAGTAATTGAAAATCTGGAGAGGCAAGAGGTCAGGCTCAGTTGGCAATCTCTTCCAGGCTTAGAAATCCCCTGCATCTATTAACTGCACTGATAAAAATTTTGTCTCATCTCCTAACAAGTGTAATAAGAAGAGAAATGTTCTTGGAATGAATAACTTTAACTTTTGATTGGTCAGTGATATACGTATCACTTAATGAAATCTAAAATGAAGTGACAGATACTATCAAAAACATAACAGATAGAAATTGTTCAGATGTTTGTTGTGAGCCTCTGCTGTTATATTTCTTTGTTTGCACATTTGCCAATGCATTTCTTGGCCTGCAAGAAGATATTATATGCCTTCTTGTATGAATGAGAAGAAAGCACTGTTTTCATGTAAATGACGCAGAGCATGTTGATTGTAGGAGTCAATTTATTAAATAAGCAAGTCCAAAATGCATGCCATTTAGTTGCTTAGGGATTATAGTCAGTTGCAATTTTTCTGCTAATTAAGGTTACTGTAGAAATAACAATATTTCCATGTTGATTTTATTTCAAGAGCAATGAGATTGCATGTCTAGTGCACAGCTTTATTTGACAGAGAAGCTTGCATCTGTATTATATCACTGACAGCTAGAGCATTTGTCTGCAGAATACTATGGAAAGGTCATGATTACCAAGAGAAACATAAATGTGTATGCACTTACTAGCTTATTTGACTTGGAAGCTTACGCCCAGAAACAGCTGAACAGGGTATTGCCATAGGTAGGAATATTTCTCAGAGAGGGGTGTAATCAATTTGTAATTTTTAAAGAAAACATGAATGTGTAGGCAATCTACATTACTGCCTTCAACTTGGCTTGTTGGTCTGTGTTACATTATTTTAAGCAGCAGCTGCCTATTACAAGGTTGGTGAAGGTGCTGCTGATTCTGAAAGAGCAGGTTTCATGTCAACAGATTGAATAATAATACTGTGTTCAAGACTCAGCTTCCCACTCTGATCAGTTTAAATTCTTCAGGAAAAGAACATGTTCTTGTGTGTAGGTATCCTCTGTATGTCTCTTCCTTCAGCAGATAATAAAAACATTTCCCCAAAAGCTGACTTCATCAGAAAATGTAGCAGTGATTGCACTGAAAGATTCAAGCTCCAGAGAGGGGAAAAGTTCACCTCCTCTGGTAAAGCTCAGCACGCCTCTGAAATCATCCAGACTCTCAGCTCTAACTGCCTTTCTCTCCCCCACATCACAAAAATAGCCTTTGAGTTCAAAATGATCACATACTCATCTTACATAAAATGCACAGGTTCCCAGAGAAGCTTGTGTCCTATTTGCTGAGGCATTTACAGAATGATTTCAATGCCTGCACGTAATGGAAAAAATTCAGGACTCGTGCTACTGTGTTAGAAATAATGCATAGGCTGGTAGTGATGAGAAACATAATATTAGAATTAATATTGGGAATAACACTTTTACTGATGGACCATCAAAAATGAGACTGACCAAATAAAACCTAGTTTCAAAAGAAAGCTGGAATTCCAGGTATTTTGTCTATATTGCCTGCCAAGCCTGGATCTAACACTGTGTTTGAGGCCCAAATCACCTGCCATGTAGGTAGGTTGGGCCCATTCTCAGGTGTGAATTTCATGTGATAGATGGAGAGCATTTGGATCTCTCCTGCTTGAACCAAGTCCACTACTAAATTGTTATTACCCCATCAGTTCCTACACTGACATCCCACACCTAATGTCAGGCAGACAAGGCTGCTGCAGAGGGGTTTTTATGTGGGTTTGACAGAATGTTCGTTGGACACTTGATGGGAATCACAGTCACTGAGGCTGCAGCAGGGACAGATAATCTGTGAGGAACTTTTCTTCTCAGCTCTGCAGGGAAAGTTAGAGGAAAATCCAACCCCACCATTTTCTGCCCAGATTGCCAGCTCCCCAGTAGCTTCCCACTAAGATGAAAATGGCCAGTATTGATGCTTTAACCTTGAAATCACACATTTTTGTCATGTTGGTACAGAGGGTGAAGAGGACAAGCCATGGTCAGAGATAAGATCTGAGTCTTTATGCATTCACTTCATACATTTGGGGACCCTACTTCCACATACGTACCAAGGCAACAAAGCATCTCACTATACCTTCTTTAGTGGGTGCTGGGCAGTGCCAGATCTACTCCTCACTAGTCCCTGGCCTACAGGACTCATAGCCCCAGTGTGATGTCCCCAGCCCTGCACCATGAACAAGTGGAATCTTTGTGCAGCTCACCTGGCTTCTTTGCTAGCCTGCCTGATCTCCAGCAGGTCCACCTGCTCCCACTTTACCTTCTGGAGGTAAGTGAGTACATCCCCCTTACCAACACCAAGGTGCAGCTGTTCAGCTGGGGACAGGTGGCCACATGAGCACAGGATTCCTCATTGAATTAGTCTCCCAGCCTAATGTCTTGCTTTAAGCATGACCTGGTCTCTTTGGCAAAGATACTCCTGAAAAGCACCTTGTACCTACTGCACTGTCGGTCATTAGGCTGTGTGAGGATGGAGGAATCCCTTCCCTGGAGCAGTTTTCTTCTGCTCTACTTGATCCAGGTGGGCTGCTAAGTTTAACTCTCTATATAATGCTCTGAAGAACCCTTCCCCATCAGAGGATTCCCTGTCTTCTTTCAGACCTTGCTTTTACTCACACATACCTGTATAACACCAGCTCTAAGTCAGAAGCCATGTCAGCTTTCTGTCTCAGAAGAGCTGGAATGCCCTGGGCTGTGACAGTCCTACTGTGCTCCCTGTACAGCAGTCATCTCGTCTGAGAGCCTGGTGCTGCCACAGAGCTCCTGGGCACAACTCCACTGGAGAATCAGAAAGGACCCTTCAGGAGACACAAACTGAGGGACAGCAATGTCTGGTGGCACCCTATGTGACTGTGGCTTGCCATCCAAGGCAGCCAAGAGGCAACCCAACCCAAAGGGAAAGGCCTACATCTCACCCACCTTTGCTTGAAGACACTACTCTGAGCTGAGCGTAAGCAAAATATCTTAATCTCAGGATCTGGGGGTTATGACATCCTGGTTGAGCTTATCCTAACGGGCTGCTGTGGGGAGTCCCTGGCCCTGTGTGCCAGGTACTTCAAAGCCAGCAGCCTCTGCCCTTCCTCTAGGTGTCTGCACACATGGTTAATGCTCTGCAAAGACACTGCACAACAGGGCTAAGCATCCACTCACATTTTAGGAATCTGATGCTAAGTTCCTGAAGAAGTTGGCCTTTATTGTACCTTTCCCCAGGGACCTAAGATGTCTCTAGAATTAGGCAGTTTCTGAGCCAGGGTATTTGGGAATCATGCTTTGTGCTCTGACTCCTCAAAATCTGCACAGACAGGACCTGTGTATCCAAGTGTTTTGAGGAACTCAGAATGAAGACTTCTTGTTGGCTTTTCTTGAGGCCAGGTGATGTTCCAGCTCCAACCCAAGCCTTTGAGGTGCAGTTGATTAGTCAGGGAAAGGAACTAAACACAGAACCCACCTGTTGAAAAGACAATATTTTTTCCTATTTTTTCAAGAGAGAGAGGTTCCCAAAAACCTAATAGCTAATGTGATTTGCAATAAATGCAAAACATTAAAATGCCCCTTAATTTAACTAGGAGAGACAGTATCCTGCTATCAATGTCCTACTGTGGTTCAGGGATTTATCCCAGTAAATCCTAGCAGGGAGCTATTTAATCAGCAGAGACCAAGCTCAGAGTTTGCAAACAGACCTTAAAATAAAAATGGAGAAGTGGGTTAGACTGAGCAGGCAGCTTGGCATTCCTTAACATAGAGGCAATTTGTTTTTATAACTTCTGTAGCTACAGCCTCTCACCCATCAGCACATAAGCACCAATCAACCAGCAGGAAATCATTAGCCTAAAACAATTGCCAGCAGATTTCTTGCAGGTCTCAGGAGTGCTGAGGACTGCAAAGCTTATCATTTGGCATCCTTAACCTTTCCAGAGGCAGCTAGAGACAGCAGAAACCAACAGAGGGCCTTTCAAAAATCTTTTAATAGCTGCTTTCTCCATTTGTGTTTATAGCGACCATAGCTGTTGCAAAAAGCTTCCCAAAGCACTCCAGCCCTCCCTGGAGCAAAGGCTGGCTGGTGCTGGGCATTGTTTCACAGGTGCAAAGTCACTCTAAAACCTTCCCTTTTCCTCTCACCAGAGACCAGAGCTGGCTGTAACTTTCCTCACCAAGCTATCCAAGTGTGGTGTCATTACTGCAGATGTGGTTTCAGCACAGCGTGTGGGGCTGGGAATTGCAATAGCAGCTCACTAATGCTGTGTTCTCTGCACTGGGGACCCTCTCATTAGAATCACCATGCTGGCTGACTAGTAATGCTTTAATGACATTTGCAGATGTCATTCAAACCATGCATGGCTTTACCCATTTAAACAGAGCATTTAGGCTGTGTGGCTTGGTGCAATTGATGCTTTGTGCCTTTAAAAGCATGGTCCTTGAGAACATTTTTCACTTATGAAAAGTCCAGATCCTCCATAGCAGCTGAGACTACTTAGTAAAACTGAGGAGGAGGGACAGCAGGGACTAGTTAGTGGCTTCTGATCTTCTGTTGTATTCTGTCTTCAAACTGAGTTGGAAAAGCTTAATATCATTTAATGCTTTTAACTCCTAAAGGATTCACTAGAAGACAGAACACTCCACCCATCCCCTTACCCTAATATCCTTATTCCTGCTAAATGCTTATGTGGAAATAAAACTGAAAATCTGCACCCTAAAAGTAATGGAAATGTGATTTTTATGTACTGTTATTCCCATGTAATCCAAAAACCAGGATCTCTGTGCAACATTTATGCTACCTATGCTGAAGAGCAAAAATTCCTGATTTTCTCATTCCTCAGCTGGTGGATCTGCAGATAATGTTGTCTTGGTTACATGGTTTTTACACAGGACTGGCAAAATCACTGGTAACTTTCATCCACAAAAGCATTATCTCCAGACTGTAGCCCTTATAATCTGAAGCACCCACACAGAAAGCATGTATTTCTACGAAGAGAATTCTGTTAAGGCCAAGAGATCCAGATCTCATTCACGATAATCAGTATCTCCAGCATTACAGTGACACCCATGAACAAAATAATGAGAGGTCCATGATCTCTCTGCTCCCAGACTCAAGTGACAGAAACCAACCTACCCATGCATTCGATAGTGCAAACCAAGGTATGGAAATGCTCTTTTCATTCATCTCCGTGCATGTGCATCCCAGCATCTTCCTTGCCCAACATTATGAAAAAGTTCTTCACAAGGGGACCAGTCCACTGCCTGTCCTCCTCGTATAGTTGCACGGGAAGAGACATAAAAACTAGTGCACTAGACCTGTTTGCTGACAACCTGACTGCCTAGCCACAGACAGTGACAGAGGGGGAAAGTGCCAAGGCTTGTCTGCTTCTGTCTGAGTAACTTTTAAAATTATGTCGTGGTCCTGACAGTCTAGGCATAAGAAAACTGTATTGTTGGTTGTAGTTTAAGTGGAATACACTGTGCTGGAGTTTAGACAGTTCTAATTTCAGCCAGAAGCATCCAGTCAATTGCTGTCTTTGTGATAACGATGCAGAGCTGACTTCTACATCCCAGCCTGTCTGATCGACATGACTGCCAGTCATCAAGCTTTTGCAGAGATCCAAACAGGCCACCCTTCTGTCTTGGTCAGTACAGATCAATCGGTAACCAGGTTTTGGCTTTTTTGTAAGTTTTTCATCCATACATTCCTTCACGTTTTCCTGCTCTTTAATCTGTATTTTATTTCTCAAACATGACCTTTATCAAGGAATTCTGCTTTATGTTTGTTAAGGTTTGTTATCAGAGAAACCGAGCCCGTGTCCCAAATTTTCTGGAGGGCTGTCACTGGGACACAAACAGCCCCATGGGCCAGGAGTGACACCCAGCAAGGTGAGTCAATGGAAAGTTTCTCCCGAGCACCTTCTACCTTAGGCTAGGACTTATGATGAGATAATTAGAAGGACCACAGGTGGAAAATGGGATGGAACAAGATTGTTTTGGAAGAACAAACATGAGTAGAGAGAAGGATAAGGAAATAAAAAGGGATTGGTTGCATGCAAACCTGTGGTGGGTCAGTACATTTGTTGGGTCATGCCCTGCACCTGACCAGCACAGTTTGTCTTGTCATCTTATTAACCTCCATCTCTATTTACCTGGGTGAGGGGGCTCTTTTCTGCCTGCATGAGTGTGTATGGTCATCTAAGTGCCAACAATTGTATTTGAACCTGTCGTGGTTTAATCCCAACCACACAGCCACTTGCTCACTCCCCCACCAGTGGGATCAGGGAGAGAACTGGAAAGGTAAAAGCCAGATAAGTCATGAGCTTAGTTAAGGACAGTTTAATAGGGAAGACAAAAGCTGCACACACAAGCAAAATAAAACAGAGAATTGATTCACTACTTCCCATGGGCAGGCAGGTGTTCAGCCATCTCCAGGAGAGCAGAGCCCAGTCACGGGTAATGGTTACTTGGGAAGACAAACACCGTCACCCCAAACATCTTTCCCCTTTCTCCTTCTTCCCCATGCTTTATATACTAAGCATAATGTCATATGGTATGGAATATCACCTGTCCTGACTGTGTCTCCTCCCAGAGTTCCAAATTCCTTGCCAGCATGGCCATACAAAAAGCAGAAGAGGCCTTGCTTCTGTGTAAGCACTGCTCAGCAATAACAAAAACATCACTATATTATCAACCCCGTGTTCAACACAAATCCAAATAATAGCCCCATGTTTTCTTCCCATGGGGTAGAAAATTATCTCTACCCCAGCTGAAACCAGCACAGAATCACAAGTTATAAAGGCCTGTGTGTTATAAAGTTATAAAGTGCCTGGGGTGGCAACAACCCAAGCAAGTGAGGGTCCATACAACAATGTTGAGTAGGACTAGCCAGCAGATAGAAGTGGCCTAGGAGATAAATATCAAAGTGGCCATAAGCCTGGGTTGGGTACATGCATGTCTGTGAGTGAGACCACTGGAGTAACTGACTACTGGAGCCACCAGGAGGTCCAGATCAACTCTCAAAGAGACCATGGGGTCTCAGAGTCAGCTGGGAGACTCTTTTGCTTGTGTGTAGGAGTGCATGTGTGTGTGCAAGTCTCTGGGTGCGAGACAGCTGCAGAGAAGAGGATGAAAGGGCTGGTTTCTGGGTAGGCTTGGTGTCTGACCTTACTGGGGGTCCACAGTGTGCGCAGGGGAGCAGGGGGCACATATGTGTGTCTGTGAGTGATGGAAATGTTCCAGATGCTGGCCTACAGTATTTGTCCTCTGCTGTGTATAAAGCATCATCTGCGTGAGTAAATGGAAAAGCACCAGAGACTGTTCCTGGGCCCAGAACTCAATCACAGTAAATGTAAGGTTGTAAAAATAACCCTTGTTGTGCCCTGAGTCTGGGCCAACAAACACTCCTAAACCATTTGAAGGTGTACTTTGGGATGTAGTTCAAGTTAGAGTTTGCATGCAGTCATCCTTTTTTGGAAACTAAGCAAACCTAAGGCCCCTCCTGTGCCAGTTAGTTTCAGTGCCTGAGATTTATCCTGCACACATTTAATTTGCTGACCAAGTTGTAGGCACAGAACCCTTCCTCGGGTCCTGCACCCTCCACTTGGTCACTGAGCCTGGACCCCCTGCTCAGATGATTTTGGGTGTAATCCTGCTTGCACCCTGGTCACTGGCCTTGCTCCCTACCTAGCTCAGTGCTGGCTCAAACATTAGGTCATACCACCCCTCTTCAAAGGTCATTGGCCCATACTTCTGCTCACACTGAATCCCTCCATTGATTCCCCTGGTCTGGAAGGTCGCATTTTTGTCTGTACTTCCAATCAGTCTTTCTTACTCAAGTTCCATAAACATCCATGTATCGCGGTCACATTGAAAGTCCTCTTTGTAAATCATGTGCTAAAGCCTACCCAGCAAACACCTGCAGCCAATAGCCCAGTAGTGGGCAGAGCTACCACTGATCAGGTTGACCATGACTGTTTTAATATTTCTTTGTGGTGTAAGGCTTAAACTCTGTCCCTGAGTTAAGGGGCAAGAAGAGACTGGCAAGACAGTAAACCGTATTTCTTGTGGAAAGACAAGATTTTTTTAAATTCAGCTCTGATGGACTATATAAAAATGAACAGAAATGTCTAACAGTGGAATGGAAACCCTACACAGTGTTTCTCTTCGTAACCATATTGGATCTCAATAATGTTCATCCTCATGTGCCTGTCTGTCCTGAAAGACCTCAGAGATTCCCCTCAGTGCCTTCTCTGCACCAACCTGTACTGCTGATCCCCAGCAGCAGAACGTTGCGAGGTGCCAACGATAAGCGGTGAGGTGCAAGAGCTCCTCATACCTGATCCTGCCTTCAGAGACCAGGTTGCTGCAGCTGTTACAGGTCCTACAGCAATGAGGGAGGGATGTTGGCTCCACTGGAGATGACACCTTAACCATGTGAATCTTCCTCCTGCCTCAGCCCTCCCATATCTGTCACAATTTGATTCTTAGAATTTTTCAATGGCAGTCTCTTTCCTATTTCTACAAGTTTGAGACATTCCTAAGCAAATGGATAAAGTATTTGCTGGTAGGAGGTAGATGACAGCCAGCATGGAACAACAACCAGCTGGCTATCATGACCCATATTTTACATTAAGGGACTAGATTAATAAATACAACTGGATGAATAAAAGAAGTAAGTGAAGAGCTTAGGGAAGTTTCATTGCTTGTGCAAAAGGGAGCACATTCCCCATCACCAATGATGGTGCTTTTGCTTACGACCAGCATGAAAGTCATCCCAGAGAGTCAACAATAGCTAAATCTTGCCAAACAAGATTTACAAAACCAGCTGATGAAGGGAATGAAGAAGCAGCCTACAGCCAGTCCTGATAAAAGCTTCAGCTACGAAATTACCTGAAAAATGGATGCAAGTTGGCTGGGAAATGAGCAATGTCACAGAGATTGAAAGCAGGCTCTGAGTCCATAAACAAAGAGGAACAAAAGATAAACATGAACATAAAGAGCTGACTGGAGACTATCTGGGGCATGGATTGGGTGTGGGGAGGGGAGGAAAGGCAGGCTAAAAATCTGCCCAAAGTATGTTTTTATTTAATGCCTATTATGATCTCGAAGGAAGCAATAAACACCACATTCATTCAATTTATATTTGATGTAACAACTCCTATGAATTAGAGAGGTGATGTGTAAACCAATGGGGACAGACACATAACATAAAGAAACAGACCGTCTGGAAATAACAAAACAACAGCCAAGTGGATGGGCACAAGGCAGATCTGCAGGAAGAAGCTGAACCTCAAGTGCAGACATGAGTGCAGAAATGTGCTTAAAGAAGGGAGACAGAAGGTCCTAATAACAGCAGAGACCAACAAACTGGCTGTGATCTTGTGGAGCAGACTCATCGCAAAGGAAACAACAGGGTAAGTATCTGGACCTATTGATTTATGAGGAATTAAGTCAATGAGACCAGTTTGGCTGTATGACAGCTGAGCAAAGAGAGCAGAGTGTGCTCAGGCGTTAATGGTGAGACTATCTGCTGGAGGTGAGGAAATACCCCAGGGACATCAGTCTGTTTTGACAATGTAAACATCACAAAGGAGAAGAAGGACTGATTTATGGAGTGAGGAGGAACAAGGGTCAAAAACAAGCTAAAAGAAATACGGGCTGACTCACTGACAGCGTGAGCCGTATTGCCCTGTGAAACTGCTACCTGTGGAGTGGTCTGACATTTCTTTCTCTGGATCCCTTAAAACTAAATTGCATAAAAACTTGTGAGAAAATGGATCCTAGGAAACAGGTTTTTGTCTTTGAGAGGAGAGGCTGAATGAATATTAAGGGGAAATGGCAGCCAGGGTTTGTCTGCTAACGCGTCTTTGTTCTAAAATACTAAGTGAGCCTCTCTCTCCTCTTAACTGCCCTCACAGTACAGTTGCCTGGGAAGGGGGGGAAATCACAAAAGCAGGGAACAACTGAAGCAGAAACAAGAGAAGAGAAAGGATGGGGAACTAAAGTGAATGACCTGCCACTGGGTACCACCTAGGAAAAAGTCACATTGAGATCAGGAACCTGGACGCTTCACGGCTTCGGGGCTGCACTATTCCTCAGGGACAATAGAAACCTGATCTTGCTACTCCTTTCATCAGTCTGAAGCTGAGCCCACATCTTCCAACTCCCCAAAGACTGCCGTAACCATCCATTCTAGGAGAGGGAGCATGGTTATCAATCCTTCCATTTGTGCATTTACTGTCTTCCCTGGGAGAGGGGAGGAAGTGCAGAGAACCTGAAAAATGTGCGCAGAAGAAAAGGGCAGGGTGGCAGTGCAGATTATGAACTTTAAAGCACAATATGGATTTGGACAGATCTGGAGGCAGGATTAGAAGCTGATGATAAGAGAAACTTAGCTGACAGACATGCAGATGGCTCAGGAATTTAGACAATCTGAGGGTGAAGATGAAAAGGCAAGGAATTTTGAGGTCTAGTATTGGTTATGGTGTAGGTTAATCTAGCAGTTATTTCTTACAGGATCATTGTTTTTAGGTGTTAAGCCTCTTTCTTGTGCCACATGAATGTCCAGAATATACTGGAAAATTACCCTTCATTTAGATAACTCTGTTCCCCAGACAAGTAGGTATAATGCGTTATGAAACAATAGCTCATGCTCTGGGCTGAAGGGGATGAAAAAAGAAATCTATTGAAAATCATGTTTGGAAGCATAAAACACAAGCAATGGACTTCCCAGCTGTCTGGAGAAGATAAGGACAAAAGTGAAAGTGAGGAGCATTTTAATTTATCGCTGGTGGAGAAAACATTAGACTTGGCAACAAGCTGTCTTTCTTTACCCAGGTGTTAGTCAGTGTTTTCAAAAAACCTCACAAGGATAGAAATAGTTTTTTAAAACAAACAAAAAACCAACAAAACAAAACCAGTTATACCTTACTCCAGAAAGCTAGGAAGACATCCAGACTCGAGATCCTTATGGAGAAGGGAGAATTCTCACGATACAGAATCATGAAAGGTATTCAAACATTAAGTATTTCTACTCTGATTCTCCCTATTACACAGACAGTCCACCAGTGAAACAGCCATTTCCAATTTTACTGCAAAGAATGGTTCTTCAGTATCTTCAGTACACAGGAGTTAAATGCCAGGGCCATGCTTTCTATATACAGCTCCTGGAGGCACCGAATTAGACAATAGTTGAGGCTGGCAGACACCCCTGGAGATTGTCTAGTCAGCCTCGTACCCAAAAGAGGGTCACATTGTCCATGATTGTCTCTAGAAGTGTTTTGAATATTTCCAGGGATTGACTGGGACCTCACAACCTCTCTGGATAGCCTGTTTAACCACTCTTGGATTGAAAAAGTATAATTATTGTGTTTTAGTGGAATCCTGTGTTTTAGTTTGTTCCCATTGCCTCTAGCGCTGCCAGTGGACACCACGGAGGAGAGTCTGGCTCCATTTTCACTACACCAGGTATTTATACACATTGATGAGACTCCTTCTCCAGGCTGAGCAGCTGCAGCTTCCGCAGCCTGTTCTTAATAGCTCTTCACTGGATCAGTTCCGTAATATCCATATCTTTCTTGTACTGGGGAGTCCAACACTGGACCCAGCACTTCAGACCTGTCTCACCAGTGCTGAGCAGAAGGGAAGGGTCACACGCCAGCGCTCTGCCTAATGCATCTCTGGAGACTGCTGGCATTCTCTGCTGCCAGGGCACACTGCTGGCTCGTGGCCAGCCTACAATCCACCAGGCTCACCAAGTCCTCTTCTGCCAAGCTGCTCTCCAGGAGTCAGGCCCCAACATGTGCAGTTGCAGACCATTGGCCTGGGACAATTTTTAAATCTCTTTGGAGAAAAAGGAGTAATCCTAGTTCTGCACCCTTGATGTGTGTGCTGTGAGACAGGCCCACAGGTGAACGTTTCTTTCTCTTCCCTGAAGTCTGGGCAAACCAAGAGGAGATTTCAACTAGCTACGGGGAAAGACTTTTTAATGGTATGGAAGTAAAGTGATGGAAAATCATGCAATCATGAAAATTCTGTCACTGGAGCTTAGACTAATATCTCACAGGAAAATATTTTTTGGCTTAGCTGACCCTGCTTTCAGGCAGGGAAAGGGATTTAATAAACTGTCAAAGCCTTTGCCATGGTTCTCTGCTGATTAACTACACAAAAATAGTGGCATAGATATCTGAAAAATCTTACCCTGTTATTCTAGGTATGGCACCTATCATCTCACACAGTGCTGAAACAGCTACTTATTCCAAGGAAAGGCATTTTATGGTCTCCTCCTCTGCAGGACCCTGGTGTTTAATGAACACTGACAAACTGCCTTCCCAGGGCTCCTGAAAATGAGAATGAAGTATTACCTTCTATGTTTACTCATGGTCACAGAGTCAAAATTGCCAAAAGAAACCATAGACTTTGGTTTCTCATTTGAGATGCTTAAGAACAGATTCTTTTTTCCACATCTAAAATATATCTTCAAAGCAAATTTCCCATAATAGTGCGTATTCTGCATATCCCATATCATATTCCAGTTGTCAGGGTTTCCAGAAAATCAGTTACCATCTGTGAGAAGTTGTGAGTTAAGTGACGAGCCCAGCATTAAGTTTGGAATGATGTGCGGGAGAATAACAACAAAATCCATAATAGCAACAAAATCCAGTACCACAGCAACACTCAGTTTCCCAAACCACAGTACAATCCTTTCCTATCTTGAAGTCCTTTGCCATCAACCTCCAAATTCCACAGTTTGTGCAATGAGGTAACCATGATTCATCCCACAGCAGGTCTATCCTCTGCAGTGAGGGAAAAAAATAAGGCAAAGAAACCACCAGTTTGTGGTCATACAATTAGAAATTGGAAAGTAATGTACACAGCGGACCTGAATTATGGCAGTTTTAGTTCTGGCATTCCTTAACCTGGCTTGGCAATTATTACGCTCTTTTCTGGTGTTTCAGGGTTTTTTTACTGTTTCAAGTAGTTTCTTAGGCTTTTTGCAAAAGCAAGCTGGAAAGACAAATTCTTCCCATGGAACCAGATGATCCACAGCTGGGTAAACAGCAGAACTGGAACTTTCGTATCCTCACCACAGTTCAGGGGGTGAGTGGAGAGACACTGGCAGAGCTGCTAATACTGATACGCTGTTATTGTCAGATGGTTTTTGCAGTTGCGTATCTTCAGACATGACTCGTGCGTTCCACAGGAAAATAGTGGCACATCTTTTCTTGAAAAAGATACCCTTCAGACAAATAGACATCTCCTGCTGTCAATCCAGCTTCTATCCCTCCATTTTGGTTAATTTTATAGGTATACCTGCATACTGGCTACTGTCCAGATATTAAAAAATAAAGGCCCATTGTTAAAAGAGGGTCAGTTTGCTACATTTGTCCCCATAGATTTTAGGGCCAAATAACCCACGGTGGATCTGTAGCTGGATAGGAAAGTTAAGTACCCTCTTCCTGAACTGTGCATAGTCCCTATGCCGATTTCTGAACCTAAACTAAGACTGAAAGCATACATCTCTGTTCTTATCTTCCGCAAGGTTTACATACTTCAATTACACTGACTGCTGTAGAGTTAATTTCAGTTTAGTAGCACCAGCTAGTAACAGTACTGCCATACAAATATTTTCTATCATTTAAACATGGCTGTTTTCCCATGTTAAAAATTCACAAATGATCTAATACATATGTCTGTACATGAAGACACAATTCATTTATTTTTTTTGGCAGTGCAAATCTCTTACTTCAGTCAAAGTCAACGTAGCAGCATTAATAAAGCAATTAGATCAGAAGTACCTCTGGTTGTTTAATAACTTCAGGTCTGTAAATAAATAGGTCTTGGTCTTTCAGCTCTTATTATCTAGAATAACTGAAGAATTCGACTGTATTTCCCTGCAAAAGAAAAGAAGCCAAGACTGGAAGTATTGCATTTGTGATGTAGAAGCAAGAATCACAGGATCAATCATGCAAAATAAATGATACTATTATTAGCATCATTCAGAAGCTGTATGAAAGATGACAAGCTGGAAGAGTGTGTTTAAACATGCCAAATGTGTTTGGGGTATCTCAGAAGCATTTTACTGTCCTCAGACACAAACTGATTGGTTTTGGTTATTTAGGGCTAGCTAACCTACAAAGCCATTCAGTACACTGGGGGGCCAGAAGAAAGTGTTGGATGAAAAAAGGACATGTTTTCACCTGATTATTGCTGCTTACAACTCCAGTGACAAATGGTATAAATCCATGTCAGATGAGATTTTGACAAATTCTTTGTTTCTAGTGACTATGCAAAAATCCCTAAATGAGACAACTCTAAGGAAGGCTTTGAACAAAGTCCAGGGCTGATGCAGCCCATGAATAAGCAAGAATAAGCAATAATAAGCAAAAGGTCCAAAATCTGATGCCAAGTTCAGCGCTATGGAAGGAACAGCAGTCCTGGAATGGTAGCTTATAAAGCACATGTAATTGATATTTGAATCACATTCCTACTTCTTCTTATACCCTTAACCGATGTTCATATACATACCTGTGCACGCATTTACTACCACATGTGTTCTAGTACTGTTGCTCCATTACTGGTGCTTGGTCTCTAATTTATTTCCACTATTTGAGTGCTCACCAAAAGAACATCATGTGCCCAAGAGTCAAGAGTGTTAATGCCTTCTTGATAGACTGAAATGCTCTGCTTACCACTATCGTCAGGAAAATCTAAAAAATATTTGAGATTTTTTAATTTAATCTGATGGAATGGCTGAGGCTGGCTCTTCTCTGGGGAGCCCCTAGTCAATGATATTCAATCAGGTTTTGAATATCTCCAATGCCTCTCTTGGCAGCCTGTGGAAGTGCTTGACCACTCTTGCATCAAATAATTCATTTTCTTTTGGTAACGTTTTCTGTGCTTCAGTTTGTTCCTATTGCCTCTAGTCCCTCCACTAAGCACCACTAAGAAGAGTCTGGCTCCATCTTTTTTTTTTTCACCTCTTTACCTGATCAGGTATTTTATACCCAATACTGAGATCCCCTGGAGCCTTCTCTTCTCCAAAGGCTTAACAGCCCAAGTTCTCACCACTTCTCATATGCCAGATGCTTCAGGCCCTTAAACATCTCAGCAGCCCTTCACTAGACTCACTTTAGTTGTGTCCATATCTCTTGGACTGGGCAGCCCAGACTGAGCAGACTGCACCTCTTTGGAAGTGAGAGGATTTTTATTCTGAATTTGTATGTACAGAAAATCAGAGCTCTGGGAAATAATTTACCACTTCTATGTGTTTATCCTTTAATTCTTTCACAGGTAAAGAGTTGGAAGTCTTTCTGAAAAATACCTGATGATATATATTCCCTCGGAAAAGAGAAGATCAAAGCAACATACCCACGTTGAAGGTAGGCATGCCAGCTGCTCGCAGTTATTCTGAATTTAGCTTTAACAAGTAGACACAGCAGTGTGGTGATAGTGACACAGACAGAGATAGAGAACATCAATTCAAGAACAGTTCTGGGAATGTAAATAAGTTACCAACTTAGGCTGAAGTCCTGCCTGGCCTGTCCCATACTGTCATTATCCACAAGAACTAGAGTACAGCCAGTGTGTGACTGCATCTCTGCACAGTACTTGCATAATAACTGGGCTGTGCAAGCAAGCCCCTTATGTCTTATTTCTCCTTAGGATCACCAATATTCTCAGGCCAACCTCCAGGAAATCCCTGTGTCCTGCACAGAGAAACCCCACCACTGTCATCCCTCCATCTTTCCAAGGCTGTCTCACTGATATAAATCCACCCAGGTTGACAAATTAATTTAGTTTGGGGTATTGGGCCTGTAGATAACAGTTCTCCTGGCTTAGTTGTTTGGCTATATTGCAAAAAGAATACCTATCTAGAGAGTGTTTCCTGTTACTAAAGGCATCACTGTGGAATGTTTAATTCTTGGCAGAACTCCAGTTTTTGTTCTACACAATCCAGATGATATAAATAAATAAGCCATGAAACGTTCAGAGAAGACAAATCACCAGTCCATCAAAATGCCTGATAAATTAGTTCAACAGGCTGGACTACAGACATGTTCAGTGATTCATCATCACAAAGAGTAAATAAATTCAGATTAAGCAAAACTTGATTGAATCATGCTGAAATTTGGCAATTAACAAAATGGATCTGTCTGAAGTCTTACTTTAGGAACACATAATCTCTTAAGATTTATGAGTGTTATTGCTCATCACATATGTTTTTGTGTTACTGTTTGCTGTGCTGAGAAATGGATACTCTGAATGTACAAAGGTTTGCCTGCTATTACACATTTTAATCTCCAAGAAACTCTTCTCATTACTCCCCTCTTTGGGATACAGAACGAATTTTTACAATAGTAAGCTTCCTCATTGCTTCCTCTGCCCCAATAAAATTTCCAATTTCTTCCAGGTTGTTTTCAGTTCCATCTGATCCTTCAATACATTTTGCTAAGATATCTGTTGCCTGTTGTGATGTAGCCAAAATGCAAAAGCTGAACTGGGGCACTTCGGTTTAGCCCTTGGAAAGAATCCTCAGTTTCTTAATTCAGTGACACTATCCTCACATACTGGCCATTGTATTCATCTATTGGCAGCTGTAGACTAGGAACAACACGTGCCTATGAAAATCTTTTAAGTGAAAAATTGAGGGAAGAAATAGCCTACACTTTTTATCACTAATTATGTTTAATGTTTGCATTATGGCAATATCCAGAGGTCACAGTCAGGGTGGAGATCCAGCTGTGCTGACTGCTGTGAGGATGGGAAGGTAAAGTCCTTTACAAAGCAAACTGAAAAATTATGACCACTTGAATGTCTGATGACAAGTTCACTCTGGTGTAATATCGTAGAGCCTTCAAATATATTTGCATTTGAGGATTTCTCTGTGCTATAAATATTGGCTGGGAATACAGTTGGTATTATTAACCTTATATAATAAGAGGTATAATACATAGTACAAGTTCCAGACTAACAGTGGTGGAGACTGCTTTCAGCTTTGGATGGCAATCATATTTTCCAGAATGCTAAAAACAACAAGCGGGGATTTTCCAGCCAGCACCATGGATTGTGGGTCAACATTGTCAAAAGTTGATATTTATAATCTGAGTGTTATCACACTATCCAAGAAACGGTGTGTATTTTCACGTGGAAATACTGATCTCCTTCCATGCCCTCCATCCCAGGTTTTACTGAAGGAAGTAACACTGTCATTAGAGGGTCCAAATGGCAAGGTCCCAGGAGGTTACAACTAAAACATTACAGAATTTTAAGTATATTCAGTGGACATCAAAGTGTGCTTAACATAAATATCCTCCACAGGAGGATATTTATAAATAAGCAACCAAAAAATACCAAACCAAACCAAAAACAAAATCACAGGAATATTAATTTTATATCTAAGTCATGCCCTAAAATCTAAGTATTGGTGGTTACCCTATAATTAGTGCCTATACACACACACACACTTGTGGATGCACACACACAAATATTGTTTGTCATGTTATGACTGGACTCTGAAATAAGCCTGTTCATTGTTTCTTTTGAATTACAAAAGTAGAAGAAAACCTGCCCTATGAAGTCTGTGCTTCAGCCCATCTGTAGGTCAGACAAGAATGCTTTAAAAGGCAGCTTTTTCTGGCTGCAGGACCTTGTTCAGACAGATGTTCTCTGACTACTGCTGTGGTCTCTGTGCTGCTAAGTTTAAATTTTAAACCCCTCTAAATTAACCCAAACAACATTGTAAACAGAGAGCACTGCTGTATTCCCAATGCTACAGCTGGTAGAAAATGTGTGGTACAGCACACATTTTGTCCTAGGAACCGCAAAGAAAACAATCTCTAAAGCATGCATCTATGTCAGGCTCTCTCTAGAAAATATTCTTAAGGTGACTTACAACAGTGGTATGTGCACTTGACAGGGAGCACCAGGAGAAGACAATGGGAGAAAGAGGGATAGTGAAGCAGATCAAAAGGGAAGAACTTGTGTACCAGTAGTACAAACACTGCTACCTCTCAAATAGCTCTTATTTGCAGGCACAGCAGCAATACGTCTGCTCTACTTGTGGCAGATTGTGTGAATCAAAAATAAGTTTTCACAGCCAGCAGCAAACTTGTGAGCCATAAAACCGACTCCCTTCAATTACAGTGATCACCTCCCAGGGATGTTGTAAGGCCTGATCAACTGATATTTACAGAGTGCTTTGAGATCCTGAGATGAAAGTCACTATAAAAGACTACAGACCTTTCATAGTGTTCATAGACCACCTGCTCAGACCAGAAGCATTCACTTTTAACATTGCTTGAGTCAGCTACCAATCTGATATCTCCATGGGAATTTCCTAAAACAGATGTGGCTGTCACATTTAATCTCTCTTTTACTGGGTACTCCAAAAAAAGGAACTCCTGGAAAAGGAAATAAAACAAATTGCATTAAAACTGATGGTGAGAAGAAGCCCCGTAATTCTGTTCCCGCAGCTCATGGATTCTCCATCTGTACCTTTCAGAAAGCTGCCAGAGTGACTAAATCTGCAGGCTTCACAAATTAGACCTGACCTAGATTCCATGAAGTCTCTGATCAGCAGCTGGTTAGTGTAATATTCCAACTGCAATGAAGTTCAGAATTGCTCCACAAAGCAGCAGCTTGAAAAGAAAAACAAATAAAATGAAATTCAGGTTTTCTTCACAACATGCTGGCCCTCACTCGACTCTATACCAAACGAATCAGTCAGCAAACTGAATGATGAAGTTTAATTACTGCTGTTTTCTCATAATTTCCTAGTATATGGTCTTGAAAAAAATTACTTCATTATTTTCTCTTACTCTATTATAGGAATAACAAACTCCAGGAGAGCAAAGAAAAGCATTATTCTGAAAAACAGAGGGGGTTATAATTAAGCATGTTGTTAAGTGCTTTCTTGAATTGAGGTTAAAAAATTGGAAGTTTAAAATCATGTTAGCGGAGGACAAAACAGTTCAGAGGCTTTTTTTATAAACTGATCTGAACCATATGAAACTTTTCAGAGCATGGATTAGGACTGGCATCCCATCAGAATAAGGTTTCCCATGATGTTTTGGACTTTCTGCATTGTGTATAGAAACTGAGCACAGATGTCCCAACATGTTTCAGAAATTTTAAATCCTTTTGTTCTGTGATAGCAGTGGGAACAGTGGGAAACATTAATTAGAATCTTATTTAGTGATTTTTTTTTTAAAATTGGCTTGTTTTTGTTTTACATATGCTCCAAAAACATCAAAGTGAATCAAATCCAAAGAAAAGAGTTTCTTTTTCCTTCATCCACTAGTTAGAGGCATCTTTACAACCAGAATGTTTTTGGAGGTATATAAGAATGTGCATACCTCCAGTCAGATCCTTAGATAGGCACGTCTGACCTTTAGGATAAAAACTCAAACTGCCTTTGAGATACATTTCAGGCAAGGTGCTGCCATCGTAAAGTTACAGTGAATGACTCAGAGAGAGACTCTTGCTTCAATCAGTTCATTAGTATTTTTAAACAAGTGGCGGGTGCTCTTCCATTCTAAAAATGGGACATAAGTGGTATGTAGGTTATGAAAAAGCTTTTAAGTTCCTTTTGCTGTGTGGACAGTTATTAAAGAATAAATTATTAAGGTTGATTGTTTTTCACTAAACAAAATTTTAAAAAAACCTGTCTCAATCACAGTAAGGCTTTGTGTGGCACAAAATCATTCTTTTTGTACTTTAGCTTGTTTAAAAAAAAGATGGAAAAAAAAAAAGGGAGGGGGGCAGGTGGGAAAGGAAGCTGCTGGAGGTGATACCATTACAGAAACATATTTTGTTGGCAGTGTGTGATGGTCATGCCTTTCCAAGCTATTTGCTACAAATGGCTCAAGGAGAGATAAATTTATCTTAAAATCTCAGCTGGCAAACTCTGCACGTAGTGGTTTATGAGGCAATGGCGGATGGTTTACACAAACTGAGAATATTCACAATACCTGTTTTAGGAGGCTTCAGGAAACTGAGTAGGTGTGATGTGCTTTCACTCTCTTTTTTGGCGATGCTAGGCCTCGAGGGTATACCTGTATTGCCACTTTGGGACCCTTCCTCTTCAGGCCCATGGTGCTACTTCTTTGATTAGCCAGGACCCTTATAAGTTTCTTCACACTCAGGCTAAGTTCAGAAGCAAACTTTGTTCTTCTCCTGGTGGGGCAACTGATGTAAATGACATGGGTACTGAAGAACTGTGAACACCAGAGCCCTCAGAGTAACAACTAAATCCTTCACAAATAATATAAAGATAACACAAAGGATCTCTTGTTGAGTGGCTTCATTAAAAAAACCAAACATTTCATATTTAAGAAGCTGAGACCTTTGTTCAGACGCCAGGAACCAGTAGCTTCCAAACCTGTGCTAAATCACACAAGCATTGGGATGCAGCAGGCTGGAGTTCCTGATGGTCTTCTATGGTCAGAGCAGGATCTTAAGTTAGCTCCTCAAAATCTTTTCATTAAATCTCTGTGGCCTCACCCAAAGATCCAGTAAAGCTTTCTCTCAAGCTAGAATATGGCTGTAGACACCAGATACTGCAGCATCGAGCTGTTTGGGCAGCCAGGGAGGGATGTCAGTGGCAACTCAGCATGGAAAGCAGATACTGCACCCTCTGCTCTCTCCCTTAGAAACACCTTCGCGAGGTGCAGGGAATGCTGCTGGCGTGCCTGCCTTCCATTTCCTTTGCTTCTTTGTTCTATCTCATTCACTGATCTGTCTGGGTATTAAAGTTTTCACTTGTAAAATACCTACATTTGGACAGATGAAGTGTAATGTTCTCTTGTGCTCCTCTTTATTTTCTTTAAGGTTAGTAAAGATGTTTATGATTCCAAGCTCTACCTGGCCCTCTGCAGACTAGCCTCAGGCTGTGTGGATGTGCTGGCCTTGAAATGATCAGTCTGTCCTTGCCATTATCCCTAGTGACGAGGCTGGGCAACAAAAGGCAAGAGCAGTGGGGCAGGTGTCATGGCTGGGTGTATGCTGTATGGTGTGCCTATATGGGTGAGAAGATTTGGACACCCATCAGAAACTCCTCCAAGGAGTTGGGAAAGCGAGTCAATGGATTAAGAACCTGTGTTCAGCAGCAGTCTTTTCAGGCTGTTACCAACACGGTTTCAGTGTTGTTACTTTTCATTTGAAAAACACAGAATTAGCTAAGGCTCTCCTAGCACCAAACTCCCCCAAAAATGTCAAGAAGAAGAGAGGAGATAATACTGATCCACGTGTCAAGGTGACGGTAACAGTATTGGAACTGACTCATCATTGCAACACTGAACAACCCTGACCTCAAGCCTACTAACCTGTGTTAGGTATTGCATGGCCCTTTGACATTCCTGAAAATAAGGATACGTTGTGAGCTTGGGTCACCTAGCTTCAGAGGCTTCTCCTCCCTTCTGCATGCTGGTTTCATAATCAAAATCAGTTTTCCTCCCAGACTGAAATAGATGTAAGCTAGGAGGGGGTTCTCAGATTCGTGCTTTCTTTGAGTAAAATGTTTCCAAGCAGGAACTGCTCTTCCTGCTTGTGTTCAACCTCGGTTTTTTTAAATCAAGATAGAGATTCCTGTGCCACATATAGATATATATATATATGGAAACAAGAAATTATCTCTATTATTTTTTTAAAATAAGGGGCTTTGCATGAGCTTTCTCTAAGTTGCATAGTGCAAGAAGCATTTCCCCTATTTTCCTTAAAAGGGCACAGAAGAAATACGGAGGCAAAACACTCTACACCATCTAAGCACAAGGCATGTTCTCAGAGAGAGCAAATCAGCTGAGAGTATATCACATCTGGGGATCTGTCCAGAGGAGCTGTGCTGTATCTGAAGTTCCCACGGCTTTGTTTTCTAGATACACAGAAGTGTGAGAAGCATAAGGGAAGAAGCATAGGGATAGGTTTCAAATGCAAATGAAATAGCCTTCAAATGCCCCATATCAACTGACTGATGGCACAGAAGTCGGCTTTTTAGTCATGATATAAAACTAGCAGCCATTACCTGGGTACAAACAAGATCCTCTTTCTCTCCACCTCCATTCAGGCAAATACCAAAGAGCACAGAGTGCCACCGGGAAAGTGACCATTGCACTGCATTAGGTCATAATTTACATCCAAAAATCCGGCTCTGAACCCCTTCCCATTGCTTATTGCTACTGGCAATGCTTACTGCTGAAGCTCAGCTGGTGCCTGGGGAGGTCTGTAGATATGGTTCATTTCACCGATTTCAGACACTAGTTTTCAGTAGGGGACAGAAGGTTGAAATTCTACAATCTAACTACAAAAAGTCACAATTATCTAATGATCCTTTTTACCTTGAAATCCATAATTCTGGGATATGGTGATTTAATTAATGAAGACAAGGCTTGCAAAAGATTATATTGTGTCATGTCCTTTAGGGTCAAGAATCAGGTGGAGCAGGTACAACAGTTACTAAGCAGGTCAACTCGCAACAAAAGGCAGAATACCACAGAGTCATCACAGAAAAACTTCATTGCTCAGGCAATCAGTGCACCACAAAAGATCAGCATTTGTCACTCTGTTGAGGTGCTGTCAGCCAAAAAAGAAATGCTCAGATCATGTTCAGTACGTGGTTCAGCTGCCAGATGGCCATTCTGTGGTCCACTGGAGTTCCATTCTGTCATAGCAGAGCTCTGTTTTCAGACATGGCTATCACTGCAGTATAAACTTCCGGCTTAGTACATTGCTTGACTCTTCTCCCTCTCCAGTTTTACACCGCAAATGCCACTGAGCTTGTGCAAAGCCTTTCCCTCCTGAGAAAAGTAGGCGTGTCGGTCATGGCTCTTACAGGGTGAGAAGAATCATTAACAAATGGCACTTCTTCTTTGTCTGTGGTTATGGGAGTTTTGAGAATGGCTGAAAGATCATAAAGAGGGAATAATCTCAGCTTTCATTAAGCTTCCAGTTAGAAAAGGCTGGCCATAGACTGCCAGCAATCAAACATCATGAGAATGGCTACCTTGCTAACATGAGGGGATAAGAACAAAATGTGTTTAAAAGGCCCCTCTTCTGCAATGTTCTCTCTCAATCAGGGTTTCTGCCTAACTTGGGCTGTACTCAGATCATGTGGATAAATATCCAGAGATGGATGAAGCCTTTATGGTTTTGTTTAAATCCATTTTCAACTTACTCATTCTTTCAGACATGGCAATGTTCTACAACAGTCATTTTTGGGTATTTAAATGAGCATGGTGTGCAAAACTATTTTGACTTCTTGTAAGCATATTTACCAACTGGCCACAGTCAACAGTTGTGGCAGTAGAATTTCTGTCACAGAAGGGTCTCAGCCACCTGTGAGGATTTGGAAAGAAAACCAGATCTTTTATATTGATCTTGAACCAACACATTAAGACTCCATGATTTTCCAATCCATCTGGAGCAAAAGGAAATAGCAAGATTGTACATTTGAATCTGGCCCTGGGGACAGAGGGGAACTTTTCAATAAGTACAAAGTTCAGACTCAAGTTCCACCTTCAGCCTAATAGGTGGTTGTGTCCTCCAGTTCAAAGTTTTAATCTACCCACCAAATCCACGATTAAAGTAAAACCACCGACCATAACTTCCTTTAGACCCTATTCAGTGTTTCATGAATGCTATAGAATTGATAGTTATCATAGCAGTTTCACTTCTTCCAAAGCTGACAATGCATCTAAGACGCAGGGTATTGCATCTGCAAAACACAGTGCCACATGCCCTCATTGGTGTTAAATTCACTGCAGAGTAGCACAGCCGCTGTAGTGGTGGGACAGGACAGCCAAGAGGGACCAGAGAGGAGATGTTGTCTAAGGACGTGGCTTCCTAGGCAGCAGCTTCCTATGCTGAGTCAGCTGTCAGCATGGCGATAATTTCCACATTCCCTGACAGTTCAGGTCACCACAAGCCCCAAACAGGGTGTACAGTCAAACACTGCAGTTACCACGTCTCCCTGGCCCTGACGGGCACCTGCACACATGCCTTGTTTTCACACAGCACTGGCAGCTTCTCATATTCCTTCAATAACATGGTACCATGTGTACCAATAAAACGAGCTCTGTCTCTCTCACACAGTCTCAGAGTCAGCAACTATAGTCAGCAAACCCACAGTTAGTTTAGCTTTTGTAGTATTGCCCTAGGGTGATACAAATCACTCATTTATGTCCCCACTCCAATAGGCAATTCATTCATGCTTCCTTACATTCCCAGCCCAGCCCCATCTCAGCACTCCTCTTGCATCCTATCCAAGAAGCATCCACAAAGCAGTGAAGTGTTGTTTTGTATTTATTTGGCATTCTACTAGTGTCTCCCCAAATGTGCTCTTCTCTGACACATCACAAGCTCATTTTGTGCAAAAATGACGTATCTGATTCCTTTTGACATATCTTTTGCCTTGGATTCAGCCAGTGATAGTGTGCCCACAGCAATTTTTCCTGTACTTACTGTTGGAAAAGGCAGAAGTACTAGGTCAGTAACAGACCTGCTTGTGTGTCTGTGGAGCAGAGTATACACCCTGCAGAAACATGCAGATAAATTTTGGATTACTAACTTGGGTGCTGGAGGCACTTTAGCCTTATTAGCAGAATGATCAGGCTGAGCCAACCAGCCCTAATTACAGGAGCAGTTATATTAGACTAGTGAGAGTTGTATCTCTACACAGTTATATTGCTTTGCTGTTTATCTCCAGTATCTCTGCATAAAACTTGCTGTATCTTTTAACAAGAAAATGCAAGTTAGAAAGTGACCAGGGTTTTTTACAAGGTAAAGATAAGAACAGAGATTGATAAATGAGTAACAAGACTGCCTATAACCCTTCTGGGGGCTTAGAAGGTGAGAACAATGTATAAAACCTTGGGAATCCTCTAAATATATCTCTACTTAGTCTCTTCCAAAGCAGTATTAGGGAAAAAATAATTAATTTAAGAATAAGAAAGAAGAGTAATGATTTTTTTTAAACCATTTGCTGAGGATGTTTAAATATGTTGAAATACCCCACTAGATACATAGGATAGAGCAGAGCTCTTGAAAACACACAGACGTCACTTGAATGCACTACCAGCAGCACCAGCTCACTATTCCTTGTAACGTCACTAAGGAATATGAGTTATTTTTATGCTCCTAACAGTGAGTGGGAAATTACAATAGAGAAGCTTTGTGATTTATCCAAGCCCCGGGGTGGCAGCCAACTCAGAAATCTCAACGTGGGGGTTCCCAGCCCTGTGTCCTGCCATCCCTTGCCCCAGGCATTAAAAGCCAGTACAATTAGAGCTCCCCAGTGAGTGCTTCGCCGGCAGAGCCCTGAGAGGAGGGCGGCTGTCACAAACTAATCTAACAGCTACGCTGCCGTTTGGAAGCAGGAGAGATGCCTCTCTGGACATGAAAAGCCCTTGTTACAGGGAAACGTGCAGGTCGTCGCTGCATTTGCAAAGCCTCGTCCCTGCTATGTGCAGTCTCTGTCTCCTGTGTGCCCCGTCCCAGGAGGGAACCAGAGCGAGAGGAGCAGCACTTTCCCTGACCAGGAAAGCAGTCTGGTGTACACAATTCAGTGTGGATTCAGTGTCCCCCGGGATGTCACTGGACGGGCAGAGAAGCATGCTGGGACACAAAGTCCTGACCCAGGGCTTCTGCAGGAAAGGGGGACAGGAGGCAGCCACCAGCAGGAGAGCAAAACAAGAGCAAACAGCACCCAAGAAAAGGCAAGCAGGGGCAGCATCTGTAGCATCACTGAAGCATGGATCTCCTGAAGCATCTCTGGGGGGCTGAGGGTGCTATGCACACAGATAGGGGGGTGTCCCCAGAGGTGTGGGGGTCTCTGGCCACACAATGCATCAACATTGGTGGGACATAGCGGGGTGATCAAACACCCCGGTCAGGAAAACTGAGCAGGATCTTGGAGCCTCGGCCACTGCCATGACCAGGGCTTACTTGCCCCACTCCATGTCTGCACTCAGTTTCCTCTTAAAGCTCTTAAAGGGCTGTTCTTTAGTACTGGGGCATTCTTTGTAAATAGGGCTCATTTGTTGCTGGAGTTGAAAGGTATAACCTCTTTCCGTCGCCAAGGGCTTGAGGAACAAGCCGAAGGTGGTGCATATGGCTGGAGTGCTCAGGGCTCTGACAGGGCTGGGGAAAGCAAGCAAGGAATCTTCAACCCACTGCACCCCCTAATCCTGCAAAGTACTTCCAGCAATCCATTTCCAGGAGCCAGACTCCAGATGCGTGGGACCACCAGTGCGAGGTGTTTGCGAGGCAGCTGGCAGGGGACTGTCCTGGTTAGGTCGGTATGAAGCACCTGTCTCAAAGCACCTGTGCTGTGCACAGCGGGCCCCGATCGGGGCAGTCCGGCGCTCTGTCGGCTCCTGCTCGCGGGGACTGTGAGGACCGGGCTTATCCCGGGCAAACTCGGCCTCACGACGGGCTTAGCATGAGTGGGGAGATTTCTTCCCCGTCGCCTCCAGCGTGGGCAGGGGCGCTGCCATCGCTGACCATGCAGCTGGACATTACCCGCGTGCCAGCAGGAAAACTGCCCCGCCAAGAGCAGCAGCGCAGGGGGGTCAGCCCTTCCACCCCGTTATCCCCCCACGAAGCGCCTGGCAGGGCGGCGGGCGGAGGTCGGGGGCTCCCAGCCGGCTGCCCAGAGCTGGGGGGGAGAAGCCCCAAAATACACAGCTCCGCTCTCCGCACGCCGAACGGCCCTGAGCAGAGCCCCCGTCTGTCCCACGGTCGGTGTCCGCGGGGACCCTGCCCAGGGGACACAGCGATGAGCCGCGGGCGGGGGGTGGGAGCGGCACCCCCTCCCGCTGTCCCTTCCCCGCAGGATGAAGGGTAGGGGGGCGGGCACGCCGCTCGGCAGAGGGTCCGCGATGCCGGGAGCCGCGGCGGCCGTGGGTGGGCGTCCCCCGTCGCCCCTCGGGAGGTTGCGCCGCTCGGAGCCGGCGCGAGGCAGGACCGCGGCGGGAGCCAAGCCGAGCTGGCGGCGCC
>VWZG01010866.1:385340-439779 GCA_013396735.1 Grallaria varia
GTCTGGCGGGGCCAGGAGCGGCAGGGGGGAGGGAAGGAGGGAGGGAAGGGTCGGCGCGGAGCCGGGGGCACAAAGGCCGTGAGTGACGGGGGCGTTGGGGGGGGGCGACAGCCGAGCCCAGGTGAAGGGCGCGGGGAGGGACAGGAGCCTGCAGAGGGAACAAAGAAGCCTCCCAAAGGGTCTGCAGTGGGAGGGGGGAGAGAAGAAAAGGGGAAAAGAGGAGATACAGGGCAGAGGATGAGAAAGAGGGGAAAGCAGGTGAACAGGGGGAAAAAAAAGGAGAAAAAGGGGGAAAGGAGGGAGATGGAAAGAAGGAAATAAAGGATGAGATGAAAGAAAAAGAAGAAAAAGAAAGAAAGAAAGAAAGAAAGAAAGAAAGAAAGAAAGAAAGAAAGAAAGAAAGAAAGAAAGAAAGAAAGAAAGAAAGAAAGAAAGAAAGAAAGAAAGAAAGAAAGAAAGAAAGAAAGGAAAGAAAAGAAAGAAGCATCAATAGGTGAGCATGCTGTACATTTGTTCATTCTGCCAACTTTCTGTGCAATTGCATCCTAGGTTTTCATTCCCTACACACCTTTGGAAGGAGCTCACTATGACAGGGCAGAGTCTGAATGCTTTATCTGAAGCGAATTTTGAAGACAATGAGATCAGCATCAACGTTGGAGGCTTTAAGAAAAAGATGAGATCCAACACATTATTAAGGTTCCCTGAGACCAGGCTGGGCAAATTGCTGAGCTGCCACTCAAAGGAGTCGATACTGGAGCTTTGCGATGACTATGATGATACCAAGAATGAATTTTATTTTGACAGGAACCCCGAGCTCTTTCCTTATGTGCTACATTTTTATAACACTGGCAAGCTCCATGTGATGGGCGAACTCTGCGTGTTTTCTTTCAGCCAGGAGATTGAATACTGGGGAATCAATGAATTCTTTATAGACTCCTGCTGCAGTTATAGCTACCATGGGAGGAAAATGGAGCCAGACCAAGAGAAATGGGAGGAACAAAGTGACCAGGAAAGTACTACATCTTCTTTTGATGAGATTTTGGCATTCTACAATGATGCCTCTAAATTTGATAAACAACCCTTTGGAAACATCAGGAGGCAGCTCTGGCTGGCTTTGGATAATCCTGGGTACTCAGTCTTAAGCCGCATCTTCAGTGTTCTTTCAATAGTGGTGGTGCTGGGCTCCATTGTGACCATGTGCCTGAACAGCCTCCCAGACTTTCAGATTGTTGACAGTAATGGGAACCCCGAGGAAGACCCTCGCTTTGAAATCGTGGAACATTTTGGTATTGCATGGTTCACTTTTGAACTGGTGGCAAGATTTGCAGTAGCCCCCGACTTTTTAAAATTTTTCAAGCATGCCCTGAATTTGATTGACCTAATGTCTATCCTTCCATTTTATATAACATTAATTGTCAATTTGGTGGTGGAAAGTAGTCCGACTTTAGCAAATTTAGGCAGAGTTGCACAAGTCCTGAGACTCATGAGGATCTTTCGTATCTTAAAGCTTGCTAGACACTCCACAGGTCTCAGGTCTCTGGGAGCCACTCTGAAGTACAGCTACAGAGAGGTGGGGCTTCTTTTACTTTACCTCTCTGTTGGCATCTCCATTTTCTCAGTAGTGGCTTACACCATTGAGAAAGAAGAGAATGAGGGGTTAGCCACCATCCCTGCTTGTTGGTGGTGGGCTACTGTTAGCATGACCACAGTTGGCTACGGGGATGTTGTGCCAGGGAGCACTGCTGGCAAGTTGACGGCATCTGCATGCATTCTAGCTGGTATCCTAGTGGTAGTGCTTCCCATTACACTGATCTTCAACAAATTCTCCCACTTTTATAGGCGTCAGAAGCAGTTAGAGAGTGCCATGAGAAGCTGTGATTTTGGTGATGGCATGAAAGAAGTTCCATCCATCAACTTAAGGGACTACTATGCTTATAAAGTTAAATCCCTTATGGCCAGTCTGACCAATATGAGCAGGAGTAGCCCCAGTGAGCTGAGCTTGAATGATTCACTGCAGTAGTGTACAAGTCTGACAGCAGTTTGCATGAGAATTAAGAGCTATGTTTCTAAATGTTTTCTATTTGTTTTCTTTTTTTTTTAACCCCTAGAGGATAGTGTTGCTGACACTGCACTTTGCACTTGAGAAACTAAAGACATTTCTATTACAAGTTGACAGTTTGCACATTTTCATCCTGTTGTATAAGGTACTAAATGCTGTCTTTTCCATACGAATGTTATCACTTCCATGATATTAGTGCTAGTGGTATAGTGATGATCTGTTACTTTGTCCATTTTCTCATCTGAGCAGAGAAGTGAACTACACAAGTGGAATAAAAATTCTCAGCTGTGACATGAGTAATGAAAACATCACCTGTCACCTATACTGGTATCTGTACTAGCGTAGGGCTTCCATGCATTTTACAACAGCTTAGAACAATTACGTGTGGATCACTGATACGGGAACACTTACCCATATTGCTGACCAGTAATTCTGATTGCCACTTGTCTGAAAACTCCTCTAAGTTTGCTTACTCTTGAGTATGTGTGTTAAAATCTGGGTGTTCTTGTTCTGAAATGTTATGTATAGTAATATTTTTCAGACTGTCCTAAGCATAGACTGTCCTCTGTTTCCAAGATTAGGTCAATACTGAGCCCTCTGAAGAAGGCCACCCCTCAATTTCAGATAACTACATATTCAAATACTGCTTTTCCACAACTGACTCTAGACATGGAGACTCACACAGACCTCTCAGGATCACATTCCAGAAGTGATCTGCTCACAACTGGGTCCCAGTGCAGCTGCAGATATGCTGTATTGGTTTGTTAAAATGGTTCTGAGCTTAGACACACACGATGTGGGCTTTCAACAATTCGAGGCTCCAATGAAAAACTTGGATTTGTTTAATGAAGTGTAATATTCCCACATGAACTGTACAGGGAGCGTTTTAGGAACTGACATTCACATACTGCAAAAAGACTAATTATAAAGATGCCATATGTGATGCTGAGATACAGAATCTAATTTTATCAGAAAAGCTTGAAAGCAGGTGTTGATGAC
Source organism: Grallaria varia (assembly GCA_013396735.1). NCBI lineage: Eukaryota > Metazoa > Chordata > Aves > Passeriformes > Formicariidae > Grallaria > Grallaria varia. The sequence continues at coordinate 388,399 of VWZG01010866.1, forward strand.
AGACAATTCCATTAAGATTTCTGCCAAGGAAACTCTAAGGAAAAAACACCCTGTAAGTCACATTTTCCCTCAGAAAGAAACTCACTATTTACAGTTACGATAGAGCATAAGGGCCTAAGAGGGGAACAGATAAAGAGCTTAATACTGTACCAACAGTGGGTAGATCCTCCTACCTACTTCTGTGATGTAGTCAATGTAAATCCTTTCAAGGGCTGGCATGGACTTAAAAACAAAACAAAACAAAACAAAAAACAAAAAAGACATGAGGGAACAGATCATCTGGGATTTCAAGTGTAATCATGGATGTGCATAAGGTTGTTTCATGAGTGCTCGGTCTTTTCCCTTACAGAGTTTTACAGAGATCAAACACTTGTAGTCAACAGTTAGAAGCTGCTGCTTCCCTCTTTCAACTTCTTGGGATCTGTGCTACAAAACAAACTACTGGCACTCAGTGAGCAGAACAGCATGTCTCTTCAGATCCTGCTGCTTTTCCAACTCATTTATTACATATAATGTTCCAATTAATTTTTGCTTCTTTGTTTGTTTTACTTGTGAAGACTAGAGAGGTTCAGAAATCAAATTTAAACCAGTTAGAAGAGAAATTAAAATACTAAAGCTAAAAAATCATGTTTGGAAGACTGTTTTTGTATACCATGACAAAAGGTGGCCCAACTGACCAAATAAAGGAAATACGGTATGAATAGGTATTTGCCTCATTTAGGCTATTACAGGTTACTGTCTGATCTGGATCTTCTGATGCTTTGCTGTAACAGCTCCACCTTAAAACCAGAAAGCTGAGCACCTAATATTCCTGTTTGCCCAGCGTTCTAACGCAGAATACATGGTGTGAAATAACTTACCCCTCGCCCCATTTCCTTTGAACACCCTCCCCTCATGTCAGTTAGTACCCGATTTAGGCCATGAAGTGTGAGGGCAATGTGCCGTCTCCAACCTCACCGAAGATCTCAACACAGCCTGCACAAGTTGTGAGGCCCTTTGGCAGACCATTGCTTGCTGCCCCTGGAAATCAAAGAACCATATGTGTGGTCCTAAAGGTAGATCTAGACAACCTGCATTTGATGTCCAGACTTGAAACATTTTGCTAAGGTTTTCACCTCTGGAGGACTGGTTCCAGTTCTCTGCTGCATGACAGGCATAAATTCAAAACTCTTGTTCCTGATTCATATTGCATGTGTGTAAACTATCACACAGCTGTAAACATCCACCCAAAACACGGGCCAGCCTGAGGTCATCTGTTGGATTGAAACACCAAGAAAGAAGTAAGTGAGGGAAGAGGTGGGCGTGTGCAGGACATACGTTCTGGTAAGGTTACATTCTGCAAGGGTGGCAAGCTCTCCCTCTGACGCAAAGGGCACTGCAAGCTCTCACTGATTCTCTTGGCTGGGGGCCTTCAGAGAATGCAGCTCCAAGCAGTGGTTTTATCTGTTTCAGAAACAGTAGATTCACAGAGCTGAAAAGCAGAGACTGTCAGGGCAGTTATTTGATGAACCCTGTAGACTTGCCAAAGAACCACAAATTTCCTCAGCTGTTGCTAGTTTAACATCGCAAACGTTGGATCCAAACTTTACAACACATCATTTCAATAACCTATAGCTTATCTTATGTTCTAGATTTATTGTTATTTGTAGGGCTGATTCTCTGTCATTTCTGCCAATATTGAATGGAACGTGTCCAAATTGCATTTTACTAAAGAAAATGAAGTACCCCAAGGAATTTTGACTTTTATTGTCCTGGTTGAAAGGAATTTTCATTATTGCATTTTTATAAAAGTGCTTTGGATCAAAGACACTAAGTAAATAAAGTACTGAAATTTAATATGTTCTTATTATCATGACAGTGACTTTACACAGTGCACAGGAATTCCTTTCATAAACTTAACTAACTCCATGTTAAAAGTAGTCACGTTTTTGCTCCCCCCTCCTCCTGAAGACCATTCCAGAGCTGTGCTGCTCTACAGGGCTTGCACAACTTCTAGCATTATTTTATTAATGGCTGCTTTATACAAGTTGGGTTTTTTTCTTATGCCAACACTATTCTTTAGCTCAAATATTTCATTTTCCTCTTCATGCATGCATAGGGTATTATTTATAGACAGCAACCATATGCCCTTACATGCTTATTGTCACAGGATTATACCTGCCAAGCTTCCTTTTAGTTTTGTTTTTGGAAGTTGTGTTCCCCTGACCATCCTAGGGGATGCAGCCTTTTTTCTGCATTACTTCTGCTTAGATTTATTATATTTGAGCTGGCATTGTGCAGTGTTGTACAGCAGTTTTAGTATTTGCTTATGACATGATTTTTCACAGAGCAGGATAACAAATTAATGATTTAGGTAATGTTGCTGTCTTAGCTCCCCCAAAGTATCTAGATAAGGAAGAACAAGGCACACCTTTCCTGCCATTTTATGAAGTAACCTCTATGCTAGGGCTCCGTGCAGTAAGTGCTGAGAAACCTTATATCTTATTAAATAAAAGCTACAGAAAAATCTTTACACTTTGAAGGAAAAATTCAATCTCTCCAAAGCCTCAAAGGGGAGAAGAGGCAGCATACTTTTTGAGTAGTCAGTACTTTCACAGACTTCTTCACTCACTGTTGTGTAAGAGCAGGGCATCTGCACTTCCATGAACCAGTGGGTCAGAACTGAAGGATGGGAGGACTAACTGGCTGCTTTCTCCTGAGTCTGAAACTTAAAAACTGCTGTAGTTGGAATTCTCCTTGCTATGGATGTGCAGTTTACTGAAGAACATTGCATTGGCATGTGCTCCTCCTGCCTGTGACAGACACCTTCCTGGCACTACTGAAAGTGCTATGCCTACTCGCTTTTGTCTGAGAGCTTTGTATTGTTTAAATTAGGGTTGTGGTAACATTCCAAATGAGGCAACTTTCTTTATTGCCAGGAATAGACTGCTAGAGAATCTGGATTTCTAGTACCAATCTAGGCTATTATGAGAGTTGGAGATGCCCTTGAGAAGCAATATGTTACACTATTTTCCTGAGATGCAAAATCTATATATAGATTGTGATTAAGCTTTTTAGATATGTTCAGATTTTGTATTATTGCCTGGTTTATTATTCACTTACTTTCATCAGTTGCTAATTCTCTCTTTCCCTGAAGACTATCCATTTTGAAAGCAGGCTGTTTTTTCCTCACATGTTATAGAGCATAAGATACTTCACATTGCAAACTTAAAAGGAAAGAACTTTACATTTAATTTTCCAACTTGATACCTCCAGTATTTGTACCTTTTTGTATAGACCTTTATGAGACTGCAGGGAACCACTGTATCTGGTGTTCTTTGTACTGTGTTTCTTGTCCCAGTAGCATATAGTGCACTCAGAAACTCAGCTTTGTGCCACAAAATGGAAATTAAATGCATAAAGAATATTTCACCAGGGACTAAGAACTGACTGAAGTTTCAGGATATTCTGAGTATATATTATAATCAGAGAGAAGCGTGGGTTTCATTGTGAAGATAAGGGGTTTTAAGCAAATACATCAAGCCAGGTTTCTATTTTTGGAAATGCTCTTAATTGGTGGTTGCATTGGGGAACCCACATTTTTCAGTTGAACAAACAGTGCAAGCTTCTTGTTCTCTGCCTGACAGATCAACATATCACCAGTCCTTGTAGGCACTAAATCAACTTGACATGACCTTTCAACTTTCACAAAACAACCCCCATCCCTAGAGGCCCCAGCTGTGCACATATAAGCAGCAGAAAGCCCCTGGAGTAGCTGCTCTTGCTGTGCAAGTTATCCATTTCCTCTCACAGCACTCCTGACTTTAATCTACCTTTGATGGTACTTTCAAGTAACATTCAAGCCAAGCCACCACTCATATCCCTTGGTGAGGTGTTGTGCCAGAACTATTCTTTTCTCATCATGTTATTCTTAATTTCTTTTCCAATTTATGCACCTGGCTTCCCATTAGGTTGAACCAGAAATCAATTTGAACTCCTGTAACTGATTTTCAAGTTGCCCACTATTCAGGCAGGGTAGAAGAAAGCTCCCACCCAGTTTATGAAGCATCTTTAATAATTCTGCCTTTTTCCTTAAGGAAAAGAAGTGCCTATCATCTGAGAATAATTGACTGGGTTAACAATGGAGCAATGGTCAATACATTATTCAAAGCAACAGTTCTACAGAGCAATCATTGAAGCTGCTAAGAAACATCACCCTTATTAAAGATTGTGGATCTCTTCACCTCTCATGTATAAAATTATGGGTTGTCAGCTGAAGGAAGCAACCTCCAAACAATCTAGAAAATGTTTCCCAAGATCACATGACACTGCTGGCAAAGGCCTGGCTCCGGAATTTATTTCTCCTGCTAGCACAGAGAATGGAGAATCATCTCACGGGTGTTGAAACTCAAACTGACCTCCCACTGGACACTGCAGAAATTTGTTTGCCTGACATCCGCTCACTCTTTACACACAACCCTAAATCATGTAAGTCCTCACTTGGATAAACACAGGCACTTGCCATAAGAGGCAGTGGCACAAATCCAACATTTCAGCTTCACACAAGTGCAGAAGAAACATCAGCACCTCCCACTATGGCTTTTTTTTCTTCCAGGGTACCAGTGGGCTTTGGCTTCTCACTGATCCCTGTTCAGAAACAAACAGGGCTACATTTTTTGGGAATTAGATGAAGTCTGTTGTAAATCTGACAAATTCTTCTATATATCTAAAGCAGCCTAAGAGAGCTGCCCGCTTTCAGATGCATGGTCCAACATCTGCTTGTTGTCACCCTCTGCGCAGGTGCTCTGTGTAGTGCACAAGTCTGTGTAGCTCTGAGCAGACTGTTCCACTGATTACACTGTAGACTTTTAAAGAAAACTCTTAATCACATTTGTAAGATTAGTGGTACTCACAAAGCACAGTTTGCTTACCAGCAGCTGCTGTGCTGCCCATCTCAAGTCCTGTAGCTCTTGCCTCATCATTCTGCCATATCCTGACGTGGCTATTCCTGCAGCCCCCGTGACACATGAGGAATGGGTGATGTGGTGGGGCTGAAACACAGCAAAATTAGCATTTGGAATTCCTGGCTTAGGAACATCAATCCCACCAACTTGCAGTGGAAATTATCCTTTAAAATTACTATGCTATTTTTGAAATTCATCTTCTGTCCCATTCTAGGAAGTGTTCTGAATATTGACACCCTATCATAGCCCCTTTAATGAACATCTGTTTAATTGCCAGGTAAAATTACAATTTATTTCTATTGTACCAGTGCGTAGTCATGTCAGACCATGGGTTAGCACCTCCCTATGTTAGGTTTTCCAAGCATGGCAAAAGATAACACGTCAGAAATGTAGTTTACTTTTGTGAAAAATCCATTCTCTATGTTACTTTCTTTCTTCCGTCCATACCAAGGCACGGTATGCACGGTATGTCCATACCAAGGCACCAAGGCACCTACTGTCACTGTCAGCGTGATCCTTTTTTAACCTTTTGATCACTACCCTGAAACCCAGAGGAAGAAGACCTGGATGTATTTTTCTTTGATGAATTGGCTCTCGGCATTCTCTGTGGGAACACACTCTACAGATGACAGCTGAAACCAGGGAAGAGGCTGGTGCCACTTGCAAGCACCTTCCAGAATAGTGGGTTATCCCATCCTACTCTCCCTTCTGCATCTCCCTCTCTCTTGCATGGCCAGCAGATAGGCAAGACAGGTCCCACAGCAGGGACATCTCAACCAGCCAAAGTCAGGATGCAGCTCCTTCTCTGATCCTTTCATATTCAGCCTGGCAAGGGAACTACCAGATTTGACAGTTGATTTTTGCATGGGGCATCTCAGCTGTAGTACTGAAAATAATTTATAAATATAGGGGAAATTTGCTTACCTTTTGGTGGCAAAAATGCACCCAGGCTTCCCTATACATTGGTGAGGGCAGCCCCACTCCTGGCTCTCGTGTTGTCCAAGCACAGTAAACTGGACCTGTACTGGAGCTCTCACCAGTGCTACGGGGTAGTGCTGAGAGCACACAGGACTTCCATTCACATGAGTAATTACACTAGCCCATCCACCAGCACACAAAAACACAAATGTGCTTCCTCACACTGGGCAGGAACCTCAAAGCACCGAAACCATTTAACATGCCGGGGTAGCAGTCATGCTGGGAACAGGAGGTGCCAGGTGTTTCTGGGTGCATTTGATTTTCTTAAGAATCCATTTAGATTCAGAGGTAGGTCAGTCTAGACATACCAGGAATATAGAAAAAAAAGACTTTGATAGGCAGTTAATGATTGCTGAAACAAGATACCTGACAATTTTCCACCCTGAGAAACCACTAGTGAAAAAGCAAAATGTGTTTCTCCATCCTGCCAGAGAAGGTGAGTAAAAAGCTACGGTGAATGAAAGGTTAGTCTGCTTGAGTTCTGAGCTTTCAAAATAAAATGCCAATCCCGTGCAGCCCAGAAAAGAACAAACCTGAATGGAAAACAAAGCTGCAGCTGTATAGTTTTCCATTCTTCTCTTGCAACATGCACAGGACAGCCATGTCTTGGACGGCTTCATTTAGAGTTCTGGACCAAACATCAGAGACCAGCTTCCCAAAGTTTAGATTTCCACATTTCTAAGCACAGATAGGGGTGTTAAAAACACCCTCCCTTCACTTGGGTCGGCAATGTGGCAGTCTAAACATGAGGTTGGCAGCCTCACAGTGTCTTGGAAAAGTCAGGCCATGCAGCTTCTGTCACTTGTGATGGGAGAACTCAGCAGTCGTTTGGCTCTGCAGAATGGGGGCCATTCAGCCCCAGGCAGGCTCATTTCCATTGCCCAAGACAGAACCTGGAAGATGCCTCAGAAACGCAGCAGTGACCTCTCCTCAAAACTGCCTGAATTGTTCCTTGCTCTAGAGCAAGGAGCTGACCTAATCACTTAAGTTGTTGGTCAAACACTTTGCAAATAAGACTTCCTCCTACTTTAGCTGCAAGATAGGACTGAACTGTCATGGTTTTTGTGGAGGCAGTAACTGAAGATAAGTGCTATGAAATGCATACAATTCCTGTCAGTTGACAGGCTGAATAAATCAATGGTAACTACATTTAAAAGGCTTCAAACTTATACCCACTCATGGAATAAATTTGCATTAATTATTGGGATATGGGGCTACTGAATTGCTGGTCCTATAATCCTAGAAATCCTCAATTCCTTACTTATTCCAATAATTACCTATTTGGGGGCTGTTTAAACATCTGGTTGCCAACAAAAGTTATAATTACACTAACTAGGAAAAACAGGGTTGTTGAATCTACTACAACATTATCACCATCAATTTTAGCCACAACATGTTGCTGAATACAAACAGCCCCAAAAGCTACTGTATTTCTATAAAAGCTGAGCAAACAGTGGTAGATGTGCTCCCTTAGCAGGAGAGATACCAATGTACCCACAATGGGTTACCAAATTACGTTTGGTTGTTTTATTTTCTAATGGGATGAGACTTGGAATAAGTCAGAGGAATATTCCAGCTGTATTTACTGAGATACTCACCGCATCACAGAATTCTTTTCACTTTCTGAGGTAAATAAGATTTGGATTAAGCAATTGTATGGGTATATGTACATTAATACAGTCATTTAATTATCTTCTGGATGGTCTCAGGACCATCTTGTAAGAATCAACTAAGAGGAAAAGCAACCCAAAATTTCTCATGGATATTATGAGACTCAGAAAAAGTTACTTTATTAATTGTATTTGTAAGTACAGTGTTTTACTTGTTTCTGCATTTTTAATACGAAACACTGAAAAATTCTAGTCTTCTTCCATAGTTTCATCAGGGAAAATTGGTATATGACAAATAAATACAACTTATCTAAGACTGAAATAACACCTGCACTTTAAAAAGAATCTCATGCTTTTGGATATGGTTGCTAAGAAAAATGGTAACTCTACTTAATCCTTCCTCAAATAATCTCTGACCTTCATAATCTCTGGACTATGACACCTGTTTTCATGTGCTATGAGAGATCAAAAGGACACCTCTTGCTGTTAAGCCTGTATACTCCATTGTACTGTAATAAAAATGAAATATCAATTGATGCATCACACAAAAGGCTTAGTGTCAGATAAATCAACTCAAAAGCCTTTGGTCTGCCTCTTTGATGTATTGACTGCAAGGCTTTCCTTAACAGCAACCACACAGGCTTTGGGAGCCCAGGAGGAGTGCAAAGCAGCAGAAAGATCTGAAGAGGGGGAAAAGCAGTGTCAGAAACATCTGAGGGCCACAGCCATCTTCCATGCATCAATCCTTTCAGTGACACCAAGGGAATGAAAGGAGGAATAGGGGGGGTGCTTGCATGTGTTTCTGGGCACACCTGGGTGCAGTGAAAGAACAGCTACACTGGTCAGCTCCAAATATTGTCCCTGAAGGAAGAAACAGGACTAGGAAAACTACATTTTTCTCTGGAAGCTGGCTATGGAGAGGTACTGTAATGTAAAGTACCTGTCCTCAGAAGAAATATCCACAGGGAGAAGAGACCGGGTATTTAGTACACAACATACAGTTTAATTGACAGAGAAAAATATATCCAGATACATTAGCATGTGGTCATGGATATTTACAAACTTAACTTCAAAAGCTGTGACACCTAAAGAAAAAAATTTTGAAGATTGCTGGAGTTTGCAGTGCCATGGTAAATATCATTAACGTTTTTGTCCATTGTGACAGAGAGAGAACCAGCATTTCAGCCCAGAACAAGATTAGTTTAACTCCTTCTAATGCCTTCCCACTGCCTGGCTCTGGGCAGCTCCCTGCTTACTGCTCAGTTTATCCCCTCTGAATTTGCTGTGGCCTTTAGAAAGGCCTGTTTGCACTGAACAAGCATCAGCACCAGAACTCCGACTGCTTGCCTACAGCACATGAAAACATCCTGTTCTCACCATCACTTCTAGCAAAGCTAAACCCAGCACCCACAGTGAGAACTTGGAGGGGCTGAGAAATAGTGCTATTGGACTAAGAAATGCCCTGGCACGGGGCATGGTGTGATCCTTAGCTGATGCCATCACACAAACTCTTCTACTGCACTGAGACAATTTCCTCAGGGATACTAAGTAATTTTTGTACATCAATAAAAAAGTAGACACAGGGAACTTTATCCTTGCCAAGGGTTACACATGATTCTCAGATTCCTTAGTGTGGGCATGGCTTATCGGTTGCTATGGCCATGCTGCAGCCCTGCCAACAAAGCAAAGTGGCATCACAAGCTGTTTGCCGCCACAGCATGGCCTTGTCCCTGAGGTAGGAGCTGGCACCTGCGAGGCTTCCTAGACCACAGGCACTGGTTTGAGCATAGTGCTAACCTGTCATGGATCAACAGCTTCCAGGTCCAGCTGAGTCTCTTGGCGAAGTGGTACTCACTGCTTCATGTTGGTGCCTCACACTTTGCAGGAGCTTCTCAGTGCCTGCAAAGGGAGAGGAGCAGGAGGAGGACAGCAGTTCCCAGCAGGGCACAACACTTATATGACATCCTGGGCAGGTGCACAGCTCACTCAGCCCTTTTGATAAAACCATTTCCATCCACATCTGCCCAGGCTTGGAGCATGGAAAGTCTCTCCATGCAGAGACAAGCAGTATCTGCTGTCAAAAGCCTCTGTTACCCCTAGATGAGTGGGGAAGAAAAGGAGGAGAAAATGCCATCGCTTGGATGACTTTGATTGGGGTTTTTCCCATGTTTATTTACTTGGCACTGTGATGGTGTGTTTCCATTCATAAAGTTTGAAAAAATTAAAACGTTTGTCTTCAAAAGTGGCAACAGAATAAATAAAGCATGAACATAGAAGACAATAAACACAAATGGAAGAAAATCAGATGTGAAGCAGCAACACAGAACAGTAGGTTACGTGGATGACTACTTGATTTGCTTTTGTCAGCCAACACTTCTTTCCTCACATCCATAGTTAGCCTCATAAGCAGCCTGGCCAAGTGCAGATACCATAATGCTTTTTCTTTTCTCCCCAGAGAAGAATTTTAAAGAATTATTTCTTTCTTCCTGTTTCTGTGACAAATGTAACTCTTCTGCAGTCCAGAAGACTCTCTAAGGCCTAGTGAAACGAAGCATGAATGTATTCTGAGGAATCCGTGAAGGAAACAATGGAAAAAAAGTATCAAGTATCTGTCGGTCTAGGACTAACATATTCTGAAAGACTTGCTTAGAATCTGAAAATCCAATCTTTTCAAAAGAAGGGAAAACAGGATAGCTGAGACTTCAGTGATGTCTGAAGAGAAGAAGAGGATAAAAGCTTTTGCTGACATGTGCATTTGGGAACAATGTCCCAAGGACACTTGGCTCAGGGGATGCTCTTAAAAGTAATGCCCACATTCATCTTCCTGAGCGGAGGGAGGAGAAGAAGGAAAACATGGGTAATTTTCAAGTATTGCTTTAAAAACCCTAACAAATTAAACCAAAACCAAAATGGATGAGAGCACACCATATAAAAGATAGGCCCTTTCCATAATGAATACACCAAACAGAGAGAAAGACATTACGTGGTGAAAAGGTATTTTAAAACAAATTTAACAGGGCAAATCTCTAAGTGCGACTTAATGACTTCACACTGAAACATCAATGTAATTTGCCTTTCCTCAAAAAGCTTAAGCTATTGCTCCACCAGGCACAACACAATGGTGAGAAACAATGTGAGCAGCCCAGGACATGTCTTCTCCAATGCTTCCAGTGGCAACAGCGGGCCTGGTATACAAATATCCCAAGCACGTTTCCCAGCCAACTGGATGACATAGCCTCAAGTTGCACTGGGGCAGGTTTTAATTGCCTTTTAGGAAAAATTTCTTCACCAAAGAGATTATCACGTGTAGGAACAGGCTGCCCAAGGAAGTGGTGGTGCCCTCATCCCTGGAGGTATTTAAGAGACATGTGGACTTGGCAGTGCTGGGTTAACAGTTCAACTAAATGATTTTAGAGATCTTTTCGAACCTAAATGAATTCAAAAACTTCCATGAACTGGCAGAGCCACCAGCCCTGGAGGTGTTTAAGAAAAGACTGGAGGTGGCACTTAGTGGCATAATCCGAGTTGACCCAGTTGTGCTTGGGTCATAGGCGGGACTCAGTAATCTCAGAGGTCTTTTTCAACCTAATTGATTCTGTGATGACTGTAACAACCCTCATCATCTTTGGAAACAGAGAAAGAAATGCCACAGTAACCTGGACTCCTTATTTAAGTATTTAAGAATGCAAAGAAATAAAGACTTCCTCCCATCGTGAGGTCTTTAATTAGCTTTATGACTATGTAAACACTTAAGAAAAATTAACCCTCGTCATATCACACTGCTAGAGCAGCATGCACACGAAGTGCTTTCCAGAAGTTGTCCATACACACTGCGCTCGGAACCACCAGTGCCTATTAGTGGGGAATCAGTCTAGCCTACATATTTATGCAGGGGTTCACTCATCATGAGCCATATTTGTATCTGGAAGTTCAACACACTGGATGGAAAAGCAGCCTGAGACACTGTGCAAATGCAGACAATTTATTATTTACCATAAATAAACCATAAATAATTATTATATCCAATAACTGTCAGATTAATTCAGATCAGCAGTAGAATTTTGTCACTTCAAAACAAACTGCAGATGACTAAGGAGTTTTGCTCATTATTTCCTTTCATGAAAATGTCTTTGTGGGCAAATTCTTAAGAGAATAATTTTAAAAAATCAGAAAATAAATGGGTGATGGAATCAAATTTGAGACATTAAATGTATTCACTTTTCCTACTCAAGCCTATTACCTATTGATTTTTGAGTGTAATGAGAACAACAAAGGAGCAACACAAGCCACTTATGTCTGCTAGTACTTCCACGTAAAGACACGTAGGAAGACTTCCAAGATATCTGAGTGGTGCTCAGCTCTCTCAAGATTAGGCTTTTAGCAAAATCAGATTGCAGAGAGGGACTTCCTCAGAGTACTGATGATTTCTGTCCTTCAGGGCAGCCTGATGTGCTTTCATTGAGATCCTCAGACTTCTGGATCTTGCAGTAATGTTGTGATCCAAAAAAAATCCTTTCCAGGGCTGACTTTGAGAGATGGGGTTTTCTGCGCTCACAGCTGGGCTTGCAGTCTTACAAAAAGGAGCTTGTGTGTATACACAAGCTTGAGGGATGACTGTGGAAGTGAGCATTAATGGTTACTATTAAGATAATTTTGCTTCATTAGAATGAACAACAAGTCAACAATTATACATGAAAAATTAGCTTTTATTACAAATGTTTAGTAATAAGCAATGATTTTTCAAAATTTTTTAACTTACTAAACCTAAACATACAAAGTCAGAAGCAAACAAGAAATTGCTTGGTTAAAATCTTACTGAAGGTTAACTTGTCAGTAGTTCTATCAGGTTTTCTGCAAGGCTTGCTTTTAAAATATTTATTGTACTATTAGCTTTCCTTAACAGAGATGCTCATCCTCCAGTAGAGATGTGCAGTCATCAACATGGATGATTTGATTCATTTGTATAAACAGAAGAAAGAAAAAATAAGTTGTGTCCATCTCCGAGTATAAAACTTATTTCTCTATGTTACACTTGCACATAAGAGCTCCATACTCTGGCTGCTGAAGCCAAAGGCAGCTCCCACTGCCATGTGCACCATACCAGAATGGAAATGTTACTGATTTAATATTGACTGGTGGAAGTATTCTTTGGTCACAAACATCCTGTATCCACCCAGTTTACAGTACATCAGATGCTAATTTTCACCATTTTAAGTAGCTTGTTTACATTTGTTTTATTCCACGGTGTTCAGGTTTTTCCCCTGTATGTATAATCCATTCCTGTGTGCATGGATGTGCACAAAATTTGAGCTGTTTTTATGCAGATGCATCGGGATTGAAGAAAGGATGCCCTTTTCCTTCTGTGAGCTTTCAGATGTCACACTGCAACAGCTCTAGTCTAAAACGGCCTTTTTACTGGAGTCCCTCAGGATAGGTAATTAATTTTTAGGGTGTTACATTACCTCAGTTTTCAGAATATATAAAATATGAAATTTGCAATCATTTGTTACATTGTCTATTACACTGTAAAGTCACATTGTTCAAAATTAAAGTCTTATTTTTGGTGTGAAAAGTTTGAGATAGAGAAGGGGAAGACCTAGCTGCTAAGGATGCAGGTAAGAGTGTCTGGACAACGACACTTTGCTTAAAAGGCACACCAATAAAAGGCAAGCTAGGTTCCTCTCCTGATGGTTTAAATCTGTTTTATATGTTTTCTTACATATATAGATATGCTCAAATCTATGTATGCGCACACACCTTTGAGTTTTTGAGAACAGAAAGTTCAAGAAGTAGAAATTAATTTTAAATAAATAAGAATCATATTGATAGGGAGAAGTAGGTACTGTTATTTTTTCCTGCATTGTGATTATAATCTAATGACACAGTGGCATGATTATACCATTTTTTACTTTATATCATTTCACTGGATAAATGTGCGGCATAAGACTACCAGGTGCATTTTATCTCGCCTAAAGTAATTTTTATGGATCTTCTGTGTTCTTGCATTTTCACAAGGAATGGTCATTGCTGTAGGAAATATGAAGAGAACTGAAGGTAAAGATGTTCTAACGATCACAATCAAGATTTATTTGACTCTAGGGTTTACATGTCAGAGTGTGGTATGCATGCAAACACACAGAGAATGACAATGATAACGATGGCTGTATACGGCTCAAACCCAAGTCTTGGTCCCAGCATGGCTGTAGAATGCTGATCTTGTGAAAACTTTTGGCTTCCTTTTGCATAAGCTTTGTGATATAATGCACCATTTCCAAAATCTGCACTGTTCCATCCAAATGGTCCACATATGATGACATTAAATGTTAAGAGGTATGAGATGATTATTAACTTCCAGAAAACATTTAACACAAGATGCCCATACAGTAGTCACCATTAAAAGTTTAAAAGCTAAAGGCAGAATGTAAAGATCTTTTCAGCTGTATTGTTTAAAGATGTATGACTATCACAGTGAAGTTACTTACATAAAAGGCAACAATAGTAAATATTTCAATAGAGAACACAGTGGATTGTTCAGAAAGTGGATCACACTTTCTGCTAAGTATGAAATATTTCTTGCAATGTTGTAAATTCTACCTACTAGGTATTCCACAATATAAACCAGACAGAATAACCTGTAAAAAGCTATTAAGAGCTTGGTCCTGCATTTCTGATTTCCCATAATCTACCAGCAGAAGACTACAGGAATTTTGAATGTTTAGTGACTGCAGGACAAAACCCTCAGTGGACTGTAAAATGTTGCTTCTTTTCTGTACTTATTAAATATAAGTATTCATTTTATTTTCTTTGGCTTTTAAATTACTATCCATTTGTATCTATAATGTGAAAACAAAACAAACCCAAACTACTAATAACACCCTCTCCCCACAAAACAGTGATGAAGAAACCCAAATGAATCAAAAAACATCCAGAAAGTGTAGCTGTTACTTCATTATAAAACTACGGTGCAAAACAGAGGTTTATACTGGTCAGAATTGCAATAGCAATTGGAAGTTTACACTGAAGGAGTTGACTGCAAGTATTGCTTCTCCTGAATAACAAAAATCAAAACTGATTAGGCACTTGTTTTCTTGTTTAATGACAACTGACTCAGTGTGCGTAGAAATGACAGGAATACCCTCTAAAAATGCTCTGTAGTGTAACAACTGTTCTGCTCAACTACAACCACAGTCCCTGATTCAGGAGAGCAGAAAAACATGTGCCTGTTACTTTCTGCTTAAATCCTACTGATATAAAATGGGATGGATACATGTTCAAGTGCTGTCCTGAATTTGGATGCTTGCTGAAATTGGAGCTTTAAAAGGTAATAAAGTGGGGAGCAACTTTCCATTATACTACAGTATCAATTTTCTCTAATCTGATGCTGCTCTCCACAATATTATCCTAATACTTCCCAACATAAAAGGAAACAGGCATAAAATAAATAGGATAACCAAAGATTACATAATAAATATGCTACTAAGTGGAAGAAAAATACATTGCAATATAAGGCTCGGTAGTGTTGCACAATCAAGAAATCATTCCAGGTGCTCCAAAACAAAATTCCCAATGTACAACACCAAGTTACCACTATACACCTGAAAAAGATTGGGAATAACAGATAAACTTGTATTACATTAAACATTTGAAAATGCAAACAAGTGGTGGTGTGTTTCTCTGCCTTTGCAGAACACCATAGGTATATTCTTTCACTGCTCCAATTGTCATTGCTTGTGAAGGAAATTTCAACAGACTGGGTTTCTGAAAACTCTCATAATCGAATTCCTTCAGACTTACAAAGTTACCAGTGTCCACAATGACTCATGGTATTATGTCTGAAAGTAAAACAAACTCAGAAATTTTGCTGCCTCCGTTTCTTTGCATCCATTGCATCTAGGATAGGTTGCCTCTTTGCAGTGTACCTCTGACGAAGCTCCTCAATTTCTCGTTCCATCATAGGGTCCAAAGCCTTTAATCTCATCTGTAATTCTTCTAAACTCAGATTCTTTAACTGTAAAACAACCAAACAAAAGAACAACCACACAAAAAATATTAGAAACGATTTACAATGAAAATGAAAACCACTGCCTTTAATAATCCTTTCATTTACAGATGCAGTGCTTTTACACACTTTGAGTGCACGTATACATATATGTCTGTTGATACAACCAAAAGCCTTAGTATTCTCCACAGTAAAGAATTTAACAGCATATGAAAACACACAAACATAGTACATTTAATTGAAAAAAAAAATCACTTTGCAAACCTTGTAAATAAATGGCAAATAACATAGGGCTGAGTGTAACTAATTAGGCTGCCACAGCACACACAATTATATTCATATATATAAATTATATTGCCTAATCAAATACTTCTTACTGATCATCAGTCTCCTACTGAAACCTGAAAAATAGACAGCTGCTGTAAGTAATAGTCTGACAGATATTTAGAGGTACTTTCTGATAAGAATGACAAGGCACCTGCCTTCCTCAACAGACTGCTGCCAGAAGGAGTCAAAGCAAATTGCTAGCAGAGAATTTAAATAACACATGAAATAATTACCTGAATTCTGTGGTGGGTCTGGCTGAGCCAGAATTTGTTTCCCCATAGGAGCCCTCGCTGTGCTCTGCATTGGTGTCGATAACACACCCATATTTTGGCTATCACTGAGCACAGCACTCACTGTTCAGTCAAGGGCAAGGTCCTGGGAGGGGACACAAATAGGCCAGCTGACCTGCACTGACCAAAGGGATATTCCATACCATATGACGTCAACCCAGATATAAAAGCTGGGGCAGGAAGCAGGAAGGGGAGGCACTCATTGTCTCCGGTTAGAAGATTTCTAGGAGCCCTGCTTCTCAGACGCGGTCAGGGGGGTCCTGCTGCTCATGGGAAGTAGAGATTAGTTGTTGCTTTTGCTTTGCGCGCGCGCACCCTGCTTTGCTTTGCTTTCTGTATTAATATACACTGCCTTATCGCAACCCACGATTTGTGCTGGTTTTTTTTGTTTCCACTCTTACTCTCTCCCCTGTCCAGCTGGGAAGGGGGGTGATAGAGCAACTGGGTGGGCACCTGGCATTCAGCCACGGTGAACCCACCACAATTCATGAGGGGATTACCTTTGACTAAGTTATTTTCGTTCTAAAAATATTTTTTTCACAACATTTAACATTTCATTCATTAAAACCAATTGGTCATATAACAAGTAAATCATTTTGCTGTCTTGCTGCCTGTTGCCAATAAAGGTTGGAATCTTGTCAGGTACTGGGGCACGTCAGGTGCTACTGCTTCACCTGCTATTGCAGGGAAGAATCTACATTTGAAATGTGTTCCTTTGTCTGGTCTATCTGTTTCTTTCCTGAGGTAGCTTAGTGCTTTTCTGCATTTCTCTCTTGTCAGAATTGCCTATGTGCCAATTATTCTTTGCCGTGAAAAATACCAACAAATTTCAAATGGCACAAAAAATTTCCTCCTAGAAAAGGGAGAATCTTTATTTTGTTTGCAAATATTCTGACATAGCAAACAAGCACACTAGCTAAGTCACAGGTTAAAAAAACTAATTTTCTGAATCAACTACTAATGAGTCAATACTTCGTTAGTGCATCTAGGGCAAGCTTCCATCAGCACAGTCTGACCTGTTTTCCCCAAGGAATTAAATACTACTTTTGATCTTTATTTTTATCAGCAATTGAGGCATATAAATTAGCAATCCATATTGCTACATGCAGTCCAAACCCCAGCACTATGACTTCTATGATCAGACCACAATGTACATAATAAGCAAATAACTGAAAGTCACAATAAAGAGAGAGGGCATATCAGAGCATATGGAAAAGATGCACATTTTCATGCACCACCATTTTAGCCATAAGATTCCTAGTGAGGATAAAAATTAAACTCCAGATGTCAAAATATCTTTGAGGACCAAAGATCTGAGACCTGTATGAGTTTCCGAGACCTCAGATGTGCTCAGTAGCATATCTGACAGTATCTGCTGAAATGAAGAGACTCACAAGGATCACCGAGTCCAACCTGCAGCCCTGCACAAGACATTCCCCAGAGTCACACCATGTGCCCCAGAGCACTGTCCAAACACTTCTTGAACTCTGTAACCACTTCCCTAGGTAGCCTGTTCCAGTGCCCCACCACCCTCTGGGTAAAGAACCTTTTTCTAATATCCAACTTAAACCTTCTCTCAGACAACCTCAGGCCATTCTCTCAGGTCCTGTCACTGGTCACCGCAGAGAAGAGCTCAGTGCCTGCCCCTCCTCTTCCCCTCACGAGGAAGTTGTAACTGCAATGAGGTCTCCCCTCAGTCTCCTCTTCTCCAGGCTGAACAGACCAAGTGCCCTCAGCCGCTCCTCACACGGCTTCCTCTCAAGGCCCTTCTTTGTTGCCCTCCTTTGGACACTTAGTTTGCCTTCTCTGGGTCTCTCCCAAGGACAAATGATACTTTTTGTTTCTTATGAGGGAAAGAGTTGCCTCCCAAGGAATCAAGTATCATCCAGTTTGCTGCTGTACTTCTCCCATTTGATATATAGTATAGAAAAAAGGATGGGGAAAGGAATTCCTCAGTCACCAAGACTTGCAGAAAGACATTTTCATTTTCAGGGGAAAAAAATATTAAAAACCTGCAGCACTCTATTTACTTTTTAGCCCATTGGTAAATGTAACTGGCACGTTACATCCTTTTCTGGGGAGAAACTCTTTTAGGAGAGTTAAGTGACAGAGACTTGAAGTAAAACGAGAAGAGATGACAGTGCTGATTCCCCTGTTTAACTGATCCCAACACAACACACATGAGAGGAGCAATAAACCCACATTTTTTAGCATGTGTGGCAGGAGGGGGTATTCATTTGGGTATTTGTTATATATTTGGGGCTCCACAGACCAGCAAATGGACTAAGATAGGCACTGAATAATCTCATGCGTGTGTGTTTCGTGAGAACTGCCACTGCTGAACTCTCCTACATACTCTGGACCAGCCTGGGCAGCCATTTATTCCCTCTCCGTCACTACTATAGACATCAAGCTCAAACTGCACAGAATAGGCTCTAACTGATGTAATCACATAATTATTCTACACTGAAAAACATTTTTCCATAAATTATCAGAGAAGAATGTGGTGGGTGAGTTTTTATTTAAATTTCAATCAAGAAACAGAGCCAGCAAACAGAATTAACTATTCTTTAAAGATTACAGACAGCTGGGATAGATATTAAAATATAAAGAGAATGAATTTTTTAAACCAGATTCTTTCAGAATCATCTCAGACATGTCACCCAGGGGATCCAGGGAACCACATTACTCATCTGTATGAACAGCTGATGCCTAGGATATTTAAAGAAAGAAACGGGCAGAAAACAGGGGCATTAAGAAATTGAAAACAGGAGTTAAGGAGCTCTCATTTATCTGACATCAGATGAGAAAAATCACTTCATCAGCCAGAGCTGAATCTGGGAGGTGTGTTTGTGTGTATCCATGCACATATATTTTTCCTTGGCAAATTTAAACTATTTTTTCTTGACTTCTGTCTGTGCTATAGATATTACGTCACAAACCCTGTAAAAGTCCAACCACTGAGTGACACAGCAAATACATCAAACAAGATGTGCAGAAATAACTCAAACAAGATATTTAATGACTCCTATGTAATTTATTCTTCCGCATGATAAATGTTTTGGTTCAAATTCTTAATGTGATAGAGCTCAGCATTCATTTACTTTCAGTTGCAAACAGTTTGGAATTTAAACTCCCATAAATAATTCACAATGTAGTTTGTTGCAACTACTGGAGCTACTGGCATTAATGGTAAGGGAGAGGAGAGCATTCAGCAGTGCAAGCTACAGGGTTTCAAAAAGACTTTAAAATATATTTCAATAGCTTTTTAAAAGCTGTGAACTGTAAAAAAAATCAGTAATTGGGATAGTATTTGTTCGACAATGACAGATAGCTCCATTTCCACCACTTTTTCAAAAAATGGAATCAGTCGTGTCCTTTCAGAGATCAAACACCCACAATCACATAAGACACAGCAATTAGTGTCAAGATGGGCCATCCCCAAGGCAGAGGTCCTCAGTGAATGGGGTTTTTGGTAAAAGTGTTTGCCTTCACTGAGACATTTCATAATCACACGGGTTTGGGAAATCAGCAGTCCAAACTTCAACTTACAATGCCACATACAGACACAGCCTTTTAGAGTGAGTACACATACCCAGTTTTCCAGAAGAAAAATTAGGTGTATATAGAAAAAACTTTTTCCCCTTAAAGGTATATTTGTTAACAAAACCACTACAGAGAATTACAACGTATAAAGGAAGCAAGGCAAAAAAGGAAAGCAAAACCACCTCCAGAGCCAGATGATTTTGAATAATTTCTTCTAGAAGCTTCACCATGGTCTGCACCATTGACTGCAGAAGAACCTCAGCTCCAGTACCTGGAGCACCTCTTCCCCCTCCTTTCTCCACTGACCCTGGTGGCTGCAGAGTTGTTCCTCTCACATAATCTCACATATTCTCTGCTCTTCTCTGGCTGCAGTTACAGCTGTGCAGTATTATTATTTTTTCCTTCTTAAATATGCCATCACAGAGGCATTACTGTCATTCCTGACTGGCCCAGCCTTGGCCAGAGGTGGGTCTGTCCTGGAGCCAGTTTGCATTGGTCTGCCAGACATGGGGGAATCTTCTGGCAGCTTCAGGTAGTCCCCCTGCTACCAAAACCTGGCCACCTACAACAGAAAACATTCTTACTCTGGTCAATACTGGTTTCAGGGTGAATGCTTTTTTTACATGTCTTCAAACAGTACTGATGCAGTTGCCTCCCAAACTTCTGCAAGGGAAGCACCACGGCTTTTACTTTTTTGGTCTTCTTGTCTAAATTCTTGCATCCCATATGGACCAGGATACTTTGGATCACTATTGTCAGCAAACCAAAGAATGGTTACTTGCAGTCAATACTACTTCAGCCTGCAGGAGGACCAACACCGTACCTTACATTTTTTGTTTAGTGAAACCAAACTGATGAAAATTCTGGCCAAAGCAGGCACTAGGAAAATAGATATGCACTCCTGCCTACAGACCTGACTGAGTTCCATAGCAATAAGCTGAGAAGGAAGGAGATAAAGTACAACCCAATATGGACTCTCAGAAGTCATGAAGTCAAAGGGTGCAATGTAAATCCTGACTCCTGGCTTCCATGTGTGTCCAGCACAGGAGACAGGAGGAAGGATATGTATCTGAGATACTCGATGGTACTTAGAATCCAGGGATTTAGGTGAAGGCATCTGGAACTCATTAGCCACACTTGGCCAGCACATACCTGTAGCCATCCAAACTTTTCAAGGGGTGAAAGCCAAAGTTTTGGTGGATGTAGCACACTATAATCTTAATCCACCCTTGACAGCAACAGAGGTAAATAAAACCTCTAGGCCAATGATGTTTTCAATATGATAAAATTAGATTTCATTAGGAATTCCATAATGCTTGAGTTACCACTGCAAGCCTACAGTCTATCGAACTAAATTATGGAATACTACTATTAAGCTGGTGCAATGAAAACAAACAAATGCATTTTCAGGGTTCAGAAAATAGATACTCAATCAAGACATAATCTGTATCAAGTTTGTTGTATTTACTTGAAAAAACAAATTCTTCCTAGCAACTGCTTAAATGAATCTAACAGATGCAACATGCCTTATTAGTGGCCTTTGATTAAAAAAATATGGATTGTTAATACTATATTCTGAGTCATCTATTTTCCCATCTGCTAGTAATTCCTACAATATGGACTACCAACAGAATGGCTAACAACAATGGCAATTGCAAAAGGGTGTTGCCCACAGCACTTTCTAAGCTTTAAACAGTGTGTGTCTTAGACTGTGTTGTGTGCTAGTGGTCGCAGGTAAGAGAAACTTCAGCTGTTCACTTCCCTCTGCTGAGTAGCTTTCTTTTCTCTACTGGAATGAGCTCCACTGATGGCTTCAAACTCTTTTTTTACTGGTATAAAAAGTTAGGCCTGAGTCAGAATCCAAAAGGTACAAGGTGGGCTTTTCTGACTAGTTTATCTCTACTATGAATTCACACCAGAATCTGTGAATCTCACTGACAAAGAAGTTGTCTCATGCTCATGTGCAAGGAAGTACTCCATGGCTACGGTTGTCTGTTCAGCTGCTCCCGTGCAGCAACAAGAGGAGACCTGCTTTATGTTAGCTGATAAAGCAAATCCTGCTGACCTTGGATAAGCAACGTCAGGGGATGAGGAGCTGTCCCAGACACCCACTGGCCACACATCAGAGCTGTGACTTGCTGCCGTCCCACCCCTGCTGTCACTGCAGTGTGCAATTCAGTTCCAAGAAAACAAACTTGGATGGGGAATGGAGTGAGAGCACTTATTTCAAGTTGTCTGAAGAGCAAGTATTCTTGCTGCAATGCACAAAGTTATACAAATATAAAAAAGACTTAATTTACTGTAATTGTTTTGGACAATTTATGGGAGAGGACAGACAATTTTCAAAAGCCAAAACCCCTTCCACAGGATTGCAGTTATCTTAAGCATTTTGGGGTGTAAAATAAGCACATAGCACTAAGAGAAAATTAAAGATGGACAAATTAATGTAATTTTAAAATGTTTTTCTAGAAATAAAATTGCATACAAATTCTCCAAAATTAATCCCTATTTTCACTAGTAGAATTCTCTCTGCTCTAACATTAAAACTGACCATCATTTTAGCAACACAACGCTAAATTTCAGTCACTACCATCGACATTTTTCGGCTCTAGAAGACGTTGCTTAGCTTCATACAAAAGTGACATTTCAATAGAAACCACCAAGGAGGGAAAAAGTGGTTTCCTATAGCATTAGTGTTATTATCATTTGCATACCTTTTTTAAATACTGCCTGGGGCTCTCCTTTGAGCACACTAAATACTGCCAGTACTAAAATTCAAAAATAATGAGCTGAGTCCTTTACCTTCATTAAATTACCCTTAAAAATTATATTCCTAAACTAAGGTGTTTTTATGAGATAGAAGGTGTCTTTTTATTTCCCTTCTCATTTCTAAGTCATTAAGAGGCAACTAGAACATAAATATTTCTGCAATTAAAAAGGCTAAAAAACTCATAGAGAAAAAAATCTAGTAGTCAGAAACTTTGATGAGCAATCTTGACTATGGGAACTGAATTCTAAGGAAAAGCACAGATTATTGTGAAAAGCAATGTAAAATTAGCAATAATATCATCTTTGCCTGTTGCTATTTTACCCAGTTCCTGACAAACCAGTAAGTAAATGTGCATTAATGTTTCATCAAATCCTATGTTCAAATATATTTTACACTGTTTCTACCTACTACAGCAATGGGTGCTCATGTAGCTGTTAGGTATGTAATTTTCACTAAAATAAATAAAGCAACACAATCTGAACATGGGGAAATAAATTGAATCAATGTATCACAAAAACCTGGCACCCTGTAAATATCTGTTAATAAGCACCTTTGAGATCAGTTACTTAGTATTTGATTGATAAGTGTAAAAAATAAATTAAATTTAAGTGTATAGAAGGAAAAAATCCCATCATTTTCTCTTTCCTGTCATTTACACAACGTATATTGTTACATTACATGCTTGAGTCTACTGAAGCATGGCACTTGAATTTGCTATCACCTTCTCTTTACAATTACATCATCCATCACAGCCATTTTTAAAAAATCATTTTTAGAGCATCACAGGCAAAAATTCCCAGTTTGCAATCCCTTAGAGAAGATCTTCATGGTTTTTTATATACTGTTATTTTCTATACCAGGAATGTCAAGCTTAATGGTACAGTTTGTACTGAAGAATACTATAAATATTTACTGGAGCTCCCAATAGAGTAAATAAGCTAAAACTTAGGAAAAACGCTCCATCTGGATACTCCTCATGATGTTTAAATTTCATTGCAAATATACCCACACACTGCTGATGGCAAAGAAGCTACCACACCTGACCTAAAAATATGCAGGATTTCCCCCCCCAGCCCTTTCTGCTTTTGGAAAAAAAACCCCATGGGAATTAAAAACAAACAACATAATCCCAAAAACATCTTTTCAAATATCAATCAAAGCGATGAAGCTTTTAAAGGAAAATTAATTCTTTAGCTAGAGCTCTTAAGTGTACTAGGCAAGTGGAATCAAAAAGTCAGCATTTTATCTTTGTTGTTAAACTGCAGGTCACGAGGGCAAGTGCGTTAAAATTGTCTTCCATACTGAGCTCAGCTATCAGCAGGTACATGACAGTGCCCTTGAATTCACCGTATCACATTTCAGAACTGCAGTTATCATTCAGCTACATAAACCCAAATTATACCTTTATATCCAAAAGTTTTCTCAAGTTAAGGCACTGCCTCCCTGACATCCCTGCTCACCTTCCGTGAGAAGAGCATTTTAAAAATACTCATAAAATAACAGTATTACATTTTTGTAAAATTCTACTAACCTAAATGTACATGCAAGCTGTATTAAGAACAAAGATAAAAGCCATTAGGGATGAGAACCGTTTTAAAAAATAAAAACATTATTAGGAGACCCAAACTTCCTAATGATAAAATAAAAAATGAAATATGCTCCTAGTTTTTTGCTAAAATGTTGAAAAATAAAACTAAAGACAGAAGTAACATGAAATAGAAACCTTAAAGTTAAAAAAAAAGTTGTATTAAAATCTACAAATTCATTAAATACATCATGATATAATTTAAAAGTATTTTTCCTCAACAGTTCCATTTAAGATGATTTTTAAAGTAGGAATAAAAATGGAGGCTCATTTAGAAATGAGTTATGTCCCCGCAAGATGGATCCACAGCAGTAACCTAGAAGTTGAAACCAGACCCAGAAAAGCATTTAACCTGAAGAGCAATGCAAGAGGCTAAAAGAATTCTAAACCTCAAATCTCAGTGTCCTAGTGAGGCGCAAGGGAATCTTAATTTTCTTTGAAGCATAAAATGTTGATATTCAAAACTAAACCAACAAAACTACGCACCCCCAAACCTGAAATGCACACACAAATTTATATCTTACTTGCTGGGAAACCTTGACTTAGTTATATTCTTCATAAAGAAGATAATTCAGTTCATTTTAAAACAGTCAATTCAGAAAGGGCCTAGGAAAATAACAGATCATCTTTAATAAACAGAAAAATTATAGACTTTGCTGGGGTTTATTTCATGTAGAAAGCATTCTGGTAGTCACGTATGAGAGGGGATGGGTTTCAACTGCTTTTGATCCAAGACAGAAAAAATCCTGTAGTCCAGAAATTCAAGGCGATTTATAGGCAACAAATGCCAGGTTTATTAATCACTGGGAGAAGGAAGAAAATACAGCAAAGGCGGCAAAAAACTCCCAAGAAAACTGAGACGTCAGTCGAAAGAGGCCTGCAAAACATCAAAAACTGTAGAATCTGAACTCGCAGCAACTGAATAAAGGACAGGGCTAAGCCAAGAGATTTAACTGAGCTCTGAGTCATGGCAGGAAGAAGAAGAGATCCCTGCCTCAGGAGAGGCCTGCAGGTTACCACTCTGGGATATGGACTGAGGGTGGATGACAGCCAAGACCACCTGAGTTCGCTTAAGCACCAACACACAGCCCGTCGACGCTGCACAGAGAGACATGCTGTGAGGTGGAAGGGGAGAAATCAATCCCCTAGCGTGAAGAGACTGGCATCTTTGCCACACAGCACCAAATTTTCTTTTCTGTAACTTTAAAGATCTAAGAGAAACACTGCTGGCTTTTAAAGAACGTGTCTCAGACTGTAGTTTCTCAAAAATTCTTTATTACTTCTTCAGTAATTTTCTGGAAATCTTGTTTCCCCCCCACACAACTGCTTGACCACCTGTTTAGTTTGATGTGGTTCACAGTTTTCCCAAGCACTGGAAGAATTCAGCTTGCTAAAAGATTCGGCTCCCAGAGCACAGCCCAGGGCATCCCCAGATTACACAAGGGTACTGTTCCACTCCTGCAGGGCATTCACAGCTCATCAGCCACTGGTGCTGGAGATTTTCATTCCCTTATGGCAGTTTCAGTGTTATGAAAACTGATCAAATTTGTTTAGGACACTCTTCTATTGCACTCAAGAACTGCAGAGATTTTTAAAAATCTCTTTACACTTTAAACAGTAGTTTATTAACCCTTCCTAATGCTGCCTTCTATTGAAGTCTAATCAATAAACCATACTAACCAGACAGATACTGCAGAGTTTCAGCTGGTTCATTAAAGTGGATTTAGTGTTTCTTGGTCAAAATGCACATTTGGGAAACACATCTTAAATAAACACTGACTATCAAATAAGATTTAATGAATCTCATGAAATCCACTGCATGATGGGCTAAATCTAGTACATAGCTACTGTTTTGCTTTTAATCCAGACTAAATTGGATCTGAAATAAATGAACAAATACAGAAAGGGATAATCTATCAAATAACACCACTTAGCCATCAGCTTTTAAATAATATACTACGAACCCGTAGTAGACCACTTGCACTACAAATAATATACTAAGAAATATCGTGAAAATACAGAACAAGATAATCACTGATAATCTGTCATGTCCAAACACATTAATCAAGAATTCCACATGCCAACATAAAACTAAAAGCAACGCTAAATTAAAAAAATTGACCACTCTCATCTAAATGAACAAGAAATCCAGGGTATCTTGACACTGAACAGTACACTTAACCACCAACTAAATGTAGTCTCTCAAATACAATCTACCTGGTGAAAAGTGCGATGCTCACTCTGTATTAGCTTAGAAACTACACTTATTCATTGAACAAGATTCAATGATTCAGTGGCATATTCACTTACTGGGTCCAGAACTGCCAAAATCATTTGCCAAATAAATATTTTGTTATCAAACATTTTGTCTATGACTCAAACATTAGTGCAATTAGGACAAAAATTAGCACAGTTCTTTCTTACTTTCACAGTATTATCTCCTAGGAAGATCTACAGGATTTGATACATTTGCTTTCTCACAGAGGACAGAACAACACTAATTTACTTACTTAGGTTTTTCAGATCATAATCTGCAGATAAGAATTTTGATTTATTACTCAATGCAAACAGGTACTGTACAAGGTTCTGTGCCAATGCTGTTAATTAATCCCCATCCAAACTTCAAATGCTCACTGTTACTCTGCTGTACCTCTGGAGTAAATCATCTCCGTTACATAGCCCACAACTCAGGAATGCTGCAAGCTCTGCAAACCCTTATGATGCAACCTAAGTCTCTGCAGAATCTTTCCGGCCTCTCTGCTGGGTTTTTAGTGATCATGTAAGGTTCAATTATGCTTCCATTTTCTAGATGTAAAATTCCATAAAGTACAGTAAAATACTTTAAAATCTTATTTTGCACCATTGAATAGTGCATCAACAATGAAAAGGCTACACACACTGCACTTGAACACTGGTTAAGTTCAATGTTCAACTGCAAAACCGGGGCAACATTCAAGTGTCTGTAATTTCAAATCTAAATCCCTCCCCAGAAAAAGTGTTAGGAATTTAACCCAGCTTTTAAAATTGATTTTGTGTTCATGATTTGGAAACTGAAGTAGAACCAAGGGACTCATCTATACTATTTCCAACCCCAACTACCAGGGCAGGAAATACTGTGTTCCCATCCAGCACATTCCTAGACCACTTAAAAAGCATAAGGAAAACATGAGCCAGACAAATGCATTCCTCAAATGCAAGGTGTCAGAACTCAAACCAAATTCATACTCAATGCAGTCAGCTGCTATATACTTAACAGGCTCAGCTTTAAATAAAATTAATTATGTGTTTCACAACTGCCCTTTCAGAAACAATTAAAAGCCAAAGAAAATTTTATTTCAAGTCACAGTGCTTGTAAAAGCAGTTCCATTGCTTTGACCATCTTCACAGCAGTGCTTTTCCAAAGCAAAGATGAAAATATAAATGCTGAGGTTATTAAAAGCTCTCCCAATTTATTTAGAATACATCACTAGGGTTTCTGCTTACAGAACATCTATTCCTCAGTTTGAATAGCATCCTGCACTCAAAGACACTGAAGAGAAGACGAAGTACAAATGAATAGGACTGGTCACATATTAAGCGTCATTGTTCAGTTTGTAAGAACAGAGGCCGTGTGAATTACTCTCATCACTGACAGACCTGATGGATATGCATGAGCATAAACAGATGATGCAGGAAAACACAGGTTTAGTGTCAAAAAGACTGCATATCTGTCCTGGACTTTAAATTTTAATTTAACAATGCACACAGATTAGTTCTTGATCCAGTTATTGCACATGTCTGGAAGTGGGCACTCGGATTCACGGCCAAAGAAAAACTACTCTCAGAAAGTCATGTAAATATATAGCACAAATTCCTGAATTGATGCAAATGAAATTCACCTTATGCGGCAGAAGGATGCAGGACTAGGGGGCAGGAGGAGGAAAGGAATCATGAGTATCTTTATAACATCCTGTCACAAACAGAAAACAGTACCACATCAAATAGTTTAAAACCTGGTAATTAACATTCAGCAACGAATTCCAAGAACCTCAAAAAGTAATAATTCAAAGAGTCTCCAGCACCAGTCTCCTTTCTCCTTTTCATCCCAAACAGAGAGATGTATTTTCATTTGCAAATTCAAATGATTTTCTAGGTAAATTCTACTGGTGACAGAGAAGTGGCTTTCGGCTTTAAGCCACCACCTTCTGAAAAGCTATCACAGCTTTGAAACAAACTGCCTTGCTGAACTACCACAAATATTGAGTAGTGGACTGACTAGCCACTTCTTTTCACCCAGAGTAAAGAAACTGACAGCTCAGGTTTGGATGGGGAAAAAAAGTATACTTCTTTTTCTGCGTAATGTCTTTGAGAATTGAACTGCTGCTGACACTACTGGAGACCTTAC
This sequence comes from Grallaria varia, assembly GCA_013396735.1. NCBI lineage: Eukaryota > Metazoa > Chordata > Aves > Passeriformes > Formicariidae > Grallaria > Grallaria varia. Next base: position 416,831 of record VWZG01010866.1, read on the forward strand.
GTTCTCATGGTCTGAAATCAAGAGTGCAATCAAAGACTAGACGTCCCAGAATCCTATCACCACAGAAGTCACACTAGCAATTTAAAAACGCAATGTTTTGTTGGGTTTTTTGACAGCACTGGAAATGTAAGGCTTTCATTATAATACTTCAACTCACACACACCTATGTGCATAAAGTTGAAATTCCAAATGTTGTATAAGCTATCAGAATTCACAATGCCGTAAAATCAAACACATTAGAGAAAACAAAAACTGTTTTGTTACAATGAATGTCAAGCTCACCAAAGGTTCCATTAAATACCAGAATGAATGCAAGTAACGACTTCAAAATATTTTAAAATCCCAACTATGAAGAGGTATTTTCAACTAGTAACATAATCATGTTGCATTAAAAAAAGCCCCAGTGGACTGGTCCATCACTTCATTTTGTAATATAAGTAATTTTGCTTGCATTTTCATTAATGATTCTGACTTTATACTCTCACTCTTGCAGTCCTCACCCATTTTAACCTCAGATACCTTCCTCCATCAGTATCTCTTATTGATTTAAACACAATCTTGGAGAAATACCTAATTCTTCTGGTTTTTTATCTCCAAACATCTTCCATTCTGGGAGTTTGTATTTATGCCATCTGATGGTCTGTACTGCACAGGGAATCTCAGTAATTATGAATTAAATGCCTACTAACATGGCTGATGATGACGTTGCTAGAATGCCAGTCACATTTACCAGACCCTGGCCATTAGAAAAATAATAGCAAAGGAGTATTTTCTGTAATTTAACAATTTCTCCTACTTCAACAAATGTATTCTATTTATACTATCCTAAGCAGAATCACAGTGCATAGTAAGTTGCCTAGAAGCAGCAACATTGCAAAACTACAAGGTAATTTAAAATAATAATATTAATTTGCTTAATTATGATGAAAATATTTCGCCTCTTTCTCAGCAATACAATGCAAAATTTTGAAAGAGACATAATTTGAAAATTGACAAATTTGCTATTTAATGTTGCCATAACAACCATAGAAAATTGTGTAAGAAAATACCAAGCAATAAAGGATGAAATGCCATAGAAACAGATAAGAATAGAACAAGTTGTGTCAGCACTAGCCTTAAGGAAAATTTTGGGCACAGAAAAGCTCATGAATAGAATTATAAAAAGGTGGAGAAATAGGAAAGGGCAGTTAATGTTGAGAAATCAAAAACGCAGTCATATGGCATAGTGCCAATGTTCTCCAACAGAGATTACATGCAGATTGGTTGAAACTTCTAAGAAAACCAAAACACACTGGATAAGAATTCAGCAGAGATTATGTCAGAGACTTGTTTTGCTTTTTTTTTTTTTTTAAAATCTCTTGCTTATAACAATAATGCTGCAGTGTTGCACAATATAAATAGTCAAAAGCCCTCAAAACCTGAACCCAGTAATAGCTAAATTGCTGCCAGTTCTACACGGTTTTCTACAATTCCCTCCAGCAGAAAGAACTAACAATTGACTTAGGAAGTTACGAAGGAATTCAAATGTAGGGATCTATTTTCCTGCAGGTCAATCCACTACTGCACTGTATAATAAATGAAAACATGAGATTATATCACTTCATCTCTGCTCCTCACCTTTCCAATGACCTTTCAGAGGAAACATCCTGGAGCCTGAATTTTGTTTAACATGGAAGTCATACAGGCTGGATAATATGACATTCCTACCTACGAGCAAAACATCTTTAATGCATTTATTTCTCCTAAAATAAAAAATAAATGTTATACAGAGATCTCTATATCAAAGCTAGAATCAACACACAGGCCAGTCAAAGGCAAAGTTTTGCACACAGTAGAAGAAATAATGCATTTACAGAATTAACAAAGTCAAAATCAAACCTCTTGCTAGTAAAACTGCATTTTAGATGTTATCCACTGCCTCGTATTGAGGGCATAATCAAAGAGAAGCACTTTATTTTCACATCTCTCTTGTTTCAAAGGACAAAAAAGCAGATGGCATTCAAATGGAGCTGAAACCAAAGATGGTATATTTAGATTTGATTCAGCAGACATATGGAAACCATTATATAAAGAAGGGAATTGTTGCATAAAACTGTGCAGGTGAGATGCAACTTAATGAATGACAAGAATCTTGGGAGCAGCATAAAAAATTCAGGAGACAAAGGAAGTAGCTTCATTCTACACTAAATCTAATGACACAAGGTAGACAGAAGGGTCAGTCCTCCTGTGTGAAACCCTGACGCTCCTGGCCACTTCCCTGCATGAGATCCACCAATTTTGCAACTGCAGGGTGAGCTGGGACAAGGTGAGAGGAGAACAAGGGGGTGTTGAACATTTTTTAATTGGCTCAGCTCTCTGGCTACCACGTCACTGCTATGACTGATACATGGAGAGAAACAGAAATGAGCCAGTGCTCCCTTCTGCTGTGCCTCACCCTTTCCACAGCTCCCATCTCCTGAATAAGCCTTGGCTATGCCACCCATCTGTCCCTGGTTCCAAGCTACAGAGGCCTGCTAAAGGCGATCAACCTTTAGCAAGCCAAAGACGACAGCTGATTATGGACCTCAGGCTAGAACCCATACTTCAGCATAGGTGTCATCTGGATCCCTCTTCTCAGAGGCAAAGTAGCAGTGGTAGTGTTGAAACTTGGGGCAAATTAACCCCTTTGAAGCCTCCACCTTTGCTGAATTTGGACAATATGACTCAAAAGTTATCAGGACAAACTGCAAAAGCACAAGTCTAATTTCCTCAAGAAACAGACAAAAAATAATATACAGCTAGATGTCACAAAAATAACCTTTTAAAGGGTAATTACAAATCAGAAACACCGATACAATTAAATGCTAACAGAAAGCACACAGTAAAAACTGCGTATCCCATTTTGGATGAATATAGGTTGGGGGGAGATCATCAAAATCTAGGAAAGATGGTTGTACTTTAATGACAGTGAATAAAATTGATTTTATACAGTATAACTACTAAATCATATAAAATATTTTCCTCAAAGCTCTGGCAACAGGATTAGTAGTTTCCTTCAAATTCAGTCTGCGTGCAGAATGGTAAACAAGCAATTTAAATACAACAGTGGGGGATTCTGTAGGGCTGAGGTCAACCAACACAGCAGTTTTTCTTTTCCTGGTATTCATGGCATTTTAGAAGAAACACAGAGATGGTGCAACCTCAGCACGTTTTAGGATTCATTATATATTTGACAGTGAAATAACAAGACCAATACCTATACCAAAAAATGTCAGGGCATCTGAAAACCCAGCAAGCGGTAAGTGAAAATTTAATACCAGTGAGCAAAGCTTTTGCATCAGTTATTTCTTGTGGGTTTAGGAATAGGAGCCTTGGAAAAAGCAATTGTAAATTTTTTTCTTACTTCACAATATTTTTTTAAAAGCCAAATGCCCACAGCAAATGTTTTGTTATGATCATCAGTCATTATCAATAGGCTACAGAATACATGCTTTTGAAAAACCTTTTTATAAAGCCATCTTACAATATAAACTATCGCAATATTTTCTTATATTCTTATATCTCTTCCTAATATAAACGAAAAATATTATGAGAAAAAGGAAAAGGGAATAAAAGCAATAAAACAAGAATCTGGTAACATGGATTCTTTCATTCTCTATATAAATTTGATCTTCTCACATTTATAAAAAGAATTTGAATTAGGCCCAATAGTGGATGTAGATGGGGACCTACTCAAGTGCTTCAGTTATACAACAATGAATTTTAAAGCACAATCATACTCATTTGTATTTCTAAAAAGCCTTCACACCTTTGCAGAGGAAGAAATGCTGTTTTTGATGAAAAGTTCCAGGTGTCACCTGCAGCTCATGCTTCATCTTGCTTCAGTGTTACTAGTGAGGTCCTGATCTGTGTTTAATTAACTGCTTTTGGATGAACATGGACTCATTCAAAACCTCTCTCAGAAAAGCCTCCAGAAACTTGGCATCACACTTCACCACTGTGCAAAATATTACTTTATCAAAACCATGATAAATTTAAAAGCAGTATATGAATAGCAGAGTCCACAATGGTGGACTACCACTGTTGTGAGAGCACTGATGAAAATGTTACAACAATCTTAACGCTTCAAGAAAAGTGTTTTAATTAAAATGTTTCAGTGAGGCAATTGCTATTTCACTTTTTACCATGCATTTTGATTATCATTGAAAACAACATAACTAATTACAATAAAAGCTTAAGTCACAATCACAGTCTCACTAGGAAACATTTCACCAGAAAATGAATGTTTATTAGAAAATTCTCTGCCCTATCAACTAAAAGGCACCTGTGAATCTAGTGAATATAAAAAGTGGCAGAAAAAAATCTGCAGGTGTTGCAAAGTAAGCTACCACATAGCCTACTAAAACTCTCCAAATACAGAGATTCTGCAACACTGCAAGAAAAATCTATCTTACTCCTGGAGTAACGATATTTTTAACTGATAAGGACTACACACTTCATTGAGTTGTACTTCATGCTATGCAACATGTAACACTGAGCTCAAAACATGTTACTAAAATGATAGGCTAAGATTATTCCCCACCTGAACTGGCAAAACAATGGCACTGTCATCCAGCCCAGTACACGGTCCCAGACCATGCAATTTGTTATCACGGTACTTACCATGTAAGGCAGATGGCTTTTCACACAGCAAAGTCTGATGAGCAGTCAAATTGTACTTAGATTCCCTGTATCACAGTCATGACATATGTACTAACTTAAAGGATTCAACTAATTTCAGATGACTGCTTCAAAAGTTTCAAGATCAGAACAAATCTCAGATGGCTACTGTCAGCGGCAAAGCTCTGACTGAGCATGGCTCAGTTTAACCTTTACATATTTATACTCCAAAAGTAAGATATCACAGCTTAACATAAAACTTCCACAGACCAAAACTAGAATACCTTCTCTACTCAAACTGCGAAGTTGCCTTGCACATCCACTCAAGAAGGAAGAACTAGAAAGGAAGTTTTGGCAAGGAGGAGTCAGAAAACTCTCCATTAATTATTTTTATGACTGTGCAACTACATCCTAAAGCACCAGTGTCAGCATGAGCCTTTGATAAACCCAAACCAATCTTAATTCATTAACCAAACTCCTGAGTGTCTCCTGTAGATCTCTCTAAACTGATAAAAAGTCCTGCTGTATTTACAGTAAAATTGTATTGCTTGCTGGCTTCACAAGCAGACATGGCTGCTACTAACTAAAGTGATAAAAAGCATTAATTTTGACTCTATACTTTTGTCCTTGTAAACCAATACTTTTTTTTATGTACATATGTAGCAAACAGTCAACAGCAACCACCACAGCAAGGAAAACAACTCCCTTAAACAATATATCAAGCATGTAAAACATTATTCCTACATAAAAATAGAGGTTACACGTTCATGAATGCATTGAACAAAGCAATTCTAGTTAAATTTCACAAAAGGTGAGCTGTGATCACGGTCTGCCTGGCACCAAATGCCATGTACTTCCATGAGTACAAGGCAAAATAAAGCATGAATCTTGATGGCATAATCAGATTAAAAAACCCCAAAACACTACTCCTAAAAAGCCCCATATGGATAAGCCAGCATGCTTTCACTTAAATACCTCACACTTACTCAATTGATAACCACCTGCATACAAAGTTCTTGGCAGCTTTAAAACACATTTTTTCTTCTTCTTTTTTTTTTATTAATTAATAAAATATTCTTCAAGCTATTTCCCATCACATCAAGCACAAACACGCTTTCATTTAACTTCAGAAATGGAATTTGTCTTATTTTAATCTTTCACTTTTGCTCAGTTGAAGAAACTTGTACTGTTGATAATAAGAGGCAAACCAGATCTTATTTAAATTATGATTTATGCTATATGTTTACATATTCTTAGGAACACGGCATTCCAAATTGATAGCTACTTGTTTTTCTGGGGTTTTCTGTTTGTTTTCTTTCCCTTTTTTTTTTTTTTCTTGTCTGTTTGTTTGGGTTTGTTTTCATCGTTTTTTTTTAATGCAGTCAGTCCTGCAAAAGCAGCTAGCAGGATCACCAGACTCGTGACTCAGTAGTTCCATGCATCAGGCACTCCAGTAAACCTCCAGTACGCATTCCAAAAACCATGGCCTGGGAATAGGGGCATTTCCGTGGCTCTGGCACCAATACCCACTTTTGCATAGTGGGACTGCGTATTCCCAGTTACACTCCAAGTCCCTGCAGGTACAGCTGCTTCTGTATGCACATGAACCCCTCTTTCTTGCAGGGCCTGGCTAGATCCCAGTACAGCAGGGTATGGATGTCCCAGCTCCAGGATGGACACATGCAGGCAGGTGAGAGCCTCCCTGTGCCGTGCTGCACAGCCCCTGGGCTGCAGGGCAGCGTGGGCAGCTGCTGCAGGTCACCAGCGCCTGCAACAGCTCCAGTGCCACGCAGCCCACGGACATGCCACCGCCGTCGCCTGCTTTTTGAGATGGGCTTACAACGTACAGCTTAGACCACTCACTTTATTTTCCAAATTAACAGAAGGATTACCATGTAATAACCAAGCAGTGGAACTGTTTGGCAGCAGGTTCCAAGAAATTAATACTTTTGTGGATCCGAGGTTATCAGGATAAACTACACAAACAATTTGACTCATTTACAGTAGAAAATAAGATTAAGAAACAAAAATGCAGGCAAATAGGAATCAGGATTAGTTATGAAGCAGTAAACAAGGGGAATGCTAAACCATGAAAAGAAGTACGTGTATCTTTAAAAAAATAAGCAGAAATCTGTCATGAAAGAAATTTCAAACATTATCACATTCCCATAACTACAACTAAACCAGCGCAGCAACACTTCTTCCTCATCTGGGAATTTAACAAGCCTATGTTCTAAAACAGATAATGGAATATAAACAGAAGATTAAGAATTATCCCCTCATGCTGATTCACTTGTCAGAGATTCTGGGCTTGCTGAAATTCTGGTCCTTCCTCTACAGAAAATCAAATGGGAAAAGGAATTACCCAGTTATGCTGTGTTAATATTTTGAAATTTCTCCCTCAGGAAACATGGCATGACCACGAAGCTCAACAACTTGCTTCTGGTGACTGCATTTTAATATGGCTGGCTACTCTTTGCAGGCCTTCTAAGGCATCTCTCTTCAATTCCTGGTCACTTCTGAACAGAGTGAAGATGATGATACTCTCACCAAAAACCATTCCCAATTACATTGTGGTCCACAGAAAATGTATAACTAAACAATCTAGTTCTTTAAATTTCAACTGCATAGAAATATTCAAAATACCAAAGTACAGATATTCCTTATTTTACTTGCATTCAGTGAGGTAAATTTACAGTAGTCCAAAGGGACTGATTTTAGAGCATGGACCTAATTTTCTTAAAAAAAACCAAAACACAAACCAAACCCCACAATCAAACAACACAAAACAACAGTAGAAAAAACTCCACCCCTCAAAAAAACTAAACCAAACCAAAACCCACCCCAATCCCCAAAGGAAAACAACCCACAAAACTAAACTCTACATAAACTCTCCCAAACCACCAAGAGTCAATCAGATCTCACTTTTGAAAGCACTAACTTCAATTTTATGTACCCCTGTAGCTTCGGACTACTTTAATTTTTGAAGACAAATCTAAGGGATTTCACTTGCAAATATGAAATCAAAGCAGCACACTTTACTGTAGTTCTTCTCAACTTAACTCTTCCCAAAATACATATGCTATGAATAAAAAGGATGCTAATCTTTGGAGATGGAAGACCACAAAAATCTCAGCGGTTCAACCAACTTCTACAGGCTCTGCCCTGGACTAGTCAGATCCATGGTTTACAAGCCACTCCTGCTCCATTCTGGGAGAATCGCAGGGGCCTCAGGACAGGTCAGAGGTGCAGAACCATGAATATCATAATGAATTCTGCATCCATTAAACTTTGATTACTGTGTACAGTGGAGGAAATTTGCTGCCACCATACTACATTAAGAATTTCCAAAACAAGAAATTCAATCCACTGGTACAACAGGAGTCCATTCCCTTTTAGGTATTATTTCTGATACTTCAAACTGTTGCTTGGTATCATGGCTGTCAGTGGAAGTTCACCCTAATAACAGATTGCCTCATAGGCTCTCTAACTACCATTTTTCTTTCTTAAATCAATGCCATAAAATTGTACATCATACATATTTTATTTCCATTCAAATTCAACACTAAGGCATGGGAACATATTTCTATGCTACAGGTACTTTTGTAAAAATCTGTGAGTAGTTTAATTTAAAAGCCATGGACAGCAACCTAAAGCAATTTTTGACCATGCAAAATGTTTTATAAATGGTTCCATGTGCACTGTTCATCTGGAGTCTCACTAGAGACGAATAATGACCTTGTATTTCATTCTCATTTACTCTGAATTAGGCAAACCTTGTGGTTTTAATTACAAACTTAATACACCTGGCATGGTCTAATTACAGAAAACAAAACATCATTTAAACAAAGGGTGACCTTGAACTTAGTCTATCTAAATAACAGTTAACTTTAAGTTTTCAGTTTTTAACAAACTGCCAAGACATGCAATAGCAATTTTCCAAATGTGATCATATGCCTTTAGAGCAACAGACTTACTGCATTAGGAAACATCTGCACACACCCTCTATGGCTCTCCTCATTATTAATGCAAATCCCTCTTATATTTCAATAGTGCTATAAACAGTTCTACAGGTAAACACCAAGTTCACACTACTGATACATTTAATGCATTAGACTATATTAAATCTAGATTTGACAAGCAGCAGCCTGTTGAAGCTGAAGCAACTTTTTTTCAGAAACTTAGTCATTTTGTGTGAGTACTTCAGTTAGGAACAGAGGCAACATGAAGCTATAGTAATGATGACATGCTGCAAAAGAGGCCAAAAAAGGGCTTTGATACCAGAAAAATAAGTTAACATATTCTACTGCTGGAATGTGGTTACTTACTTGCTTGAAACTGACTATGTGCTTACATTCCTTCTTCACTCATGTTGAAGAATTTCAGTGACAGATTGGTTTTAGAAGAATGCTTCAATATGGTTTTAGAAGAATGCTTCAATATAATAGCGAATGGTCTTCACATACCTGACACAGTTTTTTTGATTCCTATTTATGACCAAATAATGCTAAGAAGTATATTTAAGAAAGCATCTGGGATTTGAAGTCAACAGAATGCAATGCCTATAGAAAATTCAACAAAGCCTAAAATCTCTGTAACAGAACCAGATTACCTACAATTCTACATTATATATCTTTCTGACATTGCAAATTCATTTTAGTATGGGAATAACTTAAGTACACATTCTCCTCAAAAGATTTCTAGTCATTTCCTTGTACTTGTGACTTTGGTCATCATTACGGCCCTAGAGCTTCCCACCTCAACATGCCAGAACAGCAAATGTACATTTGAGGTAAACAATGTCAGTAACAGTATTAAGGAAAAACAGGAATTAAAATCTGAGCACGCTCAGCAAAGATCTACCAAACTACTGGCTAATTCACAAACAGCAGCCTTTTAGAGATGTTCTCTCAGAATACTTGTCTGTGTTCTGCATTGCAAACCACAGCATACTTCTAAAACAGAAGACTCCGGTGGATTAGGGGGTAGAGAACTTGAACACAGATGACAAGCAAGTCAGAGTGTTTTGCAAGTATACTGAGTCTGAATGGGTTGATGCTTGTTGAGAAAAACAATTCTTCATCCACAGATAGGTTAAAGAAATTCATATGAAAAGTATTCTATATAGATAAGCAAATCTATTCCAGGCTATCATGAATGCTGACAAACATCCATCTCTTAATTTACTTGGTTGGCAAAATAAGAACAACATTGATTGTCCAAAGGACAAAAAAATCCCAAACTTTCAATACCCAAGAGACAGAAATCAATAAATACATAAAGATATAAGAAACAGTAAAAAAATTTACAACATAAAATATAAAATATTTTTGCAATAGATGGAGATTAAACAATTATATATGTCACATTATTTAACTGAACTGCAACAGCACTCAAACCAAGACTCTGTTGCCTGACACATACACAGTCCAAACTGCCCAAAAGGGGATTTGATCTAAATGAGATTTGTCACAAAGCAGTACATCATTAGAAAGTGAAGATGAGATATGGAAGTGAGCAGAATTTACGCTTCGTAAGAGACCTGATGGCAGAACTCCTGAATCTTATTCCAGCTCTACTGTGAACTCCTTGCGAAATCACACACTTCCTGTGTGTCTCTGCCACCATTCTCTGGATAACAACATTTATTCATTTTTTTCCATTACAAGGCTACAATTAAGAAAGCCTTAAATAAATACTCAGCTCTGAATCGTTCTCACTGTGGTCAATGAACCAAAAGGTCTCGTGTCACTGCAATTGTTGTTCTCACAACACAGGCTATGCCAAACACACAAATATGGCACCCACCAACACACCACAAAAATAATGTGTCATAGGTTCAAACAGTATTTCATTCTCTTCAGATCTGGCAGGCCTATGCTACTTTAAAATTAAAATAATCCTGTTCATCAAGTAATGTTAGTGACATAAACATAACCTGGAGCAAAATAGACACATGACTTTAGCACAGAAGAATAAAACCAGCACCAACAGTTAAAATGGCAATCTGGAGAAAAAGCCTTAACACTATGCAGAGCAAAATGCTCCCCAGCTGAATTTTTCACAAATTCTCAAATGAATGGACAACAAAGAGTTAAGATGCAGTTTATCTGCAAGTTGAAAACTGTAATAGTTTTTCCTGAAGAGAATTTCTCTAAATAGGAAAATAAAAATCAAAATCACCATTTCACAAGAACAACACAGACAAATTAAGATAATATTTTTGTTCAATTAAATCTGATCCAAATAAATGGACATTTTTTATTCTCTGAACTGTTCAAAGCATACAGTTAAATTTTTTATAGCTAGAACAACAGCACAATATGCTCGTCAAAAATACAAGGCAAATGTACAGTGAAAATAAGAATACGATTCTAAAAATCTGTGCAAATTCATGTCTATTGTCTTTCTTCTTTTGTACTAGAAGCAAGAGATAAACTTTGTTTTAAAGACTGTTTCCTTAAGCTGTCATTCATATTTATAGTAGTGAATTTAATTAACCTATCTCAAAGTATGTACAGTACCAAACACTCTCTTCTTGCAAGCCCTTAATACCAGCCCTAAGGCATCACAATACAGTCCAAGCAGAAAATCATTCACTACAAAAAGACATTCCTACAAACCACTGGATTACACAAATGAAGCACTGAGACTGAAGATAACTGCTCCATCCATGCTTTCTACACTACACAACTATTTTAATAACCCTGGCAGCATCCTTGAGGATAAATTCCTTGTCATCTGCCAGTGGCTAGCCTCTTCCTTCTGTGAGACCAATAATTCATTTACATAGTATCTCAAAACAGTTCACATACGAGACAACAAAGAGGTTTTGTTGGGTTTTTAACTTCACAGTATTTTGTCTTTGTGTCCAAAAAGAAAGACTCTGAGCTCAAAAATCATTTCTCTGGGTCTGTCTAGGACCCATTTAATGTGTAGGAAGAGAAAGCAGCCCCTTCAAGAAGATGACACACAGACCAAGTAATCTCCTCTGGCTGTTGTCAAGGGCTTTACAAGGATTTTTACAAGGGTTTCCTGTGCTACGGTTACAGAACCAGGGATGACTTGTCACAAACTAAAATTAGTGGCCTGATGACAGGTGTCCTATTCCTGGAAAATCATCTATTCCCACCTGCGAATGCTCATGATGCAAGTACAGAATCTACACATGGGGCAATGGATCATGTTCTTGGCAGCTACTGACAACTTGGTTATGCTCCAGGGACCTTCAAAGCAGACATGAATGCCAAATCTTTATAACAGTTTCTGGGGTGGGTATTTGTACAGTCACATATATATCGTTTTAGTTGTGCAATATTCTCCCTAAGACAAACATGTAAGGGAAGATTTAATAACCCATATAACTTGAGGAAGTTATTTCTCCTTGGGGGAGAACGAATTGTTGAGGATCGTTCAAAGAGTTATAACTGGGCATAACATCATAACATTTTAAACTGAAGATAAAAAAATATTGTTCAGCTTTCAGACCTATAGAACTCTGACAGGCCTCCAAGGAAAGTGATGGAAGTACCTTCAGTTCAGACATGCTAGTCTGGAAAAAGCATTTAGTAGCACATTTACTTTAGTAGGGATACAGAAAAGATAATTTAGTAAGTAATTTTAATCTTCTATTTTTCAGATTAATAGTAGTTTGGACAAAAATACCTTAGTAAATAAAAATAATACAGTAGTTCACAAAAAAAGAAACTACTGGCATCAATATTTAGTTGCTAATTTACTTTAGGACTAGCTCCTACTTGCACTCATATTCGAATTACCATGTCAACACATCCCAAGTATAAGAAGCTCAAAAACCACTGAAGGAATAAAGCATTGTTTTCACAGATTTGGATATTGCAATGGATATTAGCAGTGGACTTGTGTGGTTTTGTGACTTAGTCTAGCTCAAGTTTATCTGAAATAAAAATTTTGAAAGACCACAAAACCCATGACATTCTACGTAAGTCATCTTTTATATACTTCGCAAGAAAACCCCCTATTTACAGTATTTCTGGACCTCTCTGCTTTTGATTTAAAGGAGAAAAATAACATGTACAAGTCTTTCCCAATGACTTAGAGAGTCAATATTTCCAGATTGTTTTCAAAAACTCCAAAGAATAAGGTTAGAAATCGATGATTCTCAAGTAGTAGTGTATTCAGGTACATGTCTTTGGAGAAATTTCGCCTGCCCACAAATTAGCAGCAGAAGCAAGTTTTCCTCAAATACAAGGTATTTTCAACATAACTGTCTACTCACAACTTAGCAGCAGATGCAAACTACTCTTGAGACCCTGATGAGTTTTTCACTCTTGACTAAGTAAGCGGTATTATAAACACAAGTTGTAAATTACAGTCTAATAATGGAGGCAAGCCAACTTAATGTCTTGCTGAATTAAAGGCAGAAACCTGGTATTTTCAAAGAAGGATGAGAGGGTCAAAGAATGCCAGTACAAATTTTCAGAGAGGCAAAGACGGAGACTGGCAGATACCTTACAGAAATAAGAAAGTTTATGTGGTTGAGAGGTACAAATTATTGGCAGAAAAAATCTTATATTAGAATTAAGTAGACACATCTTCACAGTTCATACCAAAAAAAGGTGATAAATTGCAGTTGACACAAATTAATTTAAGGCAAAATATCTGATCTAAGCATTCATTCATTAACTGTTACCACACAGTGATGTGCTGAACAGAAAAGCGGAATGAAGAGACCAAAAAAAGTTAATTTATTTGTATACTAGCAAGAGGAAGCAATTAAAAAACAAGAAAAGAACCATTTAAAACAAGGGTTGCAAATGCTATCATTAGTCTTACACAGGAAAGCGTAAAACAAGTTTTGACTTGGTTTTTTACTTACAGAGTGACCAGGTGACCGGGATTTGACACCTATTACAACAGAAACAAAGTAGTGTCTTAAACCCACTTTCTACCCAATTTCAAGAGAAGTCTTCTTTCTATTCTTTCTTTCTTTTTTCATACTGTATGGATAACCAAAGAATTTTAGTTTTAACCAAAATACCAATAGCTGCTGAAATAAGAGAATGTGAATATTTTCCATAGTCATATTAACATGTGGAAGTATAACTCAATATATTACACCAACCATTTACCTCCACAACTCTGCTTCTCTAATATGGTTACAATTAGATTGTATTCCCATGGAGAATAACCACAGTCCTCTAATTTTGAATGCTGAAGTTTTTCCCTTCATCTTTGTCCCAGAATGCCTTACTACTGAACAGAAATCCCTGTTCTTCTAAATGCCTAGATAGGAAATCAAAACCATAAACCTGGCAGTGAAAAAGAACAAGCACTACAGTTTCCAATGTTACCGGAAGACTTGCAGCCTCATGGTGGTTTCACTATTTTCATTTTCTTGCAACAGTGTGTGAAATTAACAACCCCAAACCTTAACTGAGTGGTTGTCACATAAAGAACCTCACAAATTCTTCAAATTTCTTCAAGTAGAAGTTTCTTCTGAATTTACATTTTCTTGTCTCTTAATTCCTCTTACTTCATTAAACTAGTAGATGTGGAAGTATCACTCCTGAAATCTGTTGTTTAATTCCCAAAGAGCTTTTTTCTTTTTTATCAGTAAGACTATACATCACTACCTAAAGTAAGTTATTGAGCAGTAACTGGAACATCTTTGAAATGGGATGCTCTAGGCATATACATTCAAGGCCATGTTGTGGAAGTAGCATATGTGAGGTACCAACTGGTAAATGTGCATCTGTGGTTTCTCACATCCAGAATTCCCAAGAATTTTTAATGGGACTTCACACAACATTAGGAATATACACATAAATGTAATTTCTTGAAGAAGTTACATTAAAAGCGGAACCCATCGGTTGTCTGATGAAGAAATGCAAAACTTTAAGGAAAACAGTGACTTTAGAACCACTCAAGCTGAATAATGCACAGCACTCAGAGATGGCATGGTGCTTACAAAAAGCACATACGGAATTTACTGGGACAAATGTGCAAGTCTCAGGGATGGACACATTTCTCACATCTCAAAGCACGGTTGTGGATACACATGAATCACACCTCTAGCCCTCTTGCAGCAGATCCTGATCCAGCACACTACTACACTATTTCCTTGTGGGGAAATCATTACACATACAAGCATTTTTGCCATCTGTTTAGGAAAAGAAAAAATCTGATGCCTCAGCCCAGGCCGTGTGCAGCTTTGGTAAGAACACAGGCAGGATGATTTCCTGGCTTGATTCACACTCTGCAGGAACCACATAAAATGCAAACTTATACAGTTCTTTCCAACATAAAGTAAGCCAGTATGACTCAAAATATATTTTCCCAGATACATGGTAATGACTAGAAAATATTATTTTCAGTAAAAGAATTAAAAAATTAAAGGAGCGAACACGCAGCCGTAATCTTACAGAGATGATCCACAGGGGGATGTATTGAGACTTCAATGTAACATTAAAGTCTCAATAAAATGCTGGTTCCCCAGATCAGCCAGAACACCATTAAGCTCTTTGGAAATTTTGCTGAAGAATACAACGTAAACAGTTCCAAGAGCAAGGTGTACTCCTAAAGAACACCTAACGCAAAACTGCTGTATTTATTTTCAAGAAATTACTCCAGTCAAGGGGAAGGAGAGTTCCTGCTCAAAAACACAGAGGATGAGTACAAAGCCAGCCACCACTCACAGAAACTGGTTCACTTCGCTCTATACGTACACATATCGAACTTCATAACGCTTTTTGATAAAGGTATTCTCTGAGGATCAGGGTAGGATCAGGAGACTTTCAACAATCTAGACTAACACCTAAGGCATCAGGCAGTCCTAGTCCTGTGACGGCGAGCCTGTAAACCCCAAACTAATTGTTATAGAGAAGTGGAAGAGATTGTAGACTAAAAACTACCTTCATGAAGCTAGGGAAAACTTAGGTCCTCTGACTATCATAACTTTCTGAGGCTGTGCAAGAAAAAGATGAGTTTAATGACTATGACTAGTGGATTAAGGAGGTACTCAAAAGGAACCCTGTGGATAAACCAGGCCAAGACCAAAAATATTTATTAACTTAATAAAAATTATTTCTTCTTATCAGGAAAAACAGGCCCACTGTTTTAGACTGTTCAGGTCCCACAAGACTGGCTGAAGTATCTTTCTGAAGCCTACTCACAGTTCTCCAGGCTCCATTACCCAGTATTATGAGGGTTCTCAGGAAAGTCAATACAAGTCTGATACTAGATATATCAATTCCACATATGATCATCTTTTCTGCAGAGCATAAAGATCTCATGCCTCATTGCTCATTCACACAAATTATTGCCCTAGTATGTTCTTGGCATACAGAGGCTTAGATTGTTCCTAATACTCTATTGCCAGGGTGGACAACATGGTAGGATGGACCAAGTGGGATCAACTGCTTCAGCCACAACTCCATCTGGGGGTGTATCTGAACAAAGCAGGTGCCTGCCAATGAGCTTCACCAGCTATAAGACTGAAACATTCAGTAGTGTGCCTACTTGCCAATCATCTAGGCATTGCAAAGTACCAAAAAGGCTCCAAGCCAGGTCTGACTTGATCACAATTCTGAAGACAGCGAGTCACTTCACGGAACAGCCAAGAAACGCATTTAGGCCACCCTAAAGTTCCTGTACTGCAGAAAAGGCCTTCTTCTGAGAAGTTCCAGAGAAAGCTGACGACTTCAACGAGTAGGAATTTAGAAGCAGTACTTCTGCACATGTGATATGGGGCAATTTGAGGACAGTTCCGAAAAAAGAAATGAGAAAGCAGCTAGACTGATTCTCTGTAGCTGGCAAGTGTGAGCAGTTATGTAGAAACTCACTGAAGTGATCTTAACTGTGGGACAGATGGTATTTGTGCTTTAGATCACTGAGGGAGAACCAGACCTGGTGCTCTTTCCAATAAAGCGAGCATCTGCAATGGTGCTTCTTAGTTATGGGGCTATGGTTGCATGACAAATGCTGCATCAGGAAAAGACAGAAGAGCTGACACAGAAAACCCATGAAAACTTCTCCCTGTATCAAAGATGGAGATGAACTTTGAGCTATAGAAGACTGCTGAAATGAGACTTACCAGGTGTGGTGGATTAAGCTTTGCTAACAGCCAAACACCCACCCAGCCGCTCACTCCCTCGCTTTTCTTATCAGAGAAAATAGGATGAGAAAGCTCATGTCTCCAGACAAAGACAAGGAGATTGCTTACCAATTATCATCATGGGCAAAATATACTCAGCATGGGGGAAATTTAATTTATTGCCAACAGATTTGTGTAACAGGAAACAAAAAACAACAAACAAAAAATAAAACACTGAAGCAATACCTAGTCTCTTTCCCTTCCCAGGCTCAATCCCTCATTAAAGACTCTTCTGCATGTACCCATGACTTCCCCAACAACACAGAGAGATGGAGGGTGAGCAGCCATGCTCAGACAATAACACTTCCTTGCTGCCAGTCCTTCATCCTCATAGTCTTCATTGAATCATAAAATGTTTTGGGTTAGAAGGGACCTTTAATGATCATCTATAGTCCAACCCACTAGCCATAGGTAAGGGCATCTTTCATTAGACCAGGTTCCTCAGAGCCCCATCCCAATCTGACTTTGAACACTTCCATGGATGGAGCATCCACAGCTTCTCTCTGCCATCTGTTATAGTGTCTCAGCAACTTTATAAAAAATTTCTTCCTCATGTCCAGTCTAAACTATTCTCTTTCAGTTTGAGTATGCACTTGCAGCTCACTGAATCAGTTAAAAGTCATTGCACCTTGTCCTATCACTATAGGCCCTGGTAAAAAGCCTCTCTCCATCTTTTCTTAGAACCCCACTACATATTGAAAGGTCACAGGAAGGTGTCTCCAGAGCCTTCTCTTCCCCAGGCTGAACCACCCTAACTATTACTTTCTTCACAGCAGAGGTGCTCCGTCCCTCTGATCATTTGTATGTCCTTCCTCTAGACCCACTCCAACAAGTCCATGACCCTTTTGCACTGGGGATTCCAAAGCCAGATGCAGTACTCTAGGTGGGGACTCATGAAAGCTGAGTAGAGAGGAAGAATCACCTCTCTGGACCTGCTGCCCATGCTTGATTTTATGCAGCTGCAAATGACTTTCTGAGCTACAAGTGCATATTCACACAATCATTTAGTAGTTTGGGTTGGAAGGGATCTTTAAAGGTCATATAGTCCAACTCCCTTTTTAAAAAGCATTTTAAGGGTACTTCCACCTTTCACAGAAATAGAAATAATTGATACATGACCTCTCAAGTCTTATTTTATTAGTCCCTATTTTATCAGTCCCTATTCCCATCTCTCAGTATGTGATTCTGGGCGATTCTGTCACACATGCGCTATTACATGAAGGCCAGCCTGGACAGACTCTCTGTCACAAGGACTGGTGGTCAAAACCACTTATATCTTGTTCAGAGTGAAGCAGCTGCTCATAATAATCCTACCCCATGATCAGCAGAAAGACTAAGGTGATCTTCCTTGTCTCCTTCCATTCTCTGTCCTCTCTATCCAGGCTCCCAGCAGTCTATTTCTCCTTTTGATTTCCTCGCTTTACCAGGCAGCATACTCGTTCTAACAATTGAAGACACCATGATCTGGGTACAAGTGGTTAACAATTCAGCATTCAGACCTCACTGATGTTGTGCAATAATAGGCTGTTGGGAATTCATGGAATAAGCGTTGCTATTCTTCCCCCCTTTTTAACTGATACGAAATTACATTCTGTGATCCTACGTATAAAACTCTTTGAAAGAATGTAAAGTCGAATACTTGAAAGACATTAGGGAAAAACATCTTACAGTTCCCTAAGGAACCTTAATTTGGCTTTTGCTTCTAATAATAACACTGTAGCACATTATTTTATTACATGACTATGGGTTAAAACTGGGTTAAATAACGGGCTGTAATGGGCCAAGCAATCAGAAATGCATCACATGCCTTATATTTTGATCATCTGATTTCCACACCTGAACATAGACTTTAACTCTTTTTTTGCATTTAATGAGATTAGTTGAGAACCCTTCACAACTGCCACTTTTTCCCACATAACCAACCAATTTAGGATCACAGATGAACATTCTCCTTCATACCTCCTTCTAATAATCTGCTTGTTAGAGATGAAGGAAGGCTTTCCAATCTATGGCTCAAAGAGTATCCTATTCTGTCACAGCCCCAGTGTAAGGCAGAGGCTTCAGTGTTACTGTAACTAAGGTGCTTTGATGGGGTCCCATATACTCCTGTGAATCTGAGGAGCAGTTAAAACAAGGTCTTCTCTTGAAATCTGTGCTTGGCAAAAATGTGCTTTGCTTTCAGACATGGACAACATTGCAACCACTAACTCCATAACATGAAAAGTGCACCAAATTGAAAATTTTATCACACCTGTACTAACCAAACCTTTCCATTATCAGACTGTACTGCTGTCCACCTACTAAGTGACAGTTTTCACAAGAAGCACAGTACACTCCAGATGCCAGGTGAAGTTCACTGCATTGATTTTCAATTTAAAGCTATAAAATAGTTTCTTGAATTGGTCATCTGCAAAATCCTCTCTCCCCCCCGTATGTTATAATGGCAACTGCCAGCTGTAGAGACATTTCAGACAGCAATTCACTGATTAAAACTGTCAGGTTATTTTTCAGTGAATGCATCTCAGCTCTAGAATTAATTTCTCCCTAACACACAACTCCAACAGCTTATGTTTGTTGACTTCCACATCACAGGATATGAAATTGCAAAAGAAAATTATCATTGTGTTTGGTGACAAAACACTATGAGGACCACAGGATATGGGTACTATAATTCTTTGGAGGTGTTTTGTTTTCGGAAGCTACAATGAGATCAGATGATGAACAAAGGAAGAAATATTGAAATCAAGCTAAATTAGTGAACAGCTTCAGTAGGGCTTGGATATATTTTCTCCAGCATCTGTGTTAATCCTAGGGTAGCACAGGTATCTGTAAAAAAGGTAGGTGCAGGGAACAGAGTTTGATGCTGGAAGTGATCCAGCCCCTCCATGTACACATGACTGCTGAACCTTTGAAACTTAGCGCTGGGTCCTCGGTGAGCTGCTGTTGCCTTAGCAACAGCTCTTTAAAATATGGAAAACCAGGTCAGGTAGTTTCAAACTAATCACTGTTTCCAATGCCACTGTTTTCTCCTGTAGTTTCGAATAAGCCCGCCTCTGAGATGGGCTGTTGCCATAGAGTCATCAGCCAGCAGAGAGAAGAAAACAAGGCTCTTGAGTTTCACAGGCCACAGGGATGCTTAAGTAACATGGAGTTTGGCCTCCCTCCACCCAATGCTCCTTCCTCTAAATCCTTCAAAAATCCACTTCAGAGGCATCAGCTCTTTTCCATCTCTTTTCCTCTGCAAATATTCTTTACTCTGAAAACTGTCTGGGGCCTAAGATTTTTAGTTTTGTTTTTTAAATAAAAAGGCATTGCAACATTTGGGAGTTAAATCCTGTTAACCGCTGAGTGTAAGTGAAAAGTGCATTATTTGGCCAAAACATCATTACTCCAAGAGGCTCTGTGTTAACAGTACCATTCAAAACTCATGTAAGGAAAACAAACCATAGTAAACCAGGTTTCTAAAATGCATGACAAGGAAGTTAACTAGCTTGAGAAAACAAATGAAACAGTTGAGCATGTACACATCAAGCTGCAGTACGATCAACATATTCCTAACAATTCTTTCTCTGTTCCTCTGAAGTAGCATTGAAGGTGGACTGCACACAGAGGCTCGCATCTTGCCGAATCAAGTCACAAATAAAATCCCAAAGGACAAGCATAGGTTTCATTTTTTTAATTTAACGACTTTTTTTCTTTAAGTGAACCTGCCTGAATCTAGGCTTGCTTACACTGGTGTCTTTATGTTGCCTCACAGTTGTATTCTAATAGTTAATGGCAACTCTTTTGAAAGACAAAAACAGTGATGAAATTTACAACTTTGCAAAAGAAAAACAAAAAGCCCATTCCATCCTATACACACACACCACAAGCACCACGGAAATATCACATTTCCATCTCTATGAACGTTATCAGGATAATAGTTCTCATCTTGAGGTGGTTATCCATCTCTGTAGAGCACACATTCCTCTTGTGTGTGGATGGCATTTAGAACATGTGATTATAATTAATGGCAATATTAAAGTAACCCAAACACTTGCACTTGAAGCACAACCTTAAGAAAAAATAAAAAATAAGCACCTCCTCCAATTTTCAGTGGAAACAATGCCAAAGGAGGTCCCAGTAAAAATGCCTCCTCTTCCATTTACAGACTTCTTCAATTAATTCCCTATGCCAAAAAGCATAATCTTCAAAGAGGATACAACAAAATAAAACAGACAGTAAAAATAAACTGTCCCAAAATGACTAAGAGAACTTTTTGCATCTAGACAACTTTTTTGGTGTAATGTGAAAGTTTGGTCTCTAAGTGTCTTTGTTGAATAATTTTTCCTCCATTCTTACTTGAAAGAATAACATTCTAATATAAAAAACAACTACATATACTGGGCTATAGTGACACCACGAGGGAAAAAAATTCAAACATGCTTCCACCTAATTCACGTGTACAAGCACTACAGCGTGGTCATACAGCATCACTCACTCAAGGCTGCACAGTTTGCAAGGTTCCTGCTCCTCAGACCAGCTGCAGACCTAACCTTGCCCATGACCCTTGTCTGCTGCAATGCAAAGTAAAATAAGTTAAATTCTTTAAAATGGTGCAATTTAACTTGTTTTAGTTCTCTCTATGGCACACTAAAAACTGTCATGGAAATGCAGTCAGGGTTCTCAGCCGAGCATCAAGCAGCTTCTTGAAATAGCTATAACCATTCTGCTGCACTTTTAGAGACTTCCTAATGAGCAATTTTGTCTTGGAACATCTTATTTGCGTTAAGAAACTAGATTTTCAGACTAGTATTCTTACATCTGTACAGCTTCTAATGTCAAATGTAAATGTAAGCAATACCATGATCTTTAAGTAGATGCTAGGGAAGTGTTAATTTTTCAAGTGTTCCTTTCTTAGGAATTAGATGTACTTGCCATAAACTATGGAATACTGAGAGAAATAGTCTAAGTTGTGAAATTTCTAACTCTAAATCTAAATGCAGTTTCATATTTAGGCACACTAATGAAAGCAGTTTCTTTTAATAGTCTGAGCAGCAAAACTTGACATTGACATCAGTAGGAGTTTTGCCACTGACTTTAACAAGTATGAGATTACGTCTTCTATAAAGAGTTTTTCAATAGCTGCAGCTTTATATATTGGGCTTTATTTCTAAATTGCTACTCCTATAAAAACAAAAAGGAGGCATAAAAGCTTGTCTATTTGACCGGGGGTTTTTGTTGGGTTTGTTGTGTGTGTCTGCCCTCCACATCCTTAGTAATTTTACGTAGGCTTTTTCACCTTTTCAGGTAGTGGTGCTGTCCATGAGGTACATTTCTATGCAGGCACAAATAACAACAAAAATGAATCAAAAAGAAAAAATAAAAAAGGAAAAAAAAGAAATCACATCTCCAAACAGATTTACCCTGCACACATCTCACCTTCTTTACCAAAAATAAAATAACTAGTGCATAGCAAAGCCACATCTCCAGTAAACAAAAGTGAATGTGGGCTATAAAGCATTCATAGTCAGAGCTCTAATGTGAAAGAAAGCTTTTGGATAATTTTAACACATACATTTCACACATTACTATAATACAAGTAAATGAGAATAATAAGTGTATTCTTACAGAAATACAGATTTGGCTTTCAGGTTTCCTAGGAGTTGCCTTTTTTGTCTGTGTTTTCCAAGTTGTAAGAAAAGGAAATAAAATTTACATGTAAATCAAAATACTCCGGCAATACCTGGTGTTGGTATACGTGTTCTAAATCCAATCTAACAGGTACCTGAAGATACCAATTCAAAATAACAAAGAATTTCAAGTATTAGGAGCCCCCTGTTTGAAGTCAATACCTTAATGCAAAGGTCCATTTCATCAAATTCTACAAGATATTTGCAAACAATATCCATCCAGATTTTTTTCCATTCTTCATAAAGCTCGATAGGATTAAATGTCAGCCATTTAATTTCTAATATTTTGTTTACGAAATATTGTTAACATCTATGCTTAATATATAGTCTACACATGATACTCACTGGCTGACGATCAAAACATGAGGCAGAGAAATCTAATACAAGCTTTGCAATTATTGAGAATTTGCCACACAGACAGTAAACTCATCCAATTTATTTTCCTGTTAAATTGCTACAATCCTATCTGACAAGTTCTCACTTGAGTCCAATTAAAAAAAAAAAAA
>VWZG01010866.1:439802-473181 GCA_013396735.1 Grallaria varia
GGGCGGGGCAGGGGGGGAGGTGGAGTGTAAAAAAACCCTAAACTGGTAAAAACATCCCATGTTCTTTACCGAATGACAAAATGAGTACATCCTACTTGAAACTGAGAAGATACAAAAATTAACTTAAAACAATCTTGCAAGCTTCCAGTCACCCACTCTCCTGAGGCAAGTTTTATTTTTACTCCTTTTCATTAGCATTAATCATCATAGCAAAGAGTAGGAGAGCAGATTTTGTTTCCTGGTGGTAAATTTGCATGATACTGTCATAGAGATGATTTCAAAGAGTTCTGCTGAAACCCTGAAGTGGAACACACACCCTTTGGTGTAAACACTCACTTTGGGGATCAGACATTACATATGAAGGTGTGGTTCAGTCTTGACATTAACAGTGATTCATGGAACATGGAACCTCTTTGGATTAAATATGCTCCCTCTTTTTTTTTTTTTTGAAGAAAAAAGAGAATAGGATCCTGAAACTGAATTAGTTTGATGGACAAAAATAGGAATATCTAAAACTTGTCCAGCCACAACTGCTTTTTTCCCAGCATTTCAAAGCTCTTTCTAGGCTATACACATTACTGAGCTATTACACAATGATCCTAAGAAGGTATATTAGCAGAGACAACTAGTTACTAAGGTAACAAGATGCTACTTTAAACTAGCAGCACTGTTCCAGCTCATCAGCTTCACTCATTTCTTTCCTTTGCTCTCCTTAAACTATGCACAAATTACGGACTTGTTGTAGAAGTGACTATATACACTAGAGCTATGCTTCAGTTTACTCCATTCAAGCTAATGAGAAAAAAAAAAAAGCATTAGATGATGCAAGCAGTTCAACTCTTTGGTGTGAAAAAGTTTCACTCTTAACTCTGTACTAAGAATTTGAAAGTTGGCTGAACAGTGTTAGTGTTTTCTCACTAACAATTATTTTATAATTAAAAAACACATTGCATGTTGAAACTATTTGACATGATAAGATGGCAGGGATACTTTAAACTTTTGGGAGAGAAAATACGGTTAACTTCTATTGACTACATCTTGGCTAGAATTTTCCAGAGGCAGACCCATATTTGGAAACAACAGTTGAGTGCTAATTGCAAAAATTGTCAAGGTTACCCAAGGTCCAGCTCCTCCAAAAATACTGATGCTCCTAATAAACAAATTAAGTATGTCACTATTTCTAAGAGCTTGAAAGACTTAATTGTTCTGAACATCTCTTATGATTACAAACATCAGGCACCAGCAGTAGCTTATTAAGCCATAGAAAATAAGGCCACCGGAAATATTTACAGAAGAAGGTCACCTACAACAATTCTCTGCTCCAAGTGGGATTGAATCCATCAAAACAGTTCCTGATGTGTTTATCTAAACAGGTCTTCAACACTTACGATACTGGTAATTTCGGTGACCCTCTGAGGCAATCTGCCGTTGTACATTGTTATCCATCCTTACTATTTAACTCCCAATAAATTGCTGCAATTCGAGCCTGAGTTCTTGCCTTGTCTGTAGAGTACATGTCAATGATAAGTAAAAACCTTTAATTCTCTTTGTAATGTGTAAGAATTGAAAAAGCTTTTTGGTCTAGAAGGGTGTTTTCTGTGCTATTTTAAGATACAAAAGTTCATGTGATCTTTGTCAGACAGCACAATTCACCTTACAAAACTGCCGAAGTAGAGCACTGGCACTTTGGCGTGAACGACTCAGTGATCAGAGTAACAGTTTTATAACAGTCCCACAATTTAAGATAAACAGAATGTACTAATTTTGTTAACAGCCTAGGCAATTACTAGGTTTGATTTTCAATTATTTATTCATATACTAATAGAAGAAGGGACATATTCAAAGAGAAAGGATCCTATATTCAATACCAGTTGGAGAAACAATCTGCTCAGGTATTGTAGTCCCCCACTCTCTGCATGAAAAATTATTCTTTTGTGATCAGAACATATAAACAGGATTTAGTTAAATCAGTCAGTATTTGACTTAGAGAGTTTTAAAAAAAAGGTGCAATAGGTCTGTTCTCTTTTGGGGAGCTGGGGGGGAAACTTCAGAAACCAGTATTACATTTTTGGTTTACATGTCGGGCTGCAAGAACCTCCCCTACTCCCTGCCTGAACAGCTGCATGATCAGAATAACAAACCATGGCCACGACCATCCACAGTGGACTCCTAATACGAGTATCTCTCCCACTGAGTTACCTACACACATACTTTTCATTTTTTTTTAAAATAATCACTCAACACACAATAATTTTTGTAACAGCCACACGTTATGAAACGTACAGAAAATCTCCACGGCTGAGGTTCACCCTGTCCTCACAAAATGACCTAGATAAAGCATATTACACTCATTATATTCATTTTACAGTCTCTCCCCTTTTAGCCATGTTGGAACTGAAATGAATGAAATTCTGCATGGAAATTGTCAATACTAATAATGCATGTATTTATCTCATATGCATACAGCCTGCGCAAACCCAGAAACCTAAGTTTCAAATTTGCTTAGTTAAGAAAATGTTCTTCCTGGCAGCATCTGGAAATGCTTCTTGATTTTCAAGCAACTAATTAAAAACAAACAAAAAAAAAAAAAGGCAAAATGAAACTATGTTAATTTAAAATTTTGAAATTACTTAGAAAAGAATCAGAAATGATTGAAAATAGATGAAATACGTTCATTCCCATTAATTAAAAGAAGACTGTTCCAAAAAAACTCATCCGCTGCTTAAATAAAATCAGAATAAACTCAGCCAAGATTTTGGACCAAGACATATTTTCTTTGAAGCTATCTCAGCCTAGCTTTATTACTGAAATTTTAATTAAATTCTAGATGGTCTTCAGTCACTTTATGGTGTTTACTTTGTTACTGAAGCATCACATTATACATTAATAAATGTTAACTGAAATGCTATACTATCATTTCACAATTATTATACTCTAATGTATTTGTTCCTTTTGAAACCCAGGGAAATATTCTGCCTGGAGTAACAGATGGCTTTGTAATTTTTTGTTGCTATTCCAGGATCTTTAAGTCACCCAAAATGCATCTACTTAAACGTGATACTGCAGTTATTGCAAAACATGATCTACATGTTCACTGTTTAATATTTAACAATCTGGATACCATTCCTGTTTGGAAATAATTCTGCTAGAGACAGAAATCATTATCCTAGCATTGCTATAATAAATAGATTTGCCTTTTCACATTTTATCATCTCGTAACAAAAAGTACATGACTCATTTAAAATTAAATAATACATTCAATCAGTGCAAATTAAGTCTAGCAACTCATTCCAACTAATGTTAATTCACAGGTTATCATCAATTAGGTATCACTTCACTGTAGCTCATGTAAATCCTTGGTTAATATCGTGTCTCACACTGACATACATTACTAAGGGCAGAAGGAATTACAGAGCAATTTTACATGACAATGAGATCTAAAATGTAATGATACAGCAAAAATGTAAGCAGCAGCTTATTTAACAACACATACACATCAGTCTGGCAAGCTAAGACTTATCTGGGTAACCCCACATAATAAAAATGTTGAGCACTTCTTGCTTATTAAAAGTGCACATTTTCCAGTGAAAATTAATTATGCCCATGAAAATGTGATAAATGTATCACAATGTATCACAAAATCTTCAACTGTGAAAGGCAATAAATGATTTGAGCAAGCTGCTTCAAAATCACCTTACTGTTATACTGCTTATTTAATACACAACTCTCCAGCACATACATATCTCATGGGAAACATTCCCCATGGAAAGAACAAAGCTATTATAATAGAAACATGGTCATATAAATACATATCTATAAAACAACAACTTTCTTAAAAGGACCGGTCAGTCAGATGGGCAAAAAAATTCATCATTTGCTCTAATTGAGCACTGATGCAAACTGCGGCTGACTTCTGAGCTAAGACTAAAAGTTGGCCTATTAAAGAGTTAAGCCTCACTATGAAAAGCTGTTTGTACCATATATCATTAACACTTCTAGGAATCTCATACCCATACACTAAAGAGCGTTACTGCGTTTTTACTTATTCAATGACATTGTGCCACATTTACTCACAATGAGTAGTATCCTGTTCATTACACTTACTGGCATCAAGGTTTGTCATGAACAAAACACCAGTTAACCCCAAGTAAAACTGACAGAATTAGGATTAAAAAAACTGTTTTAATTTTGCCATCTGTTGCATGCCCCTTAAAAATAATTAAAATATGTAATAAAATTGCCTACAGACTGATAGAATTCATTGAAAACAAAAGTCCACAATGATCCTTGAGTGTGAAATACACATTAACAATATAAAAGCTGAAGTTTGAATAAACATTAGCTTGGGGTTTTTGAAAGAGATACGAATCAAATCAGAGTTTCAACACTCCCATTTCAAAGTGGAAAAAAACAAAACAAAGCATTTACAAGCACTTCCCCAGAAACAAATCTCCCTAAGATTCACTGATATCAAAGACCCACACTTTCAGTTTTGAGAATTCATCACAAGACAAAAACCAGACAATAGAATAAGTGAAAGCAAAAAAAGATTAAAACCAGCAACTGTATATAAATTCCTAGTCACAGTAAAGACAACATTCAAAAGTGTTTAGGGTTGAACGTAAAGCAAGAAGAAATGTAGTATAAAAATCCCAAACACTTCTTACGCACAAAACCCAGCACCTTAAGTCCTGAAACATGCATAACAGGGTAAATTTGGAATAATGTATTATTCGAAGTGATTACCAGAATTAAATCTAGTTAGAGGTTATTTGCAATATACCTGATTCAATACAATATAAACCTTGAAGGTCTGCAGCAGCAACTTTTTCTTATCGATTCATGGAACGTGCCACCAAATAACCAGCACAGACTCATCATGGAACTGAAGGCCCGCAGGACCAACAGCCAGAGACGGATTTCGAATTCCCATATGGCATCAGTGAAAAAGAAATAAGACAGGCTTTTGAATTTCAAAACAGATGTACTTCAATAGTGAAAAGAGAAAACATAAATATGTACTTAAAGAACAAAATACACTGCTAAAATTACTTTTTTTTTTTTTTTAAGGTTCAGATTGATGACTAAAGCATCTTATTTTCTTGGAAAAGTCTTCTACCTCTATTTTCACTGGCAAGAACTTTTTAAAACATTTACATAAGGCAGAAAACCACCAGACCTCGCGCTAAGTTCGTTTGCATTATTTTATACATTCACCTATCCATGCTATGAGAAAAGTTTCCTGTATCATTTATTTACATTATCTGAAACCATCACCTAGTGTGTAAGACTGCTATATTTGCACCACATGTATTTGTACATTTAAACTGAAATGAGACTCAAAACAAACAAAATAACTATAATTTATCAAACAATAACTGTTTTATCAAACACTAAGATTAGGAATAGGATAATATATCAGTGACCAAAAGTAAATATACTATTTGGACACAAGAATTAGCTCCCAGTTCTGCAGGTTTCACAATACAACACATAGAAAAAAGTAAACTGATTAGTTGCAGTGATTTATAAAGTTTGTTTTTCATTCCTTTTCCCTTCTCTTTCCCACCTCAATGGCATTTCTGCTTCTCTAGCTCATGCTTTAACAGACACATACACTAATAAATTTCTAAGTCTTTCCATCAATACACCTGAATATCTCTTCTTAGCATGCCACTGTCATTCAGCCTGGCTCACAAGCGAAGTGCTTGCTGACTGCCAGCACTGCTGTGGTGTGTTTGGCTTATATGGGTATGAAAGAGTAACAGTATCATTCCACAAAGGAATTTGGCAACCTCTGACTTACAGAGCATCCCTCCTCTTCTACACAGAAAGTTAGAGTACTATTGGAATATACTAGGATTTTGATAATTTATATTTTAGTTCTAGTATATCAATCCATTCTTTAAATAAAATTATGACTGTCATCATTTACCATTAGGATCCCTTTTTAGATACCATTAAGGATAATTCTGAACAAAATAGAATGGAATTACTTAGTACAAAAAGTTTCCATTATTTATCCCTTTCATGGATTATTTAAAGACTTCATGTCAGCAACCAAAAACATTCATACTGATCTCACAAAGAGCAGACAATACATTATGCATGCTGCCCACTGATTTACCCTTTCAGAAAGTCTCTTGCAGGCCACTTGCCAATACTGTCACTTGCTGTCTAAAATATAAATAGAAGTGCTTCCAGAATATATAAATAAATAATAATTGCCTGTGGTTCAAACCTACAGGCTGTTAAAACCCATAGCCTGTGTGATATCAGCTGGTACCAGATAGCTTCAGAGAAGTGGATTTTTGAGTGGATGACACTGAAGCAGTACATCCAGTACTGAAGAGTCTTCCTAGACTCTTTCTTAGGCTGGGTTATCTATGGAAGTATTTGGCTTTCATATTTAAAACAAGGTGCCATCCCACACATACACACACGTATATCATCCACGAAAATAGGAATTCTCTCTTAAAAATCCTGCTAGGTTTTCAATCAGAATAATTTTGTAGCAAAAAGCCTTACAACACTGCCTTTTCAGGAGGCCAAGGAGGAACTGCACATCACCTAACTTCCATGGAACACTGGAAGAGGTTGTCCCAACAAGGTGTGGCTGCCCCATCATTGGAAGTTTTCATGATTACAGCGTTGAGCACCTAGTGAAAGATGTCCCTGCCCACAGCAGGGAAGCTGAACTAGATTATCTCTAAAGGACCCTTCCAACCCAAACCATTCTAAGATTCTGAAGTCTATGAGTTGCCAGCCTAAGTCTATCACTAGCAAGGTTTGCCTGCAGAGAGCAGTTAAGTTTCTGAAGATCAGAATTCCACGGGGTTTGGTTCTAGGACAAATTCCTTTTTCAAGGGGCAACTTTATATGTACAATGTCAAAAAGTCCCATGTGATTATCCATGTGTGAAATATTCACGAATAAGCACTTACACTGTCAGTAACTTAATGTTTACAAAAAGAATCATTTTAGCCTGTATTTCTTCACAAGTACTGGAAAAGATAGGATGAATTTTAAACTGTTCTAAAGGGAATTTTATTGCCACTATAGTAACACCACTGAAATAACGGCCAGTTATTTTCCAATGAATATGGTTACTATTTTGTTAGTCAATTATCAGGAAAAGCCTAAAAAAATCCCACCCCAACCAAAATCCAACTAAATGAAAACTCTCCAGCAGCCACAGCTTGTACTGTGCTATTTATCTGGCTTTCCTCCAGTAGTTCAAATTTAAGAGTCAGCTTTACGTAGAAATGCGGTAAGTGAAAACTGGGAAAAAAATTCCACACCTACAGCTGTCACCTAAAATTAAACATATTTCTCTCCAAATCCCAAGTGTCCTTTAGAAAAGGTGCCATGTGATCATATTTAGCTACTGCGCTGTAATGAAGAACATTTCATCCACAACAGATAAAAAATTTACAATGAAAGAATTTAGTTTAACATGTTTCAAAGGTGAAAATCAGATACAAGTACCTACAAGACTCTAATCAGTAATTATTTCACTTTAAGTGCAACCTATAACTTGGAGCATTTTCTTTTTGCCCAGTTATAATGTGCAATATAGGCAAAAAGAAATAAACTACACAGATTTTGGAGGGGGAAAAGCCCCACCCTAAAACAGACAGACTGGTGTTAGAATAATTCTGCGTAGAGAGATGTGTGCTACTGGAGTAGTACCAAGAAAATGACTTGTGCAAAACAGTAGGTGATCTTAAATATCTCCGAGGAGATTGATTAAATGGCTCCAATCCAATTTAAAATGCTTATCATTTTACTGAGTTATGCAGGAAACATTACAGCAATAGTCCATGTCTGTAGCAATTCTAGGTTCTTTTAAAGGATTGAGTCAAATTTTGAAGTTGTTACAGCACATAAATTTTAAGGAACCAAAAGCACTTAAACAGAAAGTAGTTACAAAGCAGTATATTGTCACATGCCATTCCTCACTAAAAAGGTACTGCATTAATCAAATGTACTTATTTCAACAATCATGATGAGGCACTAAGATTAGACAATTGGACAGTATTTTGAAAAGTTTACTTATTATACTTGAATTAACATAGTTACAGAAAGGGATTAAATATTTCCGCCATAAATAAAATAAAGAGCATGCGAGAAATTAAACAATAAAAATGTACTTACGAAATCAAAGTCTCCATCTTGAGGGACCTTCCAGTTATCAGGGAAAACATTTTTGGATATGTGGTAAGGTTCATGCATGTTCTGATTACAGTTTTCAGGGCTTTTATTCTTGGAATCTTGTTTATCAAAGTAGTCCATGAAAGAAGGTCTTTGAACTTGCGGTGAAGTAGCATTTCCTAGTCGAAAGAAAACAGAAAAAGGTAAAAACTATTTAAGGATTAAAGATTTAATGCACTATAAAATATGCTTCACTTATTAATTTTCTTGGATTTCGCAGCAACTAATACAGTCATCTGTATGTGATGCAAGCCTGTTTGTCCCCTGAGGATCTTTGGCATAAAAGCTCATAGCCGAAGAACGATACTTTTGTAGCAAGATACAACGTGGGTTCAAGACATTTCAGAGTTGCACACACAAATAATATTAGAAGTTACTTCATGCAATATCTATTTGTTTTTATAGAGACTAAATAACACAAGGTGCTAAGCATTCCTTTGGGGGCAGAAAGTCCCTAACTTCAAGGCCTATTCCACAGGCACTTTAAGGAAAGGAACAGAGTTTCACCAAAGGTGTGATTTAAAAATTATTTAGAACAAGAACTTGCAAAAAACAACCACACAAATCATGTCTAGACGCTGCTTAAGTAAATTCATTGCCAGTGAGGGCTCTCAGCAAATTATGGGGTCATACTCTACAGATGGTTGCAAAGCACCCTGTCTTCATGGTGTGGAAACCCCGGGGGATTTTTGTCATCATCTACGTAGCTGCAAAGGCTTTGTGAAGCAGATTAAGATCAGCATGAACTCCTGTTACAGCATTCTTTTCTTGAAACTAAAAGTTTAAAAAAAAAAATCATCTTCAATCCTAAATTACTGAATTTCTTTTCATTTGTGGTATTTCAAAGCAAATTAATTACTAAATAGCTTGATAAATAAACATTACTGTCACCTCACAAACCATACTCTGCATAGCATTGACACATGAAGCATGTACTTGCTTGCAGCATAACACATTCTACATAGAGAAATCTGAAATACACTTCCACAAATAAAATATGAAACAGGGTGAAAAATATAAATAATAAGGCAGGGGGAAAAAAAACCCTAACACCAAAAACCAGACAAAACTGTACTTTTAAATAATAAGCACAATAAAATTTTATTTGATCTACTTTTTTTATCAAGTGGAAAGGTAAACCACTAGAAATATCTTTCGAGCTTGTATTTAACATGATTACTAGGACCAACTAATCTCCTTATCTGGCTTTACACTTCTTTTTATTCATTCATTTTTTCCCCTCTCTCTCACCTCTTATTTCATTATCTCTTCTCATTCCCTTTGTGCAAAGATTTTTTCATTCTAACTTTTGCTGAATGGCTTTCTTTCATTAATGTTTATTTTTGTACTGCCATCTTTTCACAGAATCATAAAAATTGCAACAGACCTTCAAGATCATCTAGTCCAACCATTGACCTAGTATGAGCGTAATCACCACAAAACCACATTCAGACACCTCTTGAACACTTCCAGAGACATTGACTCCACCACCTCCCTGGGCAATTTATTCCAATGCCTAATCACGCTTTCAGTGAAAAAAAAATTTCTAAGATCTAATCTGAACCTGCCCTGGTGCAACTCGAGGCCATTTCCTCTTGTCCTTTCACTTGAGACAAGGCAGAAGAGACCAACACCCACCTGGCTGCAACCTCCTTTCAGGCAGTTGCAGAGAGGGATGAGGTTCCCCCTGAGCCTCCTCTTCTCCAGGCTGAACCCCCCCAGCTCCCTCAGCCGCTCCTCACAGGGCTTGTGCTCCAGACCCTTCACCAGCTTCATTGCCCTTCTCTGGACCCGCTCCAGCCCCTCAATGTCCTTCCTGAATTGAGGGACCCAGAACAGGACACAGGTCTCAAAGTGCAGCCTCACCAGCGCCAAGTACAGGGGGACAGTCACTGTCCTGGTCCTGCTGGCCATACTATTCTTGACAGAGGCAAAGACTGCATTTTGACTGCTTGCTTTCTTTCTGCTTTTCCTACCTTTTTCTGTTCTAGGAAGATTCCTTCTGGCTTTTTTTAATGTATTCTTCTACTGCCTCGCTCTAGGCTTTACTCCATTTGACTCCAGCTGCTTTTCTTCAACTTCACAGCAGTTCCTTCATTTCCATAGACACCTTCTCCTCATGTTTTTTTAGCTGATTTTTCTCTCAGTTTTTGCCATGTTCTTTTCAAATATTATTTCTAACCCCAGATCATAGTTATCGCTACTCACCATCTTTTAATTAATAACAACCATGATCATAACAATTCAGTGAACTAAACTCCAGGTTGAATTTAACAGACCAGATGGCAGATTGCTCTTCTCCAGAAGCCCCCAAGTTTGCCCCTACTGAATGCAAGATCACATGAAGATTTCTTGACCTCTTGCGTCTGGGACTGAGGAAGGGATGAGAAGTAAACAACAAGGATGCCAAATAACTAGAGAAATAAGCACTAAAGGGCAAAAATCATAGTCATAGAATGTTTTGGTTTGAAGGAGGCCTTTAGAAACCATCTAATTACAAATGCCCTATCATGGGCAGGGACACCTTCCACTAGACCAGGTTGCTCAAAATCCCATCCAAACCCACCTGAAACACTTCCAGGGCTGGGGCATCCACAGCTTCTCTGGGCAACCTGTTCCAGTATCTCACCACCCTCATAATAATAATTTCTTCCCAATATCTAATCTAAACTTGCCCTCTTTCAGCTTAAAGCCATCAGCCTCACTAGAGACCACTGTCAAACATTCCTCTCCAGCCCTCTTGCAGGCTCTCTTTTAGGTACTGCAAGGTCTCCCCATATCCTTCCCTTCTCAGGCTGAACCACTCTCAGCCAGTTTTCGTATCAGAGGTTCTCCATCCCTATGTTCATTTTCATGGTCCTCCCCTGGATTTGCTCCAAAAGGTCCATGTCCTGTCTTATTTTGCGAGTCCCCGGATTGAACACAGTATTATGGCTGGGGTCTCATGAGAGCTCAGTAGAGAGTAAGAAAAATGAAGAACCTAAAATTTAGAAAAGCACACTTTTAGAAAACAGATACAAGGTAGTAGTATGAAGGAGGGGGAATTACAAACAGAAATACAATGCATTTTCTTAGTACAAACTTTTCATTACTGGGTGATGGCTGCCCAAAACCCCTGAAGCTATTTTTACCAAAAAGATAGGACACCACATTGCTGGCCTTTCACAATCAATTTTTTCCTTCTGCTGAGATGACTGTACTTACATTTCATCCCTGAGACATACTCATAAACAAAAAGATTACCAGTGTCTCTGTTCAAAACTCTAAGTACCGAAATGCTGGTGCATTACAGGCAAGACAGGCTCCCTCCTCTCACGTAACATAGAACACTACAGATTTTCCAAGCAATACTCTTAAATTTTAAAACTATTTATAAATATCTTCCTTAAATATTTAATAGAAGACTGTTTACATATGTAAACCAACCCCTACAAATTCCTTGCTATCAAATGCATATTATGGAAAGTGGGTCAACAGGACCAAAATCACTCCAAAATAAGCAAAGCACATTTATTTTACACTTTGAGGATGTTTTACTTGTTTTGGTAAATAAGAATTTAGAACTTGCTTCTGATTTCAATGTAGCGTACTTTTAGTTAACCCATTTAAAAGAACAAGAGCTGCTTATGTCGGCCACAAATGTAAAAACTGACACACACGACCAGAAATATGACTGCAAAATGACTGGACCAGAGGTATTTCAAGGTTTGTTTGTGGTTTTTTTCTCTCCAGTGTAAAAAGAAAAAAAAGGATTTATTTAAAGATTTATTTGTAAGGTTTTGTTTTACTTTTATAAGTAATATAATTAAAAAGGGACACTTTTTAGATCTCTAGCTAACTTCACATTAACAAGTTTAGTTAGTATTTCATAGGAAATGGGATAGGTTGTCACCTACCACTTTAAAGGCCCTGTAAAGGCTCCTATGTCTATTCTATTTATTTTATAAAAACAGGCTCCTTATGGTAGAGCAAACTGAAATAGGTTGCACTCCTCTTTGCAAAATGTAAGGTCATTAGAAGATCATTTTGGTCTGAAAGTACTTTTTCTAATTTTAACGCACAACACAGTAACATTATTTCCTCAACTGTCTTTCAAAAACCATAAAAATTAGAAGTACAACACAAAGATTCCTTTAAGGACATTTAGTTCTCTCAATGTAAGTAACTTTTCACACAAGCTATATATTTGCAACTGAAAAATCTGCATCACAATCAGCATCACTCCACACTTGCACTAAAAACCTCTTGTACAATAGCCTGTTCCATTCTAGGAGGATCTGGATTTTTCAGTTCTTCTAATTATTCTTTGCTCTTGAACAAGTGATCACAGAATCACAGAATACGCTAATCGGAAGGGACCCACGATGATCATCAAGTCCAATTCCCAGCCCTGCAGAGGACCATCCCCAAGAGTCACATCATGTGCATAAGAGTTTTGTTCAAACACTTCTTGAAGTCTGTCAGGCTTGCTGCTGTGACCACTTCCCTGGGGAGCCTGTTCCAGTGCCAAACCACCCTCTAGGTGAAAAACCTTTTCCTACTATTGAACCTAAACCTTGCTGACACAACTTCAGGCCATTCCCTCGGGTTCTGTCACTGGTCACCACAGAGACGAGATCAGTGTCTGCCCCTTCTCTTCCCTCATGAGGAAGTTGTAGAAGATCATGTTTAAAAATGTTTGCCACACTTTCAATGTTTATCTGTTTCTTATGATCCCTACACTTGCCTACTGCAGGACTTCAAGATGGCTGTGGGAAGAAAACCATAAGAAAGCAGTCAGAAATTGCTGGCAAGCCATCGAACACAGAGACCATCACGGATGCTGAAAATACATGTTCTACCTCAGCAATACATGTTGGCCTACAACACAGTGGCAGTAATTCTCTCAGGAAATTGGAGAGAGGAGCCTAGGCTATTGGCCTCAATCCCCAGCCAAACGCACTTAACAGTGAATTACATGTAAAAGCTGTCAGAGCCACCTCTTCTAGCCAAATTTTAAGCAGGAATTGTGACTGTATTTTATGAGTGGGCAAATTCTGCTTCTAACATATGCCTATTAGACAACTATCTCAGAGAACTAGAGGTCAGGCTACTCAGAACATCAAGGAAGCATCAGTAGAAACTAGATCCCCAGTTCCTTAGGTCAATTGGGAATCTACCAAAGGACGGATCTAAGAAATGTTTCACTACGGAGAGGTGTGTAATGCAGAGGTTACTGAGCTCACAGTTTTCACATCACTGTGACTTATACACCCAACTCTTCATTCAATTTCAGGCTTCATTCAGTCTTTTGTTTGTTTGTTTTACAATATACCTATTTAACAGAAATAACTGCAGCAGGCATTTAAATGGAAAATCCACATCTTTTTCAACCAGTTGAAGCCTTCACAGACTTTCTGAAGGGCAATGAACTCAAGTTTAAAAAATTTGTCATGGGGAAAGGTTTCCGGCACAAAACATTGCTTTGCTCCTTGAAAATAAGACTTGCAAAACTGGTTTAAAACTTTTGCTCTGTTTTTCTAATTTTTGGAGAAAAGAAAAAAAAAATTCAATGACATTACTATTATAAACCAGTTAGTCCGTTCCAGATGAGTTATGCTTTATTTCTGCTTTCAGCAAAACAAAGAAAATTCATGTTAAACTAACATTTTGCAACAGCTCTTGAAGCAGAATTGTTAACATCATTATTTAAAAAAAAAAATCCCATTTTTAAAATATACTACTGCTGGTAGCATAAATGAACAAATTTATTACCAATCACAGGAGAGGTGAGGACTGAAATAGGCTTGTAAACATCTATCATCTCTTTACATATACACATAAGAGGAATAAAGCACTAGCATACCTCCATGTGGCATCAAGCAAACCATCTCATTGTGGGCACAGTAAACATGCTTGAACAAAACCACTTCAGTGAAATATCAATATCCAAGCTATAGCACCACTAAAATCACCCCATAATTAAATGTCCTTGCTGAATTCCTACCAGACTTAGGTCCTAGGCTGTCATAGAATATCTATCACTAACTATTGCTTTTCAGTTGTAAAAGAACCAGTAGAACTTAGGCCTTTCTAAGAGTTTTGAAGCATCACTCCAGAGCTATCCAAGCATCCATCTCGTATCACAGAGGAGACTGACTTACAGTATCACATAATCCCTTACACTGGGTGCTGAAATCACTAAATAATAATGAATAAATCAATTCACCAATTCTTCTATCAACATGTAGGTTCTATAGTATACTGCATATTGTACCGTAATCAAAAATACCATTTTACGATAGGACAAGAAAGTTCAGCAAATAAGTGCTGGAGCCAAACCTGTAGCCTGACAGCTGAATGGTGAAACCATTGCTTCCCATCAGGCTACCTCTGGTTCGCTGGCTTTGCTGGAGTTACAGGGCTCGAGACAGTCACCTATGGAGGATGAGGGAGAGGGGCTGTCCCAAAGATTATATTCTTCCGTCTGGTAAGAAGGAAAATGTGTTGGAGAATTATACCGATTAAACCTAAAATGTTCAGGTCTTACAGGGCAAAGAAGTAACATTCTAGCTGTCAAACGCCACCTCATTAGTTCACCGTCCTCTTCTTTCAACATATTCATGAACTATCTAGAAGCTTCACTGAATCTGAAACAACAGTTAGAAATCCAGAATAAACCCAAATGGCACCAAGAGAGAACTTGTTTTCCAGCCCAAAGCAGATGGCAAATATAAATTTAACAGGAGGAAAAAAAAAAAAGAGAAGCAGGGGGAAGGTTACTGAAAAAGAGAAAAAAGAACAATTGGAAGTACTCTTGGTGCACCACAAAGCCTTAACACTAAGCCTTGCCAAAAAACCACAAAGGGAATGGGGGAAAGCTGGTCTGAACACTGGTCTCTGTATTGACATATGAAAAACTACACAAAAGTAAGTACAACCCAGGCAACTGAACAAAAGAAGTAATACTTCCATCATTCCCCTCTTTCTTCCACTCCACGTTAAACCTCCAAAAGTTAAGTTCTGTCCTCCCGCCTCTCTGTGTTCTGCATTCTCTCCCCTCCTTCCGGGTACATACCACAGAGTCTCTGTTCAGAGCATGCACAGGGCATACTGAGCAAGACGGCATAAATGTTTATTGGTAGACTATATAATGTATGTTGCGGTAGGATGACAGGCCTCTTTTTGTTCCAAATCCCAATTTTATCTGGGCACAATTCCCTATTTGTGAAAAAAATATGGTTTTAGTTATTTTCTGTCATGGCTCCCAGAGGCCTCTAAGCATGGGTACTTATAAATAAAAACATATTACTGTTTCTTATTTTGTCCTTGAGCAGGGAAACAAAAGGCAGAGGAAACAAAACATGAAACTAAACACAGCAGCAATTAAATAAAAACTTTGTCACAAATATTTTGTGTCTCTAGGAAGGAAATGAAATCCCTCTTCCCTAGTTTACTAAGTTTATTTCTCCAAGCTTCTTGCTTGCAATGTTCTATTATTCAGAAGTATGAAAGAGCACTTTTAAGGTACTTGTTCTGATTTATTACAATCAAATCACAAAAATATCTAGAAAATGGCTACTTTGCCTATAAAAGTACTATGGAAGAAGCAAACAATCTCCAAAGTCTTTGTCGACTACAAAGAAGCACTGCCTGCCTCTCAGGGATGGCAAGAATTTTTAAGTTGCTTCCTGGTAACATTTATTTATTGCTATTGCTCCTGTTTCAGCCAATAGCACAACTATCACATAACCAGAGGATCAGCTACGGTGGACATAATTTATATTTATTTTTAGCTGTGAAACATGGAGGTCCTGTTCTTGAATTGTTTCTGGTTTTTAATGTAAAAAATGCAAATAATGGGTGCCTGACAGCTGAACAATGAAACCATCACCTGCCATCAGGCTACCTCCATTTTGCTGGTTTTGCTTCACGGAAGTTACAGAGCTCAAGACAGTCATCTGTGGGAGAGGAGGGAGGGGAATGAAACCTGCTGTCCCAAAGATTATTGTTGTTTGACAAGACAAAAAAATTGGATTAAGAAATACACTGACCAAACGTCAAAGTGTAAAAAGATAATTCCCTTTCTAGCTACAGATTATAAGAAGAATCAATTAAAAATTAAACATAACAGTACAGTTTAAAAGCGGTATCTCCAGCAACATAGCAGACAAACAGAACAAGAAGTGATTGGAGTGCAAACCTATTGACACTTTTTTGATCTGTCTGGCATAGTTCTCAGCCCATATAAAAACTACATGGGATAGTGTGGGGCAATTCGGTATACTACTTACATAGAACTCACTTACAAAGCCTGAAGTGGTTTGTCAGGCAGCACAGAAACTCCACTAAACCTTAATTCATCATACTTCTGCCCTTTACTCGAAATTTGTTGGTACTACCTTTCCCTCTTGGTGTTTCTGGTTTTTTTTTTCCCTCTTTAATCATTCATCTTTTCCTTAGCTTGTTGAAACTGATGGGTTTGAGATCACTCGTACTAACCATCCATTAGCTGCATGGTCTAACAGGCCAATATTCTGTTTCAGCATGAAAACAAACTAAAGCACATACTGAGGTGAATCATCCTATTTAAGCTAATCGCTACTCAACAGGCGTGTGTGCTATCTTATTGCTGAGAAGACTAAAAGAAAAAAAAAAGAAAAACCAAAACAAAACCATAAAAAAGCCAAGCAAACAAAATCAACCGAACCCCTTTTCCTGCTTTGTACTTCCAACTAGTCTTGCACAAATTACATCAGGTGCTTCTATGCAAACACAAATGTAGTTTTGTATTTCCTATGAAACATTCTACAAAGTTATTTATTTGGCAGGGATTTCCGCTCTTAAGACATTAGCTTTCCATATTACACAAACACACACAACTCCCCACTCCCCCAGACAATCGCCTGGAGTTAAATATTACATTGTGCCTCATGAAATCAAGCAGCTACAGCCTGAGTTAGATACATCTATTGATGGTGCCCATTCAAGCAAATAATTCTATTAAATTCAGTGGGCCTCAATCTGCAGCAGTCTTCTGCCAAATAATGACTGCATCAGTACATAAGTATGTAAGCTAACCAATTAAAAAACATGTATTTATGCATATTTCAGTATAAGTTATAATTTCATACATAAAAACATTTTTTTTTCTCAGTTACGTACTCCCTCACATGCCACCAAAGCCAATTAAAACTTTTTACCTAGGTTTCAATCTTTTGATCACTGCAGTAAATCAAGCACTACTGAATTACATTCCAACAAATGTCTGAATAACAACTCGCTTATAAAATACATATCTGCTAATTGATTATGAGTTACAAAACAATTTCAGAGCAAGATTGCTGACCCCATGGGGAGTCATGATGCGTTCCTGGCACCACTGACATTCAAACAGCAGACTCAGTCACATCAGTTTAGCTCCAAGGACCTGGTCCAAATGAGGGTCCAGAGACAGAAAGCAAGAAAAATCAGTAAAAAGGACAATTCACAGAAGACCAATTTGATAGTCCTTCAGAGAAAGGAGCAAAGGAGCATAACCAGGCTTCTGCTTTAAACTGCCCAGTATAATCACCTCTTTCTACACAAACTGCAGAGAGAGCTTAGAGACACAAATAGCCCTCTCCCTCTGTTTTAACCACAGAACTGGACACTTAAAAGCCCTGAAAATACAGTGTTACCATGCACCATGATGAAACATATTGCATTTTTAAAAGAAAGCAAATTGACAACATACGTTTCATGGTCCCATCTTCCTCTTCATCGTCATCACTATTTATTACCATGGTCCCCAAGTCTGACTCTAACATAGTGCTGTTGTGTTCAATCATTGTCTGGGCGCCTTCACTCATCGTACTTGTGGCTCTCATGGTACCAGCGCTCTCCGAGTTAGTCTTTACCATGGTGTGAGAGTCCAACTCATCTTCATCCTACAGAGAAACATTTGACAAAATGCAGCAGATCATTTAAGAAAAGAAAAGTTAACACACAGTTACTTAGATCTTTATTGATTAGTTTTGTACCTTTACCTAGCTGTAGGCAAAGATAGACTTCCAGGTTTAAAAGTTTAATAGAAATTACAAGATTAAAAAATGATCCATATAAAGGAAGAATAAAAACTGTTCATTCTCACAGATGCATGGCAGGGTGAGTATAACATGACCTACATACCCACTTTGCATCAGCATCCAGTTCTGAGTACCTCTGTGATTTCCATCACTCATCTTACCTCTCTGGGTTCCAAAACCCAGTACCACAATTTAAGGAAAGCAATTTGGTTGTTTTGTGCGGGACTGTCACCAAGGATTTGTGCTGACCACCCTTAACTATCATGTCCAGCACCTGACATTCTCCTTTGCTGAGTACATGTAAGAAATAATAAGCATCACTGTGAAGTTACTTCATGTCAAAATGTTCAACACAAATGCTACTTTCACCAGTTTTACAACCATATATGCATGCATTTCCTCTATTGTGTCAAATCCTTATCTGAGTTCCTTTTTAAATGAACTATATCCCTGATTAGCAAAATATTGTAGCTACTTAGCTTGAAAGACAATTGGATAACACTGCAGGGCTTTTAATTTGCCCATTACTAATAACATGCTTGTTATCACAGAATTGTTTACGTTGGAAAAGAAAAAGTCCCCTTTTTTCCTGTATCTTTGTGTCGCTTTAGAGATTTTAAATTCTTAACTATGAAGTTATTTGTAAGGGCAGGGACAGGAGGAGACAGAAAAAACAAACCCAAGATTCAGATGCCTACAAGGTTTGGCACTCTATTTCTCCCTGGACTCCTTCCTTTCCTTTCTCCTTACGCCCTGATACTGCAATTTGTCTCTCATACAGGCACACGAGCACAAGCAGCTACATGGCCAGAGTGTCCGTTTCACTAACAGTTGGTCTAATCAGACACAGTGAATTGTAGTTAGCAGTAATATCAATACACCAGCTCCTGAAATTTATTCTATCACATTCCCACTAGGAGACAAAAAAAATAGATTTAATTTTGATTCAGAAAGTCAGCATATGATAATGAAACCAGGATAATAGACCTATATCTGTGATTAAAATTCCAGATGTCAAAAGACTCATTATTTTCCAGATTATAATTTGCAAAAATCTTCAAGTTCTTCATTTGCCTTCTTTCTCCGGTTTTTTAGTTACTAGCATGCTATTTAGCATTAAAAAAAATATGATATCCCCAAAGATACAGATAGTTTACAGCTACAGTGCCAGACAACTGTGCCAGTAAAAAAAATAAGAATATTTTGGTACTGCTCCTCCTGGTGGCAACTTCAATTTTCTTTACTTCTCCCCACCAAATGTACTTGTTAACCCCAGTGTTTTCTACGAACTGTATCTTTCCCCTTCTAAAAAGGGTACTCAGAAAACAAAGTATATTTGTGTTGCATTTTAAGTGTCAGAAGAGTTAAGCTCATTTTTTTGGTAGCGCAACACAATGCACCAACTCACTATACACTGCTGTTTCTCCTATTAAGCACTGCAAATGTGGCATCTCTAACATACAGGCAGGCAAATCTCTGAGTTTAAAGTATAGTTATAGTTGATTTGCAGATTTGCTTGACTAATATTAATCTCTACTTGCAGTGCATATTGTCCTAAATTTAAGTAACCTTAAATCAGAAATTAAGCAAACATTTTCCTGAAGCCCAAAAGTTTTATTTTAGAATTTAGTGGGGGAAAAAAGTGATGCCTAACACTATGAACAAGTACAAAATTGAGTCCTAAGTGACCATTTTCATAATTTCTGCTTAATTTAAAAAAAATTGATCT
Source organism: Grallaria varia (assembly GCA_013396735.1). Lineage (NCBI taxonomy): Eukaryota > Metazoa > Chordata > Aves > Passeriformes > Formicariidae > Grallaria > Grallaria varia. Next base: position 459,792 of record VWZG01010866.1, read on the forward strand.
TTTATTTCTTCAGCTAAATCAAGTATCTGGACTTGTTCCAAAGAATAGCATTTAATTTTCCAGTCTAAGAGTGTCAAAAGCCTTTATCTTACTGTTGTGTCGCAGCATAGAGAGCAGTTATCTCTTATTACCTAGAAGACTAAAGATCACACAAGCTCTCAGTACTAATGGAACAGCTGCCCCAAAAAGGGAAGTACCCAAACAAAGTCGGTGAATGGTGTTTTTCCCAGTTCAGGAATGATGTACCAAGACAGAACAACATAAAAGTTTTTTGTGTCCTGGGTATGCCTCTGAATAATTAATTTTCTGGGTTAGCAAATAGTTTTTCCAGAAATGTCATTCCAGTATTTCTCACAAGTATGAGATTAAGGTAAAAAGGCAGTAGATTATACTGCATCTGAAAAAGTAACTTTATAAAAATATCCAGTGGATCCAAGTTATGAAAGTGCATATTTACATGAAAGATGAAAGTGATTCCCACATACAAATTCTGATTCATGTTTTACAGTTCATAAATATTGACAGAGTACTTCTGATCTGTTGTTTAAAAAGTAAACTCCCTGATTAAATAAAAACAAACATAATCTCGATTTTAACCAGGAAAAAAATATAAGGTATTAAAACTGAAATGTCATGTTCTCATGCTGTTTATGAAAACAGATCCAAGAATCAAACAATAAAAACAGCTAACTCAGGAATTAAGCTGTCTCCTGTTCTCAAGTAATAAGCACCAAACTTGTATTTGGGAGGGGTTTCTGTTGCACCACTATAGAACAACAGAAGGCGAGCACAAGCGAGGACTCTAAAATTTCTTGAAATGCTACAGAAATTACAGCAAACTACAGAAAGTCTGAACAACATAATGTACAGTACAAGTAAAACACTAACAGTATCCTACAGCCCTATGGGACTAACTCTCTGGATCTTATTTACAAACAAACAAAAAAGTTATCCATAACAAATCCAACCTTTAAAGCATAAAAACGCAAACACAGAGATTTGACTATCAGGATATAACATGCAGAAAGAACTTCACAGAAACCACACACAAGACTTCACTGTATGCTTGTAAAATAAGAGATCTCATCATCACACCAGAAATTTTCTCAGAGAAGTTGGCCTTGCACATCATACCTGAATCTACATCATGATAGAAGTGAATGAGCCACGGTGATAATGATTAATAGATTTTTCTGTTGCATTTTTAACATTGACAGGAAAAAAGGGATGAAGATGGATAAAGAAAAAACTAAACAAGAGAAGGAACTCTGGCAACAGCCTGCGTGTAAAATCTCCACCTCTACAGTTTGGCATGTAAAAAGAACACTAGAGGGCAGCAAAGACGGCCGCGTGGGCTGCAAGGCATTAAAGGAAGATTTACATGCTGGCAAAATTTAGTATCCTGTAAAATAATTTCATTTACTATTAACACCTCATCATCACCTTTGAAAAAGGTAGCTGTAGTCACAGCTATCTTTTTTAAAGCACTGTAGTAGCTACATAAACACATAGTATAGTTTGATCAAGCACAGGGATTTTATAAAGCTCCTAACACATACAAAGCCAAACTACAACCTGAGTATATGATTAATACTGAGTACACAAAGCTTAGACCCATCAGTAAAACAGGTAAAACCTTAACTTTCAGCACACAGTCAAATCCCATAGAATTCAATACACATGCCACAAAGCAGCACTAAAGCTTTTTTTATACCTCCATCTAACTGATACACTTAGTATCAACAAGTTGCTGTGCATTCAAACCTCCCTGTGTTTACTCTTCCTGTACCACGTTTCTGGCTCTACACTGCTGCAGATTTTTAACAATACGCTGTATTTCACTCAACAAAGTCTTTATGCATTTCTAACTTCAGCACACTTAAAACTACAATCGAATTTAATTGACACATATGTAAAGTGTTCTTTGACTTAAAGGGCAAATGCTATGAAAAGAGAAAGTTCTAGCACTGTCATGCAAAGTTACACATACACAGGGACAGATACATAGTTACATCAAATACATAAAAACACAAGGAGAAAGCATGAAAGCAAATATAAAAACCTTCAGAAAAATACAGCATAGGGTATTAGATTTAAAATGTGGAATAACTCAAGAGATTCACTCCTTCATTTAAAACAACTATATAAATACTGCAAAATATAAAGGAATAACTGCAGTAACTACTTCTTAAGGTCTCAAAAGGCACATGCCAGCTTTTCATAATTATTATAGGATTAATCAAATAAACTTCTGTATGAGTGAATGAATAATCTTATATATAGCAACAACTGATTACCAAGTTGGCTTTGGTGTTGATAGTTGTCGACAACTAAGAAAAAACAAAAGTGTCCAAGAAAAAACAAAGGAGTACTAAAGCAGTAATTCCTTGGTTCAATAATCTAAAAGAATTATGCATTTCTCACATAACAGAGACATTAAAATGTAAAAGAAAACATACAGAGAGATGCTTGTTAGCTCATTCCTTTAAAGATCCACAGAAACAAATATTTAGACATGTTTTCTGTGAGCTGCCAGGCAACCAGTTACTTTACATTCCCATAATACAGCTGCCCAGCCTCAGCATCCAACTCACATCACACTTCAAAAAATGCACGAGAGAAGAGATTGGTCATGTTTAGTAATGCCTAAACTAACATTTAAACTTTGATATTGGGATCAACCTTCTGTAGAACACATCACTCGCAATTCTTGCTTAATTAAAAAAATCTGTACAACTACCTCAGCACCTATCAAAACATGTCTGTTTGTCAGAAGGCATTCTCATCACACGAGCAGCTCTCATAACAGGCATAAAATCAATTCTGAGTACACTCTTGGTAATGATATTGTATCTCTCTGGAAGGATACAGACATGAAGACTGTATTCAGCCTGGTCATTTATTTACAGCTGTATAGTATGAAGTTTTGAACAGCAAAAAATATTTACATTACAATTGACAACTTCATATGCTATAAAATGTTCACAGCCAGTGGTAAAAAAGAAAAACAGTTTTAGGGATGTGACTCTTCCTGACATGAAGGAAAACCCGAATCAACTCTGAAAATCAAGTACATAATTGTGAAATTAATTCTCCAAAATCATCCACTCCTCTTGGAGACACGCAAGCCACTTTTAACTTGAGCGCCCGTTACTATACAATATACAGCTTTAAGAAGAAATTAAAGCTAAAAACTCTTATTCAAATGTAACTGTTAAGGTTAAACTTCATAGTTGTAACATTTTACACCTTTCTCCTTGATGGGTCCCAAATCACGTACCAGTGAGTAATGAACAGAATTGCTCAGGCTTTACCACAGAAAATTCTTGGGGGGTTAGATCAATAAATTCAAGCCTCTGACAGGTTAACTGAAACCATTCTTTTTCAATAGTATATGGACTCTATTCACTCCCCATGAGAGATCTTTAACATCAATAGGCTCTACTTAACACTAACATCAATATTTGTTCTTGCTTTTAGGTGTTGTCAAATATGCATTTCTCCAGGTTTGAGTCTACCTTTGCAATTCTACAGTGAGGACTTCACAGTGATATTAGTGGCAAAAAAAATCCATTTTTGAGGTGATATTTTCCAAAATGTATGTGCTGGGTGGCTAACATTTTAGCTGAATAGTGACACCAAATCCATATAAAATCTGAAAACATTTATAGATATTAAAATATTAAGAAATATATGCATTACTCACTGTCACTACTACTACACAAGCTAACATAGGGGCTGTCATTAGCTCTTTCTAGGACTGCTGCCACCACTGCAAGCTTATCAAAACCTGTATTATCATTTGAACAGTATGACTGTGTAGTAATGCAAACTACACACAAGCAGCCATGCATTTTTTCAGACTTCAATGAAAATGATACATAAGGAGGGATGTGCAATGGTTATTTATCTTTATACTTGAATGCTGGACTGCTGACTTCATCCAGTACCAAACTCTATACCAAATATACCAAACTGGCACTCATATTATCTGCTTTCCCTTTTCAGAAAGGAAAGAATAAACACTTAGAAGTGCAGAAAGAATTGGTTTACTTTTTTTCTGCCAGTTCCACAAACAAGTTCCAAATTAAATGAAAGATACAATCTTTGAGCTTATTTTCAAATTACGCATTATTTCAAATTGAAGTGGAGGCCTTGGGGGAACTGATTTTTGGTTTTTCTAAAAGGACAAAGTACAATCAGAATTCTACTTAATTTATGCTTCGCTCACACCTACATGTTGCTCCAGAGTTTCCTACTATGCAGTACATGAACAACACGCGTTCAAGAAACATGTTGCAGAAAACTTCTCTGATTAAAAAGAAAATGGTAACAGTTTCAGGGAATCACAGAATGGTTTGGATTGGAAGGGACCTTAAAGATCACACAGTTCCAAGCCCCCTGCCATGGGCAGGAACATCTTCCACTAGACCAGGTTGCTCAAAGCCCCATCCAAACTGGCCTACAACACTTCAAGAATGGAGCATCTACAGCTTCTCTGGGCAACCTGTTCCAGGGTCTCACTAACATGTCTATAAAGAACTTCTTCCTAATATCTAATTTAAATCTACGTTCTTTCAGTTTAAAGCTATCACTCCTTGTTCTGCTCTTGGAAAAAGTCCTTCTCCACCTTTGTAGGATCCCTCCCTAGGTACTGGTACAAGTTTATCCTGTTGCTTCCTAGTTTGGCGGTATTTGCGCTTTTAGCTGATCAGAACCTTCAGTGACAGCAGCAGGACAAGATTCTGGTGTCATCTCAAATGAATCTGGAATTTCTTACCACAATGTGCTGCACTGAAACTCAGTTGCAAGACATAGAAGTCTGTTTTACAGCCAAACAATTATTAAAACCAGTCCAAAACAAGATTTGTTCTGCACTGTGGCAAATGAAAGCTATTCATAAGTCACTACCAAACACAGAGTTTTGACAAACTGTATTTGTCAATAACAAAATCCCTCCTCCTCACCTCACCATCAGTATTCTTCATTGCAACCCCTTGTACTCTCAGTTTTTCTATTAAAACTAAGTATTTCCAAACTTTTTTTACTCAAGGATTACCAAGCAATACAAAGTTATCAGACATGTATTTACCCACAGGAAAAGTCACACTTACTACAAAATACTACAGTAACAGTTTTAACAATTGTTAAATATTTCATCCTAATTACAAATCTGATCACAGATTACTTTTTTGAATTATAAAACTATGAAAACTTAGGGCACAAAAAAAATCTCAGTAGTATAAAAGAATGTAAAAAATACTATTTTTAATAATAGGAACAAAAATCCTCTGTCACTTAATCTTTTTATAATAAGAAACTTCTGAAAGTTTAACTCTTCAATATAAATTTACAGCAAAAAACATCTGGATAATCTCTTATTTTTGCATCTCTCAACATCCCCAGCCAACATAATTTGGTATTAATTATTAATTTCAATCAATTATAGCCTGAAAGTACCCATCAGCATGGAAACTACAAAGGAGTACACAACACCATACTACTAAGGATCACAAAGGCATTCTGAAATAACATATTGCTAAAGTTTTTATCCAGACTCTCTCATCTCTTTCTTTTTATCATCTTAGTCTCATTTAGTGATGCCTCCACTCAAGGCAACACTACAAAGGTTCATTTTCCAATTTCTCTCCTATTTTTTACTGTGCTGAAATCATGGTCTTCTTTCTGTTTTTCTAATACTTCTCTTTCCTGAATTAACTTGTCTCATCCACAAGCCCGCTTTCACGGCGTTCACACACTCTGTCACTCCGTTCAGTGGTGAGAAGTTAGCACCGCCTCAAACTGGCCTCTTCCATTATTTACCTGGTAGGTTTTCAAACCTCTTAACTCTTTTCTCAGGTCTCCTGTTACTACTCATAACCTGCTCCCTGACTGCACAATAGTACATGGCAGAATTCCTAACTACTGCCATGATAAAAAAAATCACAGATTTCTGCCTCAATCCTGGATTTCAGGTTCCCTTATACTAAATGCTGAACAGGGGATAGTGTGGAGGGAGGGAGTGAGCGGGAGTGAGCGGCAGCTGCAGTGGGAAGTGCAGTGCTACAGTTTAACCTGGGTACTCATGCAAAAACCACGGTGAGTTACTAAATGCTTCTTCATCACTGGAGGTGAACAAAACTTGTGTTATACCCTTCCACCCAGCAATGAGAGAGGGAGGTGTATACCACATACTGAGCTGGCATGGACTGTGTCTGGCAATCTCATTCCCCATCTAAACCTTAAACTAAGTAATTAGATGCCATGCCTAATTTTGGATTAATGCAAAAGACATCAACATGCCCAAGCATTTAAATTCAGAAGGTAATAGTAGGGATGAAAGCAAGCTAGTAAAGACATTAGGTTTTTATTGTCAATAACACATCAGTCTCTTCAGAGATCAATTATTCAATAAGTCAAATCACAAACATCAACTCTGTATGTCAAGCGACACATAAGAAAATTTCCTAATGTAAAAAAAAAATCCCAACCATCCCTGCCTGTTTTATTACTGACTGAGCAAGTACAATCCAGAGTAAACGTCTTTATAAATACAAGCTATCAAAATTCTTAGAACATACTCTTAGAAGAGAGAAGCATGCAGCAAACAAAAGACCACATCGACTGATGGAGATACAAAACTCTCCACAGAATCTGCTTGGAAAGTTTTTCTATATATAGATCACTGTAAATTTGCCATAGGGCAAACTGCATTACTGCACTGCTCTTTTCTGCTTGCTCAAAGCCCTAACTTCTCTACTAACATTCCAGTCTCCATCTTCTCCATGTGCTATTTCCGGAACAACCATGGTTCTCATTGTATGTGTGGTAACACACATCTTTGAAGCACATACTGCTGCATTGCACAAGACTGTCCTGAAATAAACCATGTAAGGAAGAGTAATAATGGCAGGAACACGGACTTACTCCTAACATTGCCAAACAATGTTAAATGCAACCTACTTATCACACTACCTACCTCTCACCTCAAACATATGTTGACAACATCATCTGAATAATGATTTTCACGCTACAGGCACAACTTGATTCAAACCACACTGCAATCACAACTTACTGTGTGTCATGACTAACTAGTCTGTGCACTAGACTCTACCAAAACAAACAAACAACACAAATAAAAGCAACCTCCCCAAAATACCAACCAAACACACACACACACACACACAAAAACTCAAAAAAACCAACCAACCAAACAAACAAAAAAACCACGTGCCCTGAACTGAAAATTAAACCACTTGTCCAGAAGTCCACCTGCAAAAGTAGAACCCTAAGAGCTTTGGCATTTTTGTATGTTAGTCTAAACAGCTGAAGTTTGACATGGTTTCTTCTCTCCCTAAAAAAACTTTTTACTAGGACGTCTCATGGAATAGACAGCTGGCTCACAGACTGTTACTCACAGCAGCAGCATTACTCATAATTAAGAGCGGAATACTCAGAATTTGCAGGCTTAAAATCACACAGAAAACTGGTAAAGAAAAGTATTTGAACACAACTACAGGAAGCAGGGGAAGCACAGCAACTTATCTGTGAAGTATAGATAGTTACAGGAAAAATGGGTACAGACCGAATTTTCTTCCTCCTCTTCTAGTTCTCTCTGCTGCTCCTCATGACGCTTTGCCTTTATCTCCATAGCTTCGGTGATCAGGTCCCTTAAAATTGAAACTGGCTTAGCATTCTTAATAAATGTATGCTAGGGGAAAAAAAAACAACATTAAAATACGCAACACAATTACACTGTTGCACTTCAGATGTAACTCTAAGTATTATTCAACACCAAATACTTCAGTGATAAACAGTAACACACATTACACAATACTTAAAACCTACACCAACACAACATACAGTATCTTTTAGCTGTTTCATAACTAAAATTTTACTTTAACTATTTTTAATTACTGCAAGCCTTGGGAAATATCATCATCATGGCTAGGCTTCACGAATGAAGATTTGGGAAGGGCTCTCCCCACGCTTGCCGCAAGCGCGCTGATGGCTAAAGAGGCCGATGCGAGATAGGCAAGAGAGTTGCAAAAGGCACAGCAGAAAGTCTCCATAGGCGGTGTTGGCGAGGCACGGTTCTTTCTGCATTGTCTTTTCTCCTCGAGACTGATTCTGTGTGCATTCTCAAAGGAATCAGCAGTGTTATGGATGGTGTGTCTCCATGCCTCCCGACTGGAGTATAATTAAGGATACCATTTTCCAAAGGAAATGTGCAGTAAATAGAAAATAGAGCGGTGATGATCTGACATAGAAAAAGCAACTTATAAAGACTGCTAGCTCAACACCGAATAAACCTAGCAAGAGAGTCTTACAGCGAGTGAAAGCCTGGCATACCCTGCCTTGGCTCCAAAGGTCCACACTGCCAACCGTGTCTCACATTTAAAGGTGTCCACTTGATATAATTCAGACCAAAACCAAGCTCATTATATTGTCCGTCTGCATCAGACCCTTCTAGGAAAAGATCAGCTCATGTGCTGAATTTGACATGACCAGAAGAAAAGACTGAATATACTCCATGGATGGAGGTAACTTGCACTCAGTTTTTTTACTTAACACTTGTCTAAATTTCTGAGATCTACTGAGGGCCTCTAACCACAATGCAAGGATTCAACTTTAATAGCAAGAACCAGCTCAAAACTATAGAAAGAGCAATGAATTTTTAGAAGCAGCAAAGGAGAAATAAAATGGGGGTAGAGATAAGGGAGCTGACAGAGCAAAGACCACAGAGCGGAAAAGAAATAAGGCATGGTAATAGCCAAAATAAGATTTGCCCTTAGAAATTTTCAGAACAGTTCTGGTTTGAGGGGAAAAAAAAAAAGTCATAAAATCTGCTTTTCCTCAGTAACTTAAATACGGACCTGTAGCAGCTGGGTTGCTGTAGCTCTTTGTTCAGGATTTTTCACTAAGCATTTTTTCACAAAATCAGTGAATTCATCAGACCAGAGCTCTGGCTTCCGGAATGTTGGAGGAGGATTTGTAGGAATCATAAAAATAGCCTAGATAAAAATCAAACAATAGCAAGTTTAAGCAAAACACATCGTCACAGCACTGAAGCAAGAAAAAAAATTATTTTATCCACCTTTTTCATCAGGCTAAGAATCTGGAAGACAAATTTTAAGTAAGCGAGGATTTCCACTCAGATCAAGATTCAGGAAGTAAATCCATCTGCTACTAATGTAGTTACATCCCATTAGATTTTCTCTATTTAAACTGTACCCCATTGAGCACAAAGCTCATTTTTAATCTACTGCTGTTTATCAATCTCCAGAGATTATTATATTCTTTCAGAAATTCTTAGAAGAAATGACAGCACTGCTTGTTTAAACAGACACATATGAAGTTGCTGTGAAAAGCCAACCTCGCTAAGAATTTACAAGAAATTGAAAAGGTAACATTTTACCTACGTAACAGAAATCTCTTCTGTCAAGAACCATATGCAGACAGATTTTTCAACTAGGAAACAAGATTTATGCTATATAAAAAAGTTTGTCCCACTTAAGATTACAAATACTGTTCCATTTTCTATATGATTCTTCCCAAGTTTTCATCTAATTATAAATTTACACTTGTAGAGGAAAAAAAAACCATACAATTCTGACAGACTACCATAACACAAAGAAAAATTTTGAGCTTCTGTAAGTAATATCCCAAATGCATACAGTACCAACACTTAAGACTTACACATGGGAGCAACATACTATTCAGAGCTAGGTCTATTGACGGAAAAAATAGGCTATTATTTTCTTCTAAACCCAGGTTCCATTCAACCACATTTTCCAAAGTCACAAGGAGAAAAATTCTTAATTTGTTTCCCTGCAAGCATATGCAGAAATACGTACTCAGAAACGAGGAAAAAAATGAAATGGGAGATTATGCACACTTTCAACATAGTCGAGGCACCAAGCAGAAGCTTCAACCTGCATTTGAAACACAGGGAAAAGGCAGAGGGAACTTCAGGAGTTTTTATCCGTAACTTCTCTTAAGTTTGACTGGCCTTGAAAGTTGGTTGAACTCGTTTAAATCCTCATCTGAAAATCCTTCTTCCTTTCCAAAGGCAAATAAAATCCATGCAAAATGATGCAAAAACTATTTTCTATCATTTTAATGAAAAATTAATTTAGTACTGCATAATTGCTTTAATTCAAATACTAAAATGCTTACACAACTCAATTATCTGCTGAATACAAGAATGACAAGAAAAGACCTGGCCATTTTGTTTAATAAATATGTAATGCTACAAAAGCTTTGTATTTTCAGTGCACAGCTGTGCCAAACTAATACATGGACTCAGACAGGAAACGTGGCACTCAGTAATTGGTCTTATCTACTTCACTTATGATGCAAGATTAATTGTCAGTACAAGTGAAGTGCTTCTGGCACAAAGCTGTGGCTAACAAATTGAGCTGTTTCTGTCCTTGAAATTAATGATCTCTTCTGAACTTTGTACTGATGACTTTTGATCTTATCTTCAGCTACTCGTAACAGCTCACACTGCAGTAGCTGTGGAAAACACACAGTTGTAACACAAGACTAGGAACTTCTGTTTATGTGGTGTCAAAATGTGTACCTCCTATTTGATAATAAACACCAACCTCTCATCCAGAGGTAAGCAAAGATTAGTCTTACTCAGCTCCACAGTTCTATGAAAAATGTTTGCCTTGCCAATTATTGTCATCAACTACACGGCAGCTAACCACAGCAAAGAAGTGAGTTTGTAATTCACAAAGGGCAACTATAAGAAAGACGGAATTAATGAATTATTCTTTCACAGCACACAATAAAATTCACAAAAGGAGATGCTCAAGTGTTAGACAGAATCCTAAATCCACATTTATGCTTTATACATTTGTTGGAAACAAAGCCACTACAGAAACACGTATATTTATGTAATGCTTAAACTGTAGACTTTTTTTAAATCTTGCTATGTCACATGAGCTGCATTAGCTGAAGAGAAAAATCAGATACATTTTTGTAATACAAGAAAACAGAGAGAAGCAACTCATTCTGAATGTTTAGTCCAGCTTGACAATTATGTCATGCACTTGCTAGCGTGCACTTTTCCCTGCAGCTCTCAGAACTCCATTTTGTTAACCAGCTTAAAATGCTGGGTTTCAGTTCCATCTTCCTTCTTTACAGAGTAATTTTGGCTTGCATATTTCTCTGCATAAAAGTTAAGCTCCCTCACTCTCAAAATACTCTACGATTTAGCTTTTAACTACTTTGTTTTCTTCCAAGAAGCTTGGAAAGCAATCACAGGAGAATTGCAAAGCTAGTCCCAAATCTCCACAAATAAAACCAAAACATCTGATAGGAACTTATTCCACTTTCTTGCTTTCATTTCTTGTCAAATAGATCTTTTCTATCCTAAAATAACTCTACACTATTTTAAAACAAAAGTATTTCAGTCACTCTGTTCCATGGGTGTCAATGGAAGAGGGAAACTTAAAGAGACTTGGTTTTTTTCATGCTTCTTTTATCTTGCCCTAGATTTCTCCAGTCCTTGTTTTCCCAAACTATTACTTGCAGTATTTTTTTGCCTCCACTCCACTTGTAATTTTCTTACAAGTTTCCCACAGCTATTTGTATTAGTTTAGCTCTCACAGTAGGGCCAGTGACAATGCTCATACAGCCAGGGTTAGGCAACTGTTGCATAAAATAAACCCGAAATATAAGCTACCATCCACGTAGTTACATGGGCTGAACTGGCAGTAACCACTGCAGGAACTACTAGGATGAAATAGTTCCACAGAGAGGACAGGCCTTGACATAGTATGAAAGAGCTGGGGCTAATTCTTTTCTCTTTCCCACCTTCAACATCCCCTTCCATTTCAGAGACAGACTGACAAATCTTCCACAAATAACACATTAAAATACACACCCAAGATATTAGATTATATGACTCAGTTGTCAATTTTAATCATTCAATCATATTTTTTAAAAAAAATCTAAAAAAAAATCTCTAAGCTGCCAGATGTCAGAACTCAGGCCTGAGGGATCATAGTAACTTAATCTGGGTTTGCCTTCACCTGCCTGTAATAAGGAGCCCGTTCCAAATTTGTACTGAACTGGCCCTTCCACCTTTGAACGTTGAGCCCAATTCTGCTTTGAATCATCTTTCACACATTGGTCCAAGGTGACTCCTACACCTTGCAGCGAAACCAGAATTCAAGGCAGATTATAATATATGCAAGACAAGAGAGGGGAGAAAGATGACCCAGGGTACCTTTGGGGCCATTTCTGAACTGGGCATTAGTTTCTACCAAACCTGCTGCCCGGCAGTGCTTACCTGCCCAATCACCAGCAGTTACAGTTAAGCTGAATACCAGACGGAGGACCAGGTCTTAAATGAGAGCACAACTGTGTAAGTTAGCACAATTTTCTTTTTATTATTCTTAAAGGGCCTAGTATTTTAAATTAAGTCCAGGCTGAAAACGGGGGATTTCTTCCATGAAGGTTCTTTTACGGACAATTTTATTGGCATGAAAATGTAATTATGGTGATGATGATGAATTAGGAAATGCCAAAAGAAAAATGAGACGCTCATATACTGTACTTGAACATTCCTAATCAGAAAATCCTTGCAGCTCATTCTCCCTGTCAGTCAGGGTAATACATCTTTATTTTGCACAGCCCACAAACACATTAAGTGATCAACAATAATTTGGTAGAGGTACTAGGTCTTTTGGGTTTTAGCTCCTTGAATAACTTACCTCTACTGCTTAGTTGAAATTAATTACTTGTAACAAAAAGCAGAAAAGCAGAAGTGTAACTTTTACTGTTATCATATGCTCAGTATCATGAATGCTACTGAAGGAGACAGCGAAGATTTTTATATTGGGGCAATTTTATAATTTTCATGCTGTGAAGCTCCATTGCTAGAATCTACAGACAAACATTTTTTATAAACAGGGTAAGGGTATGTGTCATCAATTTGTGACTCCACAGTTTTTGGCCCCACAATTATACTACTTAGTTTATGAATTTACTGCAGGAAACAAACATCAAAATATATTTAAACTCAGTGACACATTTCAGAGTACAAAAACCAACTTAAGGCTGAGGGAGTTAAATATTCAATACTGTAACATTTGACTAACTTTAAAAACAAAGAATCATCTGAAAGACATATTTTTCTCCTCTTTGTGACACATGATAGAAATTCCCTCCCTTCTTGAACAGCCTTCAAAAAGGCTACTGAAACACACCTAATTATTCAGTTACACAATTCAGCAGCTGTCTAAAAATGAAACAACAGCAGGGAGAAGGGTGAGATACTATCATGTTCTACATTGGGCTTGCTTTGTTGAGCATTTTTTCTTGGTGTGACTTTTTGGGGGTTCTTATTTGTTGGTTTGGTTTTTAAATTCAGAAC
>VWZG01010866.1:473252-524983 GCA_013396735.1 Grallaria varia
TGTTTAAAGTCAAGGAAATTGGTTCACAATCTGCTTCCAAGTAGATGATAAACTTCAATGTTAAAACCAGCCTGAAAATCACCAGCACACAGATGTTGATGAATGTCCTAGTGTCCTCATACCTTTTGGGCACAACTACAAACAGGTCTGGTTCCATCAAATATCTATTGAATACCTGACCCAAACTGATTCCCACTAGAATTATCAACACAGAACTAAATGCAGAAAGGGATAGGTGGAGATTTAGTTCAGAGAACTTCTGGCCAAACAATACCTGATACAGAATTTTTAATCCTAATGAAGGGAAATATATATGACATTTAACACAGAATTNATAATGACCTTTGTTGATCAAAGCAAAGTATGATTCACTTAAAATGTAAGGTAATAAAGTAATAAAGACCAAGAAAAGATACATAATGGAAAGAATAATCACATGATTAACAGCAAAGAGGAGTTACTGAAAGATAACAGGTCAAGAATGTAAAGATACCAATCTCAAACATTTTGCAATACTTAGCGCACTTGTAAACCTATTAAAAAGAATCAACTCTTGCCTTGTTAGCACCATCATGCAACAGAAGGGTGCCTCAAGATTCACCTCTGAATTAGTCTTTCTACCAAAGGCTGGACTCAATGATCCCTACGGAACCCTTTCAACTTGGCATATTCTTTGATTCTAAAAAACTGTATTACATTTCAAAAGGATACTATAGATAATTTGCTCTTGAAGAAACTGGCATTCTAAGACCACAAATTNTGACATTTAACACAGAATTCTATTGTGCTCACCTTGACAGTTTTTATAGCAACCACTGACAAATTATGTACAAAATATTACAAAAAGTAAAATATAAAATTTTAATTATTTTATTTTGAAATGACACAGATTAATACTGGGAGCATTAAAAAAATAAAACAAAACATCCTAGGGGGGAAAAAAACAAATAAAACAAACCACAACTGTCACCAGTGACTTAAAAGGCATTCACTGTCATAAGCTTCCCTCTGGAATAATGACCTTTGTTGATCAAAGCAAAGTATGATTCACTTAAAATGTAAGGTAATAAAGTAATAAAGACCAAGAAAAGATACATAATGGAAAGAATAATCACATGATTAACAGCAAAGAGGAGTTACTGAAAGATAACANCTTGTAAACCTATTAAAAAGAATCAACTCTTGCCTTGTTAGCACCATCATGCAACAGAAGGGTGCCTCAAGATTCACCTCTGAATTAGTCTTTCTACCAAAGGCTGGACTCAATGATCCCTACGGAACCCTTTCAACTTGGCATATTCTTTGATTCTAAAAAACTGTATTACATTTCAAAAGGATACTATAGATAATTTGCTCTTGAAGAAACTGGCATTCTAAGACCACAAATTCAATCAGCTTGGCACTTTTGTGACTGGTTTTAAATAAGGTCACTTATACAACTGATCTTTCAATCCTACCACATTTCATAACTTTGAACTTCTAAATATCCTGCACTGATATATTTAAGAGGCAGAATTCATAGCACTACCTATCCCTAATGCTATCCCATTATCAAGACAAGGAGCAAGTTCCCCCTGCCAACTCAGCTAAAAAGGATCATGTCATCTGCCTGTTCATTATCAAAACCTTTTGTCAGGTAAGTAATAAAATTATTTATCACCACCAATCTTTCCCAGAAATATCACCTCAGCATGCTACCCTTAACAATTTATCCATTGCTTTGTTTCATTTTTCAAAGTTTCTTGACCTCTCATAAGCCATCGCTGGTATTATCCAAAGATATGTGGAAGCTACTCAACAAATTACTTGATGGGGTTGTATGCAAAGAAACAACTTTGTTTACCTGCAGTGACCTTCTTGTGTTTGCTTCTTTCTTCTTCCTCTCCTTTAGAGTCCAGCAGACCTACCAATATTTCTCCAGGTTTTCTTCCAACATATTTAAACAATTCCCCATAATTTGGGGAACACTTCATTACTTTTGCCTGTAGTTTCCTATTATTATCTTGTCCCACCTTTCCATCTTCTATTTTAAATGGCATAGTTTGAATTTTTCTACCCAATTCAGTAGGGCTATTTTGGTTTTAACCAAGCTCTTCAACACACTGTCCTCTCATTTCCTTTTAGTTTAGAGATGTAACGTTCAAGTTCAATTTCACGTTCAAGGCTGTGAAGTCATTGATGTGACTTTCCAATAGAAGACAGAAACCTGATCCTCACAATTCTCTCCTCTTTCAGCTTGTATCACAAGCCTTTAAAGAAGGGCAACAAATGCCTTTCTAAAGTCTGCAGATCTTTCCATGTTTTATTTTTCATTGCTACAATCTCATGAAGGTTTAACTGTTCTTTGGCTTCACTGGGTTTTTTTGTTATTTCCTTGGGAGGGAGGGGGGGTAGGAGTGGGAGGGGAAAATCTTTTAGATAAATGAAATTACATCATTTTCAAGGAAAGGCATTCACGGGAAACAAAAATAATTTCAGGCTACTCAAGATTTTGTGTTTAAACTACCCAGGCAGCTAAAGGTTTTGAATTTTTTTAGTTCACATATATAGGAATTTTTAGAGGAAAATACCTTGCAAATGATCCTATACAGGTACTAAACAGTATAAATATTTAACATTTTATAAAAAGTTCACGTTTGCAATAATTAGAAGTCTACACATTTTTAGTATCCTGGGACATTAAAAAAGAAAAGAAAAGAAAAAAAATCCCAATGACTAAAAGAAACCAAATGCTATCAGAAAACCAGACAATGAAAGTCAAAGTCGTAAGAAAGTACAAAAGGGTTTCAAACAGCTGAAAGGAACTGCAGCATTCAGACACCATCTAGGACAGTATTTCCAATAATTTCACTCACCAAAAGGAAAACCTAAAGGAGCTGCAAATTAATTCATTACTGGTATTCAGGGAAGTACCCTCAATTTCAGCACTAGGTGAACAAGATACATTTAATCAGGAGGAGACAGAAGAGTGCACGCAGTGTGTGTATGTGGGCTTTTAAAGTTTTTTTGAGGGAAGGAAATGTTTGTGGGAAGGGGAGTTAAGATAGGAAAAAATAGATATTAAACTGTCTTCAGACTGAAAAAAGTATCTGTTGTAGTGGTTTAAACTTATTGACACACAGTTGGAAAAAAAAGTAAGGAAAAAATTTCCTTTTGATAGTGATGAGCAACACTTCCCCTTAGTGAGGAAATCACCTTAACAGAGAGATGGGGCCACTTCAGGCCATTAGCCAATTCCATTCTAACACTCAGAGAACTTCAACACTTCAAGGTGTCTCAGATCAAATTATCCATTAGGACAGCTCCTTGCTCAAGAGCTAGGCAATTCACTGTGTGAAGGGTATTTCCCAGCCTCACAGCTGCCCAGGAATCAAAATGAATGCTGATACCTCTCTCAGATAGCAGCATCCTGCTACCACTTAATCACTGTGTTATCACCCCTTTCACAGCATCCAAGAGATCAGGAAGTGGTTCTTGAACCGGAACAACTTTTTTACGGCACTGAACTTGAACAATTAGTTTCTTATCAGTTACAAAACAAGGAAACAGTTCAGAAACTCCATACTGTATGACAGAATCCAGGGAATACTCTTATGATTAATTTAATCTTCTTTCACCATTGTTTGTTTTACTCCTGATTCAGTACTATTTTGAAAATGCATAATGTCTACAAGGTTCTAAATTTTTACCCAGAATATGAAACTTACTTTCCCTCCAAGACAACTCCAGTAAGAGCTTACTTTAATAACAATATTTTCTCTTCTTCCCACAGTAGTTTCTGAGAAAATGAGGCAGTGAGTACATCCAGAAACACACTAATATTTAATGAGACATGAAGTGGAAAAACTATTTTTGCAATTATATTTACTAGTAGAAGAGTCAAGGAATGAGTAAATTATATTTGTGAGAAAAAGCGGCAGTAAACTCACTGGACATTAAATGTGAAATCTGTGACATAACCACATATAGTAGTTATGGTAGAAAGCATTCAAGAAATGTGTGGTAGTTCTTCATTCGGGGCATGTTAGACCTCCAGCAACACTACTGTGATGTGAAAAAACTGAAGACTGTTCAAAACAGAGCAACTATAACACTTAGGTACTTAAAAAACACACTCTGCAGGAAAAGACTGAGGGAATTAAGATTGCTTTATCTAAAGAGGAGGTAACTACAGTGAGAAACATGGTAACAGTCTCCAACATGCTACATGCCACTTCAAAGAGGGACACAGTCCATAAAGAAGAAGAGCTAGTGAATTTAAATTTTAACAAAGAATATTCACATTACATTGCAGGAAATTTGCCAATAAACTACCTGGGGAGTCCCAGAACTTGTCATCTTATTCTACAAAAAATAGAGACAAACACAGTTTCAGAATTTTATCATTAAATTCTGGGCATGTGTTTCAAAGACCTTCTCCACTACCACCTACTCATTTGCCCTGTGCTCATACAAATCATGCAGCCTCAGAAGACATAGTAATTTCCTCATGTTTAACCTGGAAATTCAATAGAAGAGTGTATTACACAAAGATGGAATGAAATTAAATTAAACTCCAGGTGCATCCTTCCCAGGTTGCTCCTGCTCCCTTGCAACAGCTCCCCTGTCTCTGATTTTATGTGGATTACGGAAAGACTTACATTTAAAGAGTCAATACTTCAAGAGGTTAGTTTGCTCAAAAGAAAGTGGGAATTTCATCTAGACATATCACAACTGTAGTAGAATCTTGCCAGAAAAATAAACTGCACACTATGAATTTAAAAATCTAGTAGCTGATAAGTGACTTTGGCATTAAAAACTAATTAAAAAATTAAGTTTAAAAAAAAAGAAAAACATTATCACATTTGGTCAGCTTAGGTACAGAAACAGAATGACCAAGAAACAAGAAACACAAAGGAACAATGCTTAAACAATGTTTGCTGCTTCCTACTTCATGTTTTACAATGGCAGCAGATGAACAGGTGACAGCAAGAGCCAACCACCAGCACAAAGAAAACCAACCCACTCACAGTGTTCAAACTAAGAACTAAAATTAAACTGACATATTACAAATTCCAGATTTTAAATTCCAACAACCCACTGAAATAATGGAAGCAACTAATTAATTACAGAAAATTTTGTAGTCTATGAAAGAGTAACTGACTTCTTATATCTTAGAGCTCTGTCTACCTTCAAGCAAAGAATGGAAACTTCTTCTGTCTCTGTTCCACTGATATTTAAGAGAATACAAGACTCAATGGTGTCACTTTCCCAGATACCAGATACATATAGAGAACAGTGTTACTTGTCCTTGTCTAGCTACCATTCCCAATGTTCTCCCTAATAGCTTCCAATAAACGCCATTTATATTGGAGCCCCTTAAATTCCATTGTTAGATTAGTGTAATAGCCACATCCTTCCCTGTAAGGAAATGTAGTCGCTAGAGCAAACACAGTTTTTCCTGCTCCACAGGCGATGATGCACACACATGCAGTGGGAGGCACCACAAAGTAAAATCTGGACATTTAAATAACCAAAAGAAAAGTATAATGCACAGTACAATGACACTAACCTTGCATTTTAAAAAACCAACACCCCGTTTAAACCAAATTGAATAATACAACTACAAGATCACTGAGTTAAAATTCAAATATACCGCTGGAATTGATACTTCAGTTCTTCATGGCACATTGTTAATTTGGTAGGTGTAAACATTCCTCTTTGGAACAGAAAGTGAAAAATATGAATAATGGAATTCAAAAGTAATCTAACCGAATGACAGAGGTAAAACAATATACCAAATTCTGGACAGGCTAGGTAAATCAATAAAAATTATCTCTCTGAAATGGCATTGTGTGTGAGGAAACTAGAATTGGTAATGATTGCTCATGATTTAATAACTGACACAACATACATCCTGAGGAAGATTCTCCTAAAATGGAAAATGTTCCAAAGAAAAAACACACGCACCAATTGCCAATTTTTTTTTTAAAAGGAGACAGTAAAAAGGTAAAATGAACTGTGAGCCAAAGTTGACTTTCTGTATCTTCAGTTTTATTTATCAGACTGAAAAATCTCTCCGACTTTCTTTTTCCTGTATAAGACCAAAACTATGAGATGTTCTGTTTGTATTACAATTACACTAATTCAATGCAGGTCACTTGCTTTTTACTGAATCCAGATAACATTTAGTAAGCTAAACATGGGCCAATTGGCTTTTTTTTTCCTCCCCCAAAAAAAAAGAGGGGGACTGATTGCCGCTGGGTGGGTCATACAGTGGCTGCAGAACACAATTGCTTGAATTACATTTTGACTAACATAAAGCCACAAAACTGAAGCTAAAACCTACCTCTTTTTCCTGTATGCCTTCTAGAGTTCTCATATTGAAATGTAATTTAAAAGTCACCTCTTTCCCACCCTGAGGTGATAGATATCAACAGATTCACCAGAAGTTTTTGTTGTTTCCTCTTTCTCCACTCAATTAAAAAAAACCACATTTTTAATATTCTAAGAAGTACAAACAATTTACTTTCCACTTTATTTTTAATATCCCCAGTGGCTAACTAACCTTTTCAAGCCTGCTCATTTGAACATACCACAGAAAAAAAGAAAAACATAGCACTATAGATTTAGGGAACACAAAAAATAATAATGATCTAAGGCCTCTTCTATTTCTGCAACAACATTTGTATTCTTAAATCAACCTGAACTTTCATGTAATTAGCAACACAATAACCTGTAATAATGCAGGAAAACTAGTTCCAGAGGGGTAGGAAAATCCTCAAATCTACCTCCCAGAAACAAATAAACAACATCTCTTCATTAATGTCTTAGTTGTGATCGAGGGCTGATTCTCTTCTGACAAAAACACTGGCTATAAAATGGTAATTAAGATCTATGCTACTAAATAAAACATCACTTTAGACTTAGTGCAACTGACTGCAAATTGTCAATTATATTCTTTCTAATCATGTCTAGACTTGGCATCTTTTTTTTTTCCCCCAGAAGTTATCCACCTCTCAAATAGTATTATCAACGGCTAAAGTAAAACGTAATACATATTATAAAATAGTAGCCCTGTTAGTTGTTTATCCTATAAGACACTGAATTATGTAAGTTAGTTATTATTTGTATCATCTCAATATTTTGTACCGGTCTCTAATTCCTCTCAACATGATCTGCTCAGCTTTTAATAACTTTCACCCAACACAGGAAACAGAAGCATAATTCAACACAGGCTAATTAAAATGCATTACGCTAATGGCATCCAATGCTAATTAGAAGTCCTTCAAATTTGGCCATCATCTTCAAAATACTGCATACCCTAGAGGAAATACACAAAAATCATGCAGATAGATTACTGAGTTGCATGTACATGACATCACTCTACAGGATCAAGGACACAGAAAAGAAAAATTCTTCATAATTAAGAATAAAAGTTCATAGTGTAAGATATAACATTTGGAGGTCAGAAAGATATAGAGACACTGGGAGAAAAGATCCACAATGGTGTGACTTGGCCTTGCATCTATAGTTCTTTGCTTAAAACAAATTTTAAAAAAATCTGAAGGAAAAAGATTAAAAAAAATCACAAGCATCTATCATGACTCCCAAATTACATAGCCTGGAATATTTTACAAAATGTCATCAGTTTTGGGTCTGTGGTCTGTGTTGTACTCCTGTGTTCAAACATTTACTTATTAAATTAATTTTCCAAATTTTTGTTAGAGTCTGGTTTAACCTATTGTATTTTACTCCATTCAAAGGCATGTGTCATAGCTTTCCCACAATGACTGACACCGCAGAGAAAAAAGGCAGTGAAAGCAGAGCCCTGTTACTGTAGGTACACACGGAAATAACATTCCTTCACAAACAGTTTAGGGGACAAAAATTTACAGCCTACATTACTGAAAAAAATTACAGTTTAGCAATGTGGCTGTTGCAATCACTCAAGTATGCAAACAATATAAGCAATAGTTGAAGTAGGGACTAGAAATGCTGATACTGTATAAATGGGTCATATCATACCCTTAATTCCTAGCAGCTTGTCCCCAGTTTATATAAAAACACCCCAGGGCAGAAGAGGGAAAGGATTTCTGAATGCAAACGTTCTTCAAGACACAGCAACCATATACAGTTACATGTAAACTGCCTTTCCGCTCCTTCCAACAGTATGTTAGCATTCATACTACTGGCTCCTCCAGCAACATGATAACCACTCACTGAGTAAACAGCATAGTTCACATAAAAAGCATCTTCAAGACTCACCTTGCTTGAACAGCCTTTGATGGCATAATACTTTACAGCACATGTATGGAACTACCAAGTGAAGGCTTTGCAGATCTGAGAAAGGAACATCTTTAAAACAATTAAGATCTCATCTCTCTCTTGCTGTAATTGCATGTATTCATTCCACTCAAGCAGCTTCACGGAAATTCCTCTACCCAGCCTGAGATAATAGCACCTGAAGAGCTCCCTTATAGCAGAGACAGAGGCAAAAGATTTTCATAATCAAAGAGAAAAATAAAACACAAATTATATGTACCTTAGCTGAGGGATGCACACAATTTTGAAAAAGTATCAGCTGGTTAGACTGCCAACACAGTAATAACCTCATAAATGTCTGCACAAAGACTGGGAGAAAGCAATCCTTCTTACAAGATCACTCATCTTGGTCACATTTACATACAACATCCTCAGGGCACAGAGGAGCTCTTATGTCTGAAGTTTCTGATCTGAATGATGACAGGTAGATGTGTTAGGAAAGACCAACACTGAACCTGTATGAGGCAACCTGAGACTCAAACATTGTGAAAGTTAGCTACGAGCTAGTGCAGTGTGGATGCAAATTCCAGACATACAGACCACTCATCCAGGCCAAAGGAATATGCTAATATAAAACTGGGCCACCATAAGACTTCGCCTTAAGAGTACCATGTTTTTATGAAACCCTCTTTCCTCTATCACTGTATTCAGAGCTTATGCCTTTCTTCTGCAACCCTACACGTGGCCTAACACCAGACTGCATAGCGCACCAAAACCTATTTCAAATCATTAATGAGTGCAACTGAATTGAAAGACAGCAAGAGCTGGAAAGCTGCTCGAGACTACTGGCTTAAACTTCAGGTAGAGAAAGGCTGGGCATGCTGCCTGAAGACATGGCACTCACCTGAGAGCACCAAGTGCAAGTGAAAAAGCAAGAGTTTCCCTAGAACAGACAGCAAGACTGGACAGCACTGAGGGCGGTATCATGACTATTCCTCTGGCAGCTTCTCTTTGCTCCTTACAAGGAGCTATGTGGGGTGATGCTCTCAAGCGATATTTCAAAAACAGCACAGCACACTCCAAAGGGTCTTTTCTGTGGCACAGCCCCAGGCACTACATAACCAAGGCCACCAAGTCCCATGTCCAGTGAATTACCACCTTTGTCCATAAATAGATATGCCCACTGAAGAAGGGAATAAGCCTTCATAGGTTAAAGGGAACATAAAAAACTTAACTAGGAATGGCATAAAGATGAATAAACAAACTATCCAACCCGTATAAAGAGCACTCACTTGAAGTTATTAACTTATTTTAAGCAGGCCTTTATTTTAAGCAGTAGTAAACTCCATAGACAATCCACTATTACCTGACAGAACAGGGAGATGTGACATTTTTCCACCCTTCCTTTACACACCGTAAACTAAAGAGAGGGAGTGTGAATACGGTTGTTACGGACTGCTGGGCTGTAATGCCTTGCTATGTTCGACTGACACATGCAGTGATTTAGAAGAGAACCACATGAAGAGAAAAGACAAGCAAGTCAATGGCTTGAGTTGAAATTTAAGCACACATTAAACTAAAAAGTTGATCTTATAAACAGCAGCAAAAGTTTTAGACATAATAAATCCAAGGTAAATTCTTTCGGAGATACAATGCCTGCAATTACATTTTTCATATAACAATATCCAATGATTTAAAGTAAAAGCTATAATGTTTTCATGTGAATCTGTCCAGCAGTACAGATAAATACACCAGGACCAACCAGATGCTCTAATTAATTCCACTCCAAAGGACATATCTGACATTCAATTAATGTTGACAATGCATAACAAGACCCATATAAATGTCAAACACTTTTTACACACTAGTTTGGCATTCCTGAGGCATCCATGCCTAGCAATAAAACTGAGAGCACCTCGGTTTAGTATCAGATGGAGATTTAAGTTCACTGAAGTTCTTAGACACAGAGCTATATGAAAACCAACAGTTCATGTTTGTGTGGCCACTAAGACGACATCATGCAAGTTACTAAACAAACAATGCCTTTAAGTATTGGTAAACATGGAGATTTAAAAAAAAATCAAATAAATATTCACTTTTTTGCCTGCCTGAAAATATCCCTTTGTAACAGGGCATTATTTGCAAATATACAGAATCAAAGAACCGTGTATATAAAAAACTAACTCCATATATATACACACAGAAGTTCTTTGATTTATAGATATTGAGATATGTATAGGGATTTTATATATGCCTCTCAAAGAACTAACCTCACGTATACATATATACACACAGCCCCTCCCTCCGTAAAAATAAAAATTCATTGTTTTCTTCACCTTCACTCAATGGAGGTAGGTTTCCACACATCTGGAAGCAGCCTGTAACCATGGGAAAGAAAATATGAAGAATACAATGCTCATTTTTGTCTGAAAATCTTCTGGAGTGAGTTTTTTTAAACTCATTGCTCTGCCTCTGAACAAGATTTGCATGTATTCCCCTAGCAAGACTGTTTGCATTGGAGATGAAGCATAAAGTTCGTGAGCACAAGGTACAGCAGTTAAGGAATGGTGAATCCCTTTAGCCACTCATGCACACCTTGCGCTCACAGCCACTGTTTTTTTCTCTTTAAGAAGCTGGTGCATAGAGACAACAAAACATAGGTGAAACAACTACTACTGAAAAATCTGAAAGCAGAACTTTCCTCAGTGAAGGGATCACCATGGCTGAGTTCTCCTCTTCACTAATGTTCCTAACACACTACAGCAAAATAAGTCCTTAAAAATACTGAAATAAAGTATAGTGTGTCTTCTAATAAGCACACTTCACACACATGAAGATCAAAAACGCAAATCAAACAAATTCACACTTAAGATTTCCACAGATGTGAAGAAAGAGAAGCTGTGTGAAACAGAACTTCAGTCTGTCACAGAGACTTTGTCAAGGTTCACCTCTCCAACATTACTTACCTTTTTTCTCTTGCCTGCTGGAGAGCTCCCCTTTGCCTAGCCAAAGCACCAGGGGTAAGAAAGGAGGAGATGAAAATTCACATGGAAATCAGGAAAAGAAGACAACACTTCTGAGCGCATCTTGCCTTACCTTAACAACACAGACTAAGTACCAAAATTTGGCTTTAACTTATGGTGGGGGAACAGCCAACCATTACTCTGGCTCAAAATAGAGCCATCTAACACTCTCCACTTCCAGAATGCATCCTGCACCTGCCAAATGACAAAATATCTTGGGATTTTTTTGAGAACCACTGTTTATGTATTAAAAATACTTATTAAAAGTAAAAAAGCCAAGTATTTTAACTGTCTGTAGCAAGTATTCACCTTCTCTTTTTAGTGAATACTCAACCAGTTTCCTCAGTATAAATGCACTTAATGATAAATTTAGTAAGTGAAAACATATAACTTAACTCATAAATTTGCCAGAGGTTCTGTAAAGAACAGCATCCAAAAGCAACATACCTTACCTTTGCATGCCACCCAGCATTAGCTTTCTCTGCTATTTGGACTTAACACTCCACACACATAAATGACTCTCTCAAGGAAAGAAAAGCCATCTTTGGTTGACCATCACTGGAATGGTTATTTGAAACTAGTAATCACACAATTCTTTCAATTCTTATCGTATTACCAGTATTTTATCAGAAACAGATGTTAGCAGCACAACTTAGTCAGAATTATTGAACAACTTTTCTTTCAATTTCATAACAAATTAGGCAATGCTTAGTTGATGCATCTGAAAAAATTTACAGAATTGCAAGCCCTAAGGCACAGGACTGGTGTCATAATTTAAACCATCACCATCTGAAATGCAAAGGCATCAGAAACATAATGTTTTACTCTCTAGAACAAATTTCTCTTGCAGATGATAATTTTATTTGTTAATAAATTCTGAAGCTCACCAGCAACCAAAAGCTACCATTTCAATGTCAAAAGCCTAGTAGAATTCTTACAAACAGGTATTAAAATTCCTTGGCTGTTTATAAATGGATAGTGAAAGACAAATAAATAAATTTTTTTGTTATTAAAGACTATCTTGGGCACAGCGATCATGAAATGATAGCGGATTTTATTCATACCACAAAACCAAAACAAAGCCAGAGAAGGGCACAGTGCAGAAGTCACTTCATCTGGTTTGTATAGTACAGCAGTAGAGACTAGGTAACAATTCTCCAATTTAAATAGAAAGGAAAATATTTTCAGTGGGTTTTTTTTTAGCTCCAGATTTGGTGTCTTGACCCCTACTAGTCCAGTTTACTGTCCTTAAAATCACTAGGCAAGGCCATTTATAAAAATATAACTGTCAAAGGAAACCAAAAAACATGGAGACTTTTGTCAATTGCTGAAATCCTGGAGTGTGAAATTATTTATTTTGGCAACTTGAATCAAGAGAATATTTTGATCAAAGTAATGTCACAAAAAGAAAAAAAAAAAAAGTTGATTCCTGTGTCAATGCCACAGGGTTGCCAGTCTCCTTCCAGTCACCATGTGTCAGTTAGTTGTGTCACAAACGTAATTATGATATTCAGGGTAGACCTTTTTCTTCTGTTAACGGTAAAGGTTAATTTTACGGAAAATATGTTCCCTTGAGGTGTGAAAGAAAGCTGAGTCAAGCATGTTTTTATTTGCTGAATATAGCTAATAAAACAGCCTAACTAGACTATTCAACAGCAGAGGGAAAAGAACACAGTGCATGAAACAATACCTGGGGGACATGTGCAACCCTTAACGGCTTACAAAAATGCACATTATACCCACTGACTTCATCTATAAGAGAAGGATAAAGCACTAAGGGATCAAGAACAAACTCTTATTATGGGCATGATAATCCAGTTGATTTTTGTCAAAGACCTTTTCAGAGAAGACTAAAGGAGGAATGCCCGACCAGAAACACTAAAAGAATACACTGTCTCCTCCAGTAAACTCATTTTTAAAAAAAGTTAATAGGTTAAACTTTGCACCAGCTAACTTTATGCTGAACCAAATCTTAATCTAACCTCAACTTGCACGAAGTCAACGAAACCAGCATAAATATATTTCAGTATATGCTTTAGCCACAGAGAAATCCACTTCTGTGCCCACACTCAATCCAGGCACTATGAACAAATCCAGCATTAAAGGTTATGAATTAAAACCTGAAACAGAAGAGATCTTTTCCACAGAGAGAGGTAAACATGTAAAGGAGCTCAGAGGTCAGGTATGTTACTTTGGACGTAGACAACACATCAGTGGAGTGCAGTGCATTGCTCCTGAGCTGCAGCTCCGTCACGCACTGCCCTCCAACAGCACAGCCACCCAAGCACCCATCCACTTTTCAATACCCATCCAGAAAGACATGCCCTGTGGCTTTCCGTGTCCTACTGTTCTTCCAGCTACGGCAGAAACACCATTCTCTAGCACCATCAGTTTACTGTAATATTTCCAGTCTAGAAGGAACCTTCAGCTACTTCGCACTCCACGTATTTTCACACGAAGCAAGTGGCAATGCAACCCGTTCCTCCAGAGTCACAATTTATACAGGACAATTCACGTCACTGCTAGAAGGATCAACTTCTAAGAAACTTTGTGCCGACTTCTCTAAATAATTTCTTTAATCTGACTGTTTAACAACAGCATGTTTTACAAGTTAGGAACATGCACATGGCTCATTTTTATCCTCCAAAATCAAATGCTAACCACTTCTGAATATCACAAAATACAGTTTGCACAAAGTAGTCATTATTCAGAGGGAAAAAAAAAAAAAAAAGGGCAAGACATTTAGAGTGCACACACAGTCGCTCTAGAGAAACTCCTGGAAGCAAAAGCAAGACAGCACAGGCAAAGTTCACTTAGGTCTGTATGTACCTGCCCCATGCAGACATGCCCTCTGTCCCACGGTTAGAGCTCATGATTATTATAATTCATAAGGAACATCCTGCTTGAAACAGATTACTTTTTCAACACATGCATGTCTGTTTTCCCATAACTCTTGTGCTTGCTGATGATACCTGTTTTACATTTTCATAGCATGAAAAACGGAGCAGCAGCAGAGAGAATACTGAGCTGTCATCTCTATTGCCAAGCCTACAGTCACAGCACCAGGACCCTGGGAAGCACTGCAGAGTTGATCATAGGTTCCCTGGAATTCTATCAGAGGTTTTCACTTTTCTGAGAGCAGATGATACTTCATTACCTTTCAAAATTATTATAAATTTTTCACAGAGAATGGAAAACATAAGATACCTGAAACTTCCCAGACTCATAATTCTCACTATAAATCTGATTTGCTCCAGCAGAACACCAATTTGTTTTTTTTTAAACATCAGTAGTCTAGCACAGAATTCAGGAATATACATTGCAGAGGAGGCTTTTGTCAGTAAAGCAGAATTTTTCATCAAGCAGGTATTAAAAGCAGTATTTGCAAGAATTATGATCATGTTTGCTTTCTGAAATACAAACTTATAATGCATTAAGATTTGTGATGTTTGGAATGCTGTATACACAATTTTTCATAATCAACATGAATTCTCAGACACTGCAAAGAAGCACAGAAAAAAGCAAAATCTGGAGGTAACACTCATGTTGGCTCTGCTTCTTTCCCATGAGAAAGTAAATAAAGAGAACTTACATCTGGAATGAAAACTTGCATCCATAAAGCTTTAAAAACAGACCACGTTATCTAAAAACTATGAACTTCTACTCTACTTTTCTGCAGGTAGTCAATGCAGCTTTCAAACACCGCTTTTTCTGCCACAGGGTATCAAAAATACTTCCTATATCTCAAAGCATTTTCAAAATAGAGCAACATCAACTGGCTCTCATACAGAAAATTCTAAACAGAAAAAAAAATTCAAAAAATCACAAATGCCATATCCAAATCATCTGAGCTAGTTCACAAAGTACTGACTGCGTTAAAGCTGTGTGTCTAAGTATTTAGCCAGTAAAATACAAGGCTGAAATGAAAAGGCCAGGCTGCTTTCATTCTTCTCTAACACCAGGGTGGTCTATGGGCAATTTTTGATACCACTGGTGTTGCCACGGAAACAAAATGAAAACAGGTGCCATCAAATACAAAATTAAAGATTTAGTTCTATTTTAAACCACCTTAAACCAAAGTTTCCATAAACTTAACTGATACTACTACAAATTTGACAATACTTTATAACAAGAAAAGGATTATAAGTTGTCTTTAGACCATCAAGTTTTAACTGAAACAAATTTAGACTGATTGGCAACCCTTCCTCTTAAATAAATAAATTTCTTCATTAAATATGCATCATCCTCTTTAAAAATTACCTAGTGTAAATTTTAAGGCAATAGAATACCATGACAGAAACAGGGTACATACAGTCTTAATAAGCCTTCTCCATTACAAATTTTACCTTCCTTTCAATCTAAGCAATTTCTGAGATTTTCTTTTTTACAAAGTAAACAACCAGTGTAGACTTAAAAGAATATAAAAATCTTACAGTAGGTAGCAACAGAAGCATAATATTTTCCTCCTAATCTGATTGTGGTTTTCTCCCATGCAACTAAAAAATCAAATATCCCTTTAACTAAACCCCAAGTAAATACACTTTTGCTTTTAAAAATTGTAATAATATGTTAAGAATTTGTCAATATAGCAGTCAAGACTCTAAAACACTTCCTCCAAGTCAACTGACAGAAAACATATTTGAGAAAAAAATGAACATATATTTCAATAAACAAACATTAATTCGAACTTCCAAGAATGCCTTAAAATTATTTAATGAGTTCTTTTTTGGCTTAACAAGACACTAGTCATATAAAAGAATCCAAATAGAACTATTTCAATTAAAAACAATACATAAATTCTCTCCTCTTCAATGAAGCTAGATGCCAGACCCTTGAATAAAAATTTACCTTAAATAGTCTGTGTTAATCCTGGAAGCTGAAAGATAATAGAAATAAGAAGAAATAGAAGCATTTCTAGTAATACAGCTCTTCAATTACAAGTTTTAAAATCTGTGGTATATTTTACAATATCCTGCAAGATATTGTAGAATTTTTAGTAAAATAAATTCTCCTAAATTTGTGCATAAACACTTCCTTAAATAGTTTTCCAAATCCATAGTGCAAGTTAAAAAGAAACTGAATAAATTCAGCATACAATGATATGTACAAATGAGAGAAAGGCTTTTTTTCTTCAAAAAACAATGAGTGTAAAGCTAATTTTAAAAGCCTCGTTTGTTAAAATTGCGATTCTAGTTTTAATGTAACACTAAGATTTACTACAAATTGCCTATTTCAAACAAAATTATCTTGAGATCTTCAAGTTGCAAAATCATTTCACTATGCACTCTGATCTATGTTTACAGTATTACTAACATGACAAATGAGCAAATCCATAGTATTTAAAACTTCTAAATAAGCTTTTTGGTGGGGGTTTGTTTGCTTGCTTGTTTTTAACAGTTGCCCAGGGAGAAAGCAGCCAGCTCAGCCAGAGAGGGCAGTGGCAACCTGTGCCATGCCAGGTCCCTCGAATACTTTCCAGCCTTGATCTGCATTAACAGTTCTATCAAATAATCTTTAGTAACGATTATAGATGTAGGGCTTGATGCAATGCTCCCTCTAGTCATCAAGAGTACTTCCATTAATTTCATGGCTTCACTCAACCTCCATTTACTCTTCCAACATCTTTGAAAAATAATATTCACAAGCCAAACATTTCCCCACTGAAGTGTCCTGTAAAGAACGGGTAGTATCATAGTCTGGTCCTTTTTCAGATTAGCACTTCTAAGAATCTGAATCATTCAGAGAAGATGCATAGCATTACATGAGACCAACCAAGATCTGACTTCCTTTACAGTTATTTTAGTTAAAGTTTCAAGTTAACTCACTTGTGTGTAATTATAAAATCACTGTACTGATCCTCCACTTACTTTGAAAGTGATTAATCAAAGTCAGAGAAAACCAACCATCAACTGAAGCATGTTTCAAATTTCCTATTCGGGGGTAAGTCTAAAAAGATGAACTAATTTAATTTTAATTAAGTCCTCATTTAGAAGCATGAAATAAATGTTTTCCATTTAATTCAAATTAAACTCCAGTTCCAGTACAAATTTCAAATATTCTCTGCTTCTGCTACTTTATTACACATGACAGATTAACATTTCCTTTTTGCACACAAATGCAACCAACAAACTTGATATCACTGAAAAGTATAAATTCTTTACATTTTTAACAATAATAAACATTTATTCCACTTTCAAAACTTCTAGTGATCTGAAGAAAATTCTAGTGATCTGAAGGAGTGAAAATATATTCTCTAAACTACAGTGAACACTTATGCTAGATTCTATAACCACAAATACTTTTAACTGCGCTTTATTTATATTGCAACAGTTCTACTATGAGAACTTTCAAGAAATCTCTTTACTTAAGGGAATATGTTCCTGGTATACAGGAATTTCTTTAAAATTCTATGCTAGGCACACTGAAAAACTGCAAGAAATTGTGTTTCTATGTCACAAGAAACTAGACTATACCCCGGGGGCACTTGCCTGGGTTGACCTCCTCACTCATCAAAATATTCCTGTCTTCTCTACAGCAAGTGCACAGAAGGGCTGATCACAAACAAATAAATAACCTAAATCCTTTTGAAATTCACTGCCTCAGTTAATCCTGCAGCCATTAAATGCTAAAAAAGAAGTTCCATTCAAAGGGTACTATGCTTGTATCTACGACCAGCATTTCCACAAAGAATAGGAGCTTAGTGAAGAAAGCATTTGAAATCAGCAAATATATGTAAGTGAACACCTAGCACATTTTAACTAAAATCATAAATCATAACTTTCAGTTTGGGAAACCATATATATCTTGAAATGAAAAAAATTAATTTACAGAGCAGGATCTCTGCACCTCTGTGAGCAGCTTGCCCAGGAGCTGCAAGGGCAACTTTGACAAAACATGATTTTCCTGCAGGACCATAGTTTGTCCTTTATTTACTTTTCAATCCACTGCTAAAAATAACCACAATGGCAAGTAATGTCAAATGGGCAAAATTACCAAGTACCTAAAAATTGTCTCTTTTCACCTAGTAAAAATGACTTTACTGCAATAGTTAACAGTTGCCTAACTTTATTTCAAAAAATTTAGAAATTTATTTCCTCAAGCTACAGTACGTATAACAACCCATGGAAAATATGCTTTTACATACCTATTAAAGAACACTGACAAAAAAAAAAAAGGCACCCAAGTCCAATTTACATTACAATTACAGCAAGCACTAACTGGCATCTTAACTCACAGAAAGAACAATTCTGATGAGCAGTGGGTCTATTATCTATATATTCAGGTTCTAGCAAACTCTATGAAAATATTTCATGTAGGTATCACATCAGTTAATTGCTCACAAAAAAAGGGAACATGCAGAGACATGCAAGTTCAAATGTACACAATTACTGATTTTAATTTGCTCAATATTTATCATGTCTCCATTCCAGAAGCTTTGTTGAAAGGAGTTTTGGAAACTGGTCTGCACCTCAGCAATAATTTACCACACTAGAAGCAGTTGAGGTAAAAAGGTCTGTTCAAACACTAGCAGCATTGGTAATTCGTTTTAAATAAATAAATAAATAATTAAGTTCTTTTGACAAGTGAAATAAATCTTGAATGAAAAAGCATTTAGCACTTTTTTTTTTAATGTACGACAAATACTAATGTCTCATCCAGTTTGGTTTCTATTCATACAAAAAAGGTCATACAACAATTATTCACATTTTGATCAGAGCAGGTAGACAGGTTACTTACTGATTTGATGTAGTAGCATATTAAAATGAAAATTTAAAGTATTCTTTTTTTAAGAACCCTTAAATAAACTAAGTCATGCTTCCTTAGAGTTCACAAAAAAAGAAATCTACCAAAGATGCAATACTCAGATCAGCACTGGTATTAGTGTAGGTGCAACTGGTTTGAAACATATACTACTACTACTCACCTGAAGAAAAAAGATTCCATATCCTATTACTATATGAATTTGCATTTCTTGTGGTGATTTATATGGAAAGTAATTCCTTTGACTCTGATTTTTATTTTTTAACCTTTTTTCATCAATCTATATAGAGAACATAGTTTGTTTTCTATTAGATAAATACTGTCTGAAATTAATAGTGCTCATTTTTTTTCCTTCAATAAGGTTATAGCACCTATTTGAAATTTTGGCTATAAATAGTATCACAGAGAGAAATATATTACGAAGCAACACCTGCCTTCTCAGCTGCATGCAAACTGAAGGCCACTGGAATTTTCCCCATGAAGTTCTGCTGCATCCTGTCTCATTTTATTGATATGCCCAACCAGAAGAGTCCCAAAGGACAGGCAGGACAGCTACAAAAATGTCAGTTTGTCTCTTAAAACAAGCATTTTTAAGGGCCACCTTCAGAGAAGCTCCACAGTCTGCAGACACTTACTAGTCTATCTGAAAAAGGAAGAAGATTCTCCTCCCTTTCCCTCATAGTCTCTGCATTCAGACATTAAAGCAATCCAGAGCAGCAAAACCAGCAGCACTGCACATACAGCTATAGTGCCCAAGCATGAAGGTACCTGGACACAGTCTGACCTACGATGTCTTATGCATACAGCAGTTTCCCTAAATAATTATTAGGTTTCAATCACAATAAATCTACAAATGGCCAGCTGAGACTCTGGTTTTGCAATTACCTTAAGTCAACTTGGATGATGCCCAAAAACAGATGACCCAATTCTCCAACCAGTTCCAGCCACACAATTTTTTCCCCACCTAGTTCAAGAACCACAGTAACAATATCAGCGAAAGGTACTTCTTGTTACTTGGTTAGTTTTCAGATGGATCCACTTTCTGATCCAGCTCATCACGCAGCCACCTAAATGTTCATTCCAGCAGAAACTGGCATTGAAAATGCATGGAAACAGGTAGGAATACCACCCCTTTGCAGCTATTGCCTGCAGTTAGGTCTGTTTAAAGCAAATGCAAAAATTCCATTTAAAGCCTAGAGAGGTCCAAAGGTCTTCCAAGACCTCTGTGAAAAGCCTGCAGCCAAAACGCATGCTTCTCCTCTTCCAGTCTGCTGCCTCAACTGTATCACATCAGTGTCTTAGGTCCCCACTGCAAACACACAAGCCCCAGGTATCTTCATAGCTTGCTGTCATTCTTCCACAAGATTTTGAAGAGTAGTGAAATAATGAACAGTAATGTATAATCAAATATCCATATTTTAAACTCTTCAAATATAAGCTCACTCTATCTTGTTACAGCAGGCAAGATCTCAAGTTACAAATTAACAAAGTGTCTCATAGAAAGTCCTTAAAAGGTAAAGGCCTTTTAAAAGTTAATTCGAAGTCTTTTCTAAAGATAAGCAAAAGCACTAAAATAAGAACACCATATAGTATACTTTTACAAACCTACTCAAAAGCAGTAATGCTGAGATAAGATAGGTGAACTCTCAAATTAAATAATAAACTGATGAGATAACACCACCAGTTGGAGAGAAGAAATGCAAGAGTGACTATACAGAAAGACATCTGACATCACCAGAAGTCTTTTTTCTTTTCTACCTCTTCTCAGCATCTGGCACAAAAGGCATAGAGGAAACCATTTTCCTGGTGGCTGAAAAACTGGTCCCAATCTGACTGTTATGCTCCACATGACGCCTCCTTTTTCCTTACAGCCTTACAGAGCAACAATTCTCACTTCAGTCTCCAGTTTTAATGCAATTGAGAAATGGTAGATTGTTATAAGATACATCAGGAATAAAAGGTTATTACAAACAGATTAGTCCAGGGTGGAAATGACAAGGGCTAAGCAGGAGGCATGGATAATCTGGGTAAGTGCCATGGAAAAATAAATATCATGATTGGACTTACGGCAAATGGATGCAGTTCAAATTGCCTTCCTCCAATTCACTAAAGAACATGTGATGCCCACATGTCCATTTCCAACAAACTTCACCATAAAGAAACAGACCAATACAGTGAAGTGTTGAAAAACACATCTACCACCACCGTCTTCCATACCACAGCAACTTGAATTATTGCAGATGCCTGGTAAGCATGAAAGAAAGAGTTGGGGGAGGCACACCAACCTGTCATTAACTGCTGACCTTGCAAAGAAGAGCAAATTTTATAGAACACACACTGCAGTACTAAAGTTGTTCTAAAAAGCAAAAAAAGCAGTAACTCCACCCAACCCATCTCCCCTGTCGATCTACAGGCTCCTGCAACTTCTCCAGCTCAGTTGTACCAGGTTTCTATCAGGTTAACTTTCCAGAACATTAATTCCTTTATCCAACTACATGTGAGGCCACAAAAATGTTACTGCTCAATTAACAGAAAGGTCAGGAACTCCTGGCTAAGGACAGGCTGTCTCAATACCCACGCTTGATCGTAAAAATCTCAGCCTCATAGGAATAACTGATTGTGACACTGCATGAACATAAGGAAGAATTTTGGTAAGGGTGGTCTAGAGAAAGGACCTCAAGAAACAGCCGTTCTTAAAGTTTAAGATTAGCTTTACAGCAAAATGTTATTTATCTACTCGTAAATAAAGCCAAATATCAGCAGTAGATTGATCCAATAAAAACTCTGCATCTTAAAGGATCTTCCACCAGAAACAATCCTACATGACAATTTGAGATCACAGCTTGATTAGCAAAGACTATTTCAAAAGCATGCTATCAATTTTTAGCAGAAAAGCAAAATCACAACTACTACAGCAAAACAGTGACAGTCTCTATGCTTTCATTACAGACTGAAAAAAAAAGGAATTTAGAAATTAAAAAGGACATATCACATGATGAGGAGTTACTGAACAAAACAGTTAATGGTTTGAATTAAATTTTAACAGTGTACGAAATAAATACTTTGTCACTACACGACAGCATACATGGTGCAGACAATGGGGGACATGGAAGCACAGCTGTTAAAAGATCACGTCAGCTTCAGATCTAAGATGCAGCCTTGCTCTAGAACCACACTGAAGCCCCCTTTAATTAGCTCCACTATAAATTCCTAACTGCTCATCCCAGCAGAGCAATCAAAGGCAGATGCAAACACTGTTAGACACATTAACCCTGGCTGCTGCACAGTCTACTGCAATCAACATGCTTTTAGCCCTGTTAGATGGGTTAAGTTACCTAGGTTTGAGTGATTTTTTTTTGACTTATCAGTGAAGTCCTTGCTATTTCTAGTGGCTGTATCACCATGTTTTAGGACAACCTAAAGGTTGTCTGTATTTCTCCCTCATTTAAAACTACTTGAAATAGTTCTTCTTTGACAAAAAAAAAAAAAAGAAAATAAAGAAGTTTGACTTTTCATCATCAGCAAAAGCCGAAAAGGATGCATGAAATCTGTGAGGCATTTAATAATTCCTAGGTGAAATAAGCATTAGAACTACTGAGCTGGCAAGTGGTCTTGACCTTTGAGCCTCTAACCAAGTATGACAACCATAGGTTCTGTAGAACTCAGATTTGCAGCAGAAGCAAGTGGAGTAGCATTGATGACACTTACGAAGCCAAATGCACTACCACAGGAACACTTAAACAGAAAAAACCTGCTTTTTCTTCCTCCCACCCCCAGAATTTCATTTTGTACCCCCACTTCTTCTTTCCCAGCTGAAACTAGTATAATTCTTCAGAATAGTCAAAATGTGGTTAAGCAGAGGAAGTTATGCTTGTTTGCATGGAATCTGCTATTTCCTCTCTGCCAAAACACTTGTTTAAAGAAGTCATGTAATATTTCTATTAAGCTATAAACACAGTTGACAAGGAAATGGCCTACTGGCAGTGCATTACCTTTGTGGCAGTGCCAACCAGCCAATAGCAAAATAGTGCACATGGTAATTTCACTGTGCACTCCCAGGCAACAAAATTGTGCCTTACAGAAATACCACAGAACTCCAGCCACATCTAGAAAAAGCAATGAAAATTTGCCCAGGCTTTCATGCTTGCCTGTATAAATTCTGTGTCATAACTAAAACAAAGTAGGAAAGTATCTACATATGTCCAAAAGTCCTGTGAAGCTG
This sequence comes from Grallaria varia, assembly GCA_013396735.1. Classification (NCBI taxonomy): domain Eukaryota; kingdom Metazoa; phylum Chordata; class Aves; order Passeriformes; family Formicariidae; genus Grallaria; species Grallaria varia. Next base: position 496,503 of record VWZG01010866.1, read on the forward strand.
TATCATATGACACCAGGAAAACTATTGCAACTTAAGTCTGTGTATTTCTTGTTAACCACTGTAACAACTCACTAATAAAAATTAAGAAAAACTGTAGGTATCAAATATACAAAAGAGCACTAACTGCATACAAGCCCTTAAAAACCGTAACGTAATTTATTAACAAGAACACATGTTCTATGTAATGCAGAATTGTTGTGTTAAATTGCTTTGACCCTTGATAGCAATCACTTGATTGCAAGAACTGAACAGATCCACAAGCACTCAAACTCAGTGACCTTTGATTTATAAGCAGCTATTGTCGTGCACATAAAAATCCTCTCTGATAATGCACTCCTCACCTTTCAACAGCTAGTGCAACTATATACAATGAGGTTACTCAGGTGTAATTGAGACATTTTCATTAGAAGTATAATCAAAACTCACAGCATGATCAAAAGTATTTAATTTGTGACCAACCATTTTTCAAAATACCTGAGATGTTATTTCATCACAACTTAAATTCCCAATAAAAACAAGCTTCAAAGATACTTATTTTGTTCACAGCTTTGATCTGCATATTTGCAGTTTGAATTCTAATTTAAAAACAGTTAATTACACAGAAAAAATATGGTGGAGGAAAACTACTAAAATTTACGTCCAAAATTATGCTACGATTCTAAATTGCAAAATACTCATTAGCTTTAACAGAGCTGCACACTGCCATGAAATTTCAGGAAACATCTCTGCTCCAAAGTGGACACACAACAGAAAACCAAGAACACAACGGCACTAAACACACTTGAACTCGCATGTACACCACCTTACAGTAATCATATACGAACAGTACCCTCTCTTTTCATAGTGGTAGCTGCCTTATATTAAGATCCCGATATATGAGGCACCAGCAAAATGAAACGGAATAAAATAATCTAGTATGCATGTAATTTTTGTAGCACTTTTTCTGTAGGTTTTTTTTTTTTTAAATACACTTTAGGCAATACAAAGTGCGTTATTAATACAGAATGGGCTTTAGATACAAAAAATTTAGAATGGAGTGTTTACTAATGCTCAGTGCAATCAGCATAACTATTATATAGCTCATTACAAAAATAATAAAAGCATGACTAACAGTGGCAAGTTATTTCTAGATAAACACCATTTCCCATTAACTTCTCCAAGTAATTCCTCTGTAACTGCTACTCCCCATAAAGCGATTCATCCTATTTACATTTTTATTTAGCAAAAAGTAAACTAATTCAGTAAGGGACTTTAAGAGTCACTAATAAATAAAAGCTGTCAGGTGTTTCTAATACTAGCACTGCTCACATTGGCCAACTTTGAATCCTTCTTTAAGTCACCCTTATTTCAAAACTGCCTTCCAAAGGGGACGTACTCTTGGCAATGGAACTCTCCAAATGCAGGTACAGTATGGAACAGGCTCTACATATTACCTTCAAGCCAATTACATGATTACTGCTTTAGTTCCCTTTCAAATGGAGATAAAAGCATTCTGAAACCTTACAGAACTGTGTCATAACACAGGTAAGCTGGAGTAAATAGGAAGCAATTAAAGAAAGTAAAAACTGTCAGTCTTTAAGTGTCCATTCACAAACATACAGTTTCATGATGCCAGCATTAGGTTTCTTTGAATGCTTTGTGGTTTTGCAGGGCTTTTTAAATACAACAAACAAAAAATGCCATCACACACACTTACCCTCATTGGGTGAATATCAGCATATGGAGGCTTTCCTTCAGCCATTTCTATTGAAGTGATACCAAGGGACCAGATGTCTGCCACACAGTTATAGCCAATCTCTTGTATTACTTCAGGAGCCATCCAAAATGGAGTTCCTATAACAGTATTACGTTTTGCCATTGTATCCTGTAATTATATTTTTACACAATTAAAATGGAGATGCTTATTTTCAGATTATTTTGCTACCAATTCTATATTTAAAAGTTCAATTAGTCACCCAAAAGTCAAATGGTAGTGACTTCCAATTAAGACCAAACAGATTCAGCCTATCAGCCTACAGAGGTGATAATAATAATAAACCTCAAACTAAAGTTTAAAGTGAGATCATCAGGCACTTGACATACTCTGGGCTATAAAAATAACTAGAAACTAAATAGCCCTGCAATACATTAAATATTCATCACAATAAAGAATGTTAGTTCTGCCACTATCACTAGTCACTTCTCAGACAGAAAATTCAAGGCAGAAGACAGAGGCGAAAGAATATGGTTAGGAGCATTAAAGCATTTTTAAATGATCTTTGTACAGGAACTTACTGTTAACTGGCCAGCCACACCAAAATCAGCTAATTTTGCGTGTCCCTCAGTGTTAAGAAGAATGTTTCCAGCTTTTATATCCCTATGGATTTTTCTCATAAAGTGCAAGTATTCAAGTCCTTTAAGAGTAGATTTCAGAATAGTTGCAATTTCATCTTCTGTTAGCTGCAAGAAAACATAAAACCATTTTCAGGTATACACATAAAGCCTATATATTTGAACTATTTAAAGACATGAACATTTCATAGTGATTATGATAAATAATACAACATTTTACTTTCTTATTTTGTTTAGCATACCAGAAAAAATTCAGTTTTAAAGCTAAAAAAAAAATTTAAAAAAATCAATTATTAAACAGCTACTACATATTAAAAAAAAAAAAAGATGTGGTGTAGACTTGACAGTCCATAATGCTTCTCTTAAATTCAATATGTTCCAGAATCATATGCCATCACAAAAGACAGAATAAGCTGCAAGTCAAGTGGCAACAAGCAGACAGACATTTTATTACTAAAGAAAACACCACACTGTGAAAAAAAAAATTGAGATGTATTTTCATTTATTTGCTTTATAAAAAACACACTACTACTAGGTAAGTTAGCAGTTGTTTATCCTCATTACTTTATATCAATATAATAGAGACACATAAGCTCCTGAACAAGTAGAGAAACAGTAGGAACCTCTTTTTCAGGTAACAGATCCCCTGAGAACACTTCTCAGATTATCATCAACATTTATCCTCGATTAAAAGCAAAAACACACACACATAATTCATTGCATGTGATGCAATTTCTCAAGGAAATATAAAGAATCTATTCATACAACTGAAATGCCATTTAATTACAATACATTGATGCTTTAATATAAGAACTAAGCAAGTGAACATGACAAATGCAAGAAACTGCAAAACTGAAGATGACTACTCTAACTTGGCTTCAACACTGGGTTGCACTTTCCCCCTCTTTCTCTCCTTTTCCAATCCTACACAGAACTTAAATTAAGCACCAGCAATTGCTTCCAGTTTCAATTTTAAAAGTGTTAGTACACATCCACACCTCCCTCCAAAAAATAACCACCACCAAAAGCCCATAAGAAACAAAAAACTCACTCATGATCACTCTAAGCCAACAGAATGACTCCACAGAAAGAAAAAAAAATTATTAGTCACCAAGATTATCTGCACTTGAGCTGCTCATAACAAGTTTTAGTTATTTAACAAACAGAACCGCTTCCCTATTCCAGCTTCTATCCAGTCTCACAAAACTTGGGTGTGGAGTCCAAGGGCACAGTTATACATACATTTATTTAAACAGCAGCGCCAAGCTCCAGTCCCTCCTTTCACCGCAACCTTCAGCAGTAATTCCCACTGTGTGTCAGCCCTTCCACTGAATACTGTAGCAAACCCTAGCTAAAAACAAACACATGTGCCAAATTATTTTTTCAACAAACCAGGTCCCAGATTCAACTCATGGCATAGTCAACAAGGACAAAACAGAGTAGGAGCTGTTCAAATTGCCATTGCTTTCCAAATAAGTACGTGTTGCTATACCCAAAAGTCCCAGTGACTTTTATAAACCTTTCCCTATACAAGCAGAGGATGAAATTGATGGTGGCATTAGCTCCAAGCCAAGCAGTTACTGCCTCTGCTTCACATTATGCATTCCTTGCCAGCCATTTATCTCTAAGATCTTTCAGAGTTTCTAGTCAGCAGCACACTGCTCAAAGCCTTTATTTGCGCCACTTTAAGATGACTGCTATACTGCTTCAAAGGACTGCAGGCCAGGAGACGTGCAAACCTTGTTATTCACAGCTCAAATAAGACAGTTTTCCTGGCATTGTGCCAGGAGAGTAAAACCATCTACCTAATCTTGAGTCAAGCAAGAAGGACTTTAAATCAACTGCAAGATAAACTGAAGCATCATCAGAAGGCTATTTGGAGAGACAATCCTCATTACATGAACTAATAATTCGATGGTGAATCACCAAAACTGTGATCCCTTGCAGACTCATACTATAGGTAATTTAAACTCTGGCTACTAACAAACACTCTATCAAGAGTGGTTTAAGAGGCGCTGAGTATGACATTTTCTGTCAGAGCTTTGCCAAATCCACCCAAGTTCAGAAACAATACAATGCCCTGAAACACCAAATTCTTCCACACAGTTATTCCTGAATGTGCAACAAAAAATTATCCTGAGCAATGACAAACATGTAGCAAGACAGGCATACAACTTACTGCCCACTTTCATCTAGAAACGGCTATCACAAGAAATTGTGCTTAGAGGACACTGCCAAGATCTTTCTTCAGTATTGTTGTGTTCCAAAGGAGGTAAATCCCTGGCTTTAGTTCTTGAAAAATTAATGGTTAAACCACATGCTGATCTTTGGAGCACCTCCAGGTGGAGAAGTGGTTTTGTAGCCACATGGCAAAATCTAGCTCTCAAAAGGAGAGGCCAACAGAACACCAGAACCAAAAGGCTGACAACGAATCTATGGAGTGAGAATCCAGCAAACCAGAAGAGAGTTCTAGAGTACTGCAACCTGAGGCAGCATCTGGGTACCCTCAGCAAAGGAATGCTCTAGCATAGCCACGTGTTACAAAAGAAAGCAGCATTTAAGCATCAAAATACAGAGTGGTCAGAAAAGCCCACAGAAATGAATGCCATCTCTAAAAAGTAGGCAGAGAGCACAAGTCATGTTTATCAGGAACAGCAGTAATAGGGAAGCACGGAAAAAAAGAAGTGAGAACAGATTTACACTCTGCCAGAAGCATTCCGAGACACATGAATCCCAACTCCAGATGTCCTAGATTCATCCACAGGCGCTTTGTATAGTCATGATCTGTGTAATATGATGCAGTCTCAAAGTCATTCCTGCTTGTATTATTGATGAACACATCCAAGTACGTGCATAATAACACAGACAGAATCTTTGGTTTTAATAATATTTAGAGGTATTTCCAACCTTACTCAACAGGCCAAGAAATTATACTCACCTTTCCTAGATAAAATTATTTTTCAGAAAATAATGTACTGCCATATAGAACTTTACCATGCAATCACCACAATAAAAGTATTTTTTAAAAAAATCTTTCAAAATTACTGATTTATTTTTGTGCAATTTGAACTTCTTGCAGAACACATACTATCTATGCATCAAAACCACGTCAAAATATTTCCAAATTATGTCTCCTCCCTCCTTTACCCTAAATCACAGGCTCTCCTCATAAACCATAAACATGGTTAAAAGTCATTACATAGGTAGTGTAGTATCTGTGTCCCTGCAAGTGACTTTCAACTTACAAACAAGTACAGAATCAGCCCATAACATGCTTTGTCACAGCACACAAGTTGCCATCTACTCAATATCCAGTACTCTCTAGTTCTAGCAGTAGTTTGATATTGACATACAAGTAATACCATTGATAACCACCACGCAGAACAATTAGAAGAAACAAAACTATTCATTAAATACTAAAAAAATGTTCCAGTCAGTGTTGCTATCCTGATCTGGATGTATCGTTCTTATACCATACTATTCCTGATCAAACTGTATGAGTGATACATTTTCTGTAAAAGAGTTGGCTTATTTCATCCTGAGCTTTTAAACACACAGCATCATTCTTCCATCAGTACAGCACACTCTGTACCTTGCATCTTAGTATAATTTCACAGTCAATCTCCCTGCTTTGTTTCTGATTTCTGTTTGTGTTAAGACACTCACTTAAAATTTTGTGGAACATTTATCTGCTTGTTCTAAGTGTTGGCTAGTTCTAATTCTGTATGCTCTGTCCCTTTGATGCGTTGGTACTACCCTCTAAACATGAAGTATTTCATATATATAGCCATGAAGTAACTTCTAATCCTTCATCATCAAAACCACATGCAGGTTATGTATTAAAAGGAATGTGAATGATAAAGGTGAACAACTCTACAACCTACATAAAACATTAGGCATGAAGCCAATATTTAAAATCAAAATTTGGAAGAAAGCAAATGGGAGCAAATTCAGGTGTTACACATCTATTAGGAAACCAGCTAATCCAAAGATTTATGTCTAACTGGCCATGGATGCCATGCACAAGGGAGACTGCAAGGTGAGTTTACGCAATCTATCACACACTACCTAATCCAAGCAGCTGCTGGGACAACTCATCTATAGGTTCTCTGCCCACAGTAATTCTCTTTTCTGAGAGCCCCTCTAAAGGGGTCTGGGTCAGCTGAATTGCTTTAACTGCCTAAATCCATTCCTAGCTGCTCTTTTTACACCTAATACATGCACATTAAGCCTGATGCTTCCAGGAACTATCAAATTACTGCATCTAAACAGGCTGAGCAGGCTGACTGCACTGAATAGGTCCACTCCCATGGCAAATAAAGGAGTCATTCTTCTACCTGAAGTTATGAAGCTTGAACATCACCCATCTTATCATAATCACATACCTCTCCTATTCTTCATTTAACATGAAGACAAAGCTGGACTAACTAAAAACCTGAGATGCAGAAGAGGTGAGCAAATAGGCAGAGATGACCGTTACCACAATACCCTTCCCGCTTGTAGCATTTGACATATAACTTAGGAACTGAGGCAGAAAGCTTCTGGGAGAAAAAGTTGTTCGGGTTGCAGCTCTAGCCTGAAGTCAGCGATAGATTCTAGTTCCCACTGTCTGCTATAAACTTTAGTAAGACTCTCCTAAATCACTTTCCTTGAGCCTCCCTTTCAGAGCAACTACATTTCAGCTCCATTTGTCAAGCAGATCTGCATGGCCTGTATTAAGACAGTGCTCTTCAAATAAAACCACAGCTTGTCCTTGAGTGAGATACCAAATCTTGTCATCTAAATTACTTATGATAACAAGGTTTGGTTTAAGACTTTCAGATAATCTCTACTTACTCGTATATTGTAACTAAGGAGACACCTCAATATTATAATAATGGGCAGTATAAGAATTTGCTACCATGGGAAAATTACCAGCTTTACTCGAGTATAATAACTTTGACATAGGATCATATGAAGGGAGGCGGTAAGGGTTATTCTTCTCACTGAACCCAAGTCACACTGCATGTAAAATCATACAGAAAACATGCTGCAATAAACATAACAAACATTCACTGCACAGGTGATGATCAGTGTTGGTATTTTTTCAGATTTGTTTTTGACTATGTAATCCCAGTAACATAACTTCTAAAATGTTCCTTGAATAAAATATGCAACAGACTCAATCTTCTCATTAAATTAGCAATTTTATACTAGATAATTAAAGACAGTACTAACACACCACTCTTCCACCTGTAGTTTGAAAATTACTATAGCCTAGCAGCAATGTAAAATTATCTAAAACATATCCAGCGGTTCATACACAAAAGTATTTCAGGAAATATCAGGTATCTCTCATGGTCAATGCTTCACACTAACTAACATTAATACATAGACATAGCGAGAACAAGAACTGATCAGCATATGAAAGTTAAACTCCTCAGCCCTTATTCTTCGCTACCCAGTTCTAGCTTGCTATAAGACACCTATGAAGTATTGAACCAGATGTTGAACAGAACCATAGAAGTAATGCAGAAAAGTACAGAACTTCTGCAGCACTGTACTAAGTGCAGCTAACAAGAGAAAACAGATTTTAACTATGATTCAGTAGCACAACAACATGCATTTGTCATGCATAAACAGAGTTGTGATCAGCACCAACTTAGATAATTTGGTTGTTCAAAGTCCTTTTCTGACAAAGCACTGTGAATAAGGTCAAGAACTTCACTGGAAGTCCTTACCAGAGGTCCACTAAAACACTACAATCTTTATAAAATGAAGCACTTACCTGCTGTCACTGTGTAAAAACAACTTTACCATTATATAAAACACATTTGCAAATAGATCACTTGGCTCACAAACTACACACCTGCTCATACCATTCCCACCGGTCCTGACAGCATCACTACGAGAGACCTTGGACATCCTGTATAAGTGAACAAGGATCAGCATGGCAGCGTTCTTGATCCTGCCAGACAAGGATAAAGCCTCAAGCAGAAGCATCTACACATGACCACTTTCCAGAAGGCCTGCTAGCAGGAGGCCACTCTGAATGCTCAGAATGAGGACTACTGGGGAAAAATAGGATCTACCTGACACAGGAAGACAAGAGTATCTTTGCTAACCTAGTGAGAAGAGCTTTAAAGGAGGTTCACCAGGGAACAAAAAGCAAAGCCTTCAGGCAAGTGAAAGAACAGAGAATGAGGGAGCACATATCAGACAGATTCCAAAGGTTTTCTCATTCCTTTTAAGAGAAAATAGGGCAGATGGGGTATGACTGAAACCCTGTGTCCAAATGTATACAGCCTGTGAGGCAAACAGGCAGAACTGACAGCCTGTGCACAGCTGTGATGTCACTGGAATTAGAGACACAAAGGGTTGGTCACTCAACTAGCATGCTGTGAGAGAAGGATGCAGGCTCCTCACAAGCAACAAGCAGGAAGGATGGGCAGGGTTGAGCACTACAAATGTGCAGCTCTGCTATAGAATATTTTAACTTGTTGAGAGTGTATCAGTTAAAATCAGAAGAGCAGACCAAATGGTGATGTGGGTGCCATCCAGATGGTGGATGCCATCATGAAATCTGCTACAAACCACCCAAAGTGGCAAAGTAGATTAAGTCATCCTCAGCACTAGGAGAGACCTCCAATCACAGGCCATTCTGTCAACCACATCAACACCTGTTGGGAGAGCAACATGGCAGGATAAAAAAAAAAAAACAACAACCAAACAACCAGGACCGAGCAGCAGAAACAAGAGACCTCCCACTAGACCAGCTACTGATGAGTCAAGCAAGCATTTAACAGGGATGGCAGAGGTAGCCTTGGCAAGCAGCTATGAGATAGTGGACATTAAGTAATGGAGAAAAGTGACAAAAGAAAACAGCAGAACCCAGATTTCCAGATAGCAAACCTTAGCTTGTTAAAAGAACCAATAAAGAGGGATGCCAGGGCAAGCGGCCCTATAGGGCAATGGAACCTTGCAGAGCTGGTTCAGCATAAAGGGCAACCTCCGACAAGTATGAAAAACAGTCCTTCCTACCATGCAAGATAACAAGCAAACACAGCAGGAGGCCACTCTGAATGAACTAAGAACTCTTGACCGAGCTGAAGTGCAAAAACCAAAGCATATGAAGAGCAGGAACCAATTACTAAAGACAAATAAAGAAGCACTGCCTGGTTACCAAGGAGCAGACTTAAGGCTGAGACTAGGATGAACATGAAACTGGGTTTCAAAACAACAAGATACATGCAGTGGAAAAAAAGGAAGAAAAAAAATCACCAACAAAAAATACGTGTCCTGCTGCTAAATATTGACAAACTACACAGAAATCTCCTAAACATCTTCTTTGCATCAGTCTTCAGCAGGGCTTCTCTGGCTCTCAGTTGTCTCTGCATACTAGCAAAACAGAACAAGTTAGGAATTACTCTAGTAAATTAGACAAATACAAGTCCACAGGAACAGATGAGACACATCCAAAGGGGCCAAGGAGTTGGCTAATGACAACTCAAGGCTACTTCTTATCAGCCTTAAAAAGTTACAGCAATCATCTTCAAAAAGCACAGGAAGAATGATCTAAGCAATTACAGGCTGGTCAGCTCATCCTCAGTCCCCAGAATATTACGGAGCGAATCCTCACAGAAGCTAATTTTTAGACACACAAAGGGTAAAAAAGTGATTGGAAAGAGCCAGCGCAAGTTGACCAGAAGGAAACTGTACCAAATTAATTCATCTGGACACTTTCCTATGAGGATGATGAGAGAGCTGCAGATGTAGTTTAGTCTTACTTTACAAAAGCTGCCAGCAGTCTCCAATAACATGTTTCTAGCTAATCTGAGGAATCATGAAGATGTAGAACAACCGGCTGGACTGCCAGGCACAATGGTGGTTCAAATGTAACTAACAGCCAGCTGTAAGCAATGTCCTCAGAGATTGATACTAGAGTGAATACTCCCTACATCTTTATTAATAACCTGAACAGCAAGACAGAACCTTATCATGTTTGTGGACAACACAAAACAGGGGGGAAGCAGTCTATACACTAAAAGGTAGGGCAGCATTGGCACACAGAGGGACCTCAACAAGCCGAAGGAATTCGGTTGACAACAAATTTGGCGGAGTCCCACACTCAGGAAAGAAGAACCACATGCCATGAACAGTATGGACTGAAGATCAACTGCACAGGTAGCATTAATTACTTCAGGAAAGGTTCTAGAGTGGCTCCAGATTCTGTGATTATGAAACCTCAGCAACATACCCTAACCATGTACGGGCCTTCAGGTGTCTTGGTAAATATTTTCCAATATTTAGCACTTGTGAAGCCAAATCTGGACCACTGCACCCAATTCCAGGCTGCTATAAAAGAAATGCTGACAAACTGGGGAGTGCAACACTGGAGACTAGAGCATGTGATGTACCAAGCTGACAGAGCACAGTTTGTCTTGTTTGAAGAAATGCGGATATTTCAATGCAATTTTAAACTAGCTAAAAGAGCAGTGGATACAAGAAGAAGGAAGTTCAAAGGGCTAGGGAGAAAGACTGTTTTATCTCCCCCTTTCCAGATTGTTGAAACCGAACAAGGACCTTAACACTAACTGGACTTCAAAATTATCCTTCCTTGAAACAGCAGATTCAACTCGATGACTTCCAAAGGCACATCCCAAAGTAAAATTATCACTTATTCCAAACCTATAGCACCCTGTTCACCTCTTTCCTCAGCGCCTCTAAAATAAACACCTAATTTCAAAAAATTACCTGCAGTTTTTCTACACTTCCTCTACCTCCTCATCACAATGATATACAGCAAACAGTCCATCCCAACTTTAAATATAGACTCTTTTACTGTAATATAAAATACATATGGAAGACTGTAATGAAACTTGGCTTAATTCCTTGAATTGAGACACATTTTATTGCCCAGATTATAACTGTATATGCAGAGAGGTTGACTCAAATGGGAAATACATAAAAAAATTCAGCTGATAGTTCTGGCTCTCCAAGGCAAACAATGATGAGGTTCTTTGAGGGGAAAGAGCATGGGGGAAGGCCATAAGGTTAAATTTCCACACTTTATTACGAAGAATAAAACTTTGTGTGTTTTGCAACGCAAGCTGTAGAGAGTACCAATACATGACGACTGACCTGATTAAACATCCATTTATACAGCTACCTCTTACTGGAAGACTTTACTATAGATTTCTTTATAGTCTGCATTTACATGGGGTTTTTATTGTTTCTGCAACTTAAAACTGACAATACCAAAACTTACTTAAAAGAGGAGAAAAACAGCTGCTGCTCACATTAAGTAATTCTATAAATCTTTTATTTGAAAAATTTTTAGCAGCTCGGATTTAAAAAAAAGAGTAACTGACTTTGAACCACAGATGCAACTTCTGCTATTCTCCTAAGAAGTTCCACAAATTTCTCTTCTGAGACTTGGGGGAGGGTGAGGAGGGAAAGGAGAGCTGTTGAATATGCAACAAGATAGTCTGTACCGATCAGAAAAGCAAGTGAAAATTCTATTTCCCACCTCAACATATTATAGCCTCTCTGAGCTTTTAGCAGTGACCCAGCTGCAGAGAGATCAGTAGCAAATATAAGCATTCCAACTCAGAATATTCTGTGATTCTGTGATTATGAAACCTGGCAAATACAGCCATTAGAACTGAACTATTTTGTAAGCTTTCTTCCAAGAAACACTTTAAAACAGAAGGTCAGTGAATTACACGATGTTGAGCATTTTATTATGTGGCTACCAACAGTTTTAAGACTGCCCACAAAACAAACTCCAATATTTTATGCGCCTTGGGTAGGATAGCTGGAAAACTACATAAATCATCCAGGAAGCTAATTCTCCTTAGAACTGACGTGTAGATGTTCAAAGCACTAAGTAACAACAGTATTTTAATGAAAATACAAAGGTCAGATTAAGATTCGGGAAAGGTAATTCTGTCTTCAGAGCAATTGTTACAGTATTTTGCAAACAAACACCAGACTTCAGAGCATGTATTATTTTACTACAATATTATTTCTTCTGAGTGAGCATGATAAACTGAGTCCTGTAGAAAAGGGGGGAAGAGTAGACAATTAGTGTTTCCCACTGCACATGTACCAGAGGATGCTGCCCAGCCAATCTTCATCCTGAAATTTCCCAACTTCTGAATGTTTTTTCTGGTCAACTGTATTTGCATATAATATATACACAGATATTTTGGGAAAGGATGAATAACATTGTAGCTTGAACTTACTCTTCTTTCATGCAAATTAGCCAATGCATAACACGCACCTTTATTCCTGGAACGCAAGCAAATACATTTTCCGCCCCCCCGACATGAAAACTGATTTTCTCCTGTGAGCTAATTTCCAAGCAGATGAATGGTTTTACTACAAGGTCGAAAGAAAGGTCTACCATTCCAAGATTCAGACACCATAACTCATTTTTAAGGAGCTTACAATGCTACCCTGAAGAACTAAGGAAAAATAATTCTCCAAAATTAAGATAATTCCACACAGCACTTATGTAACAGTTAACCACTCAGAACCACAGTAAGGATTTCATTAGACAAGCACTGAATAATCTCTGTGTTGCATTGCTGAAGCTAGTATAAATTACTTTGCTTTTTAAGGCTAGACATGGAGTAAGGCAACCTGGGCATTTGCAATCAAGTTCTTTCCTCCTCTTCCTCAGTCTGGCTGTGCAGAAAAGCATTTGAAGAGTGCTGGCCTAAAGACCAGTCTCTGACCAGTAACATCCATGACTAGCCCACTTACTCCCTTCACCTCCTGGAAGGCTGACTGACAGAACATGGTCAGCAGCATATCTAGACAGACTCATCACAAAGAGCAGTTAAGCAAGTTAGCCAGTACAGAAGGAATTTCAGTCTTTATGTGTAGACTGTCTGGCTATCAATTAACCCACATGGGCTCACCTGAAGAAGTTATACTGCAATGGATGCTACTTAAACAAAAAAATTTAAGAGCTATTAGGCCTTAGATAACTGCTTTACAGCTATTAATGACGTGTACTTTAGTGCAGCAAAGGCCTACAAATTAAAGCTATTTTGAAATTACTGAGAAACATGACTCTTTAAAACTGCAAAACAGCATCCTTAGGAGCAAAATGCCTTTGCCCCAGAGGGGTAACAAAAAATTTGCCCCGGATTCCCATGCTAGAACAAAGAGAAAGTAAAACCACGACATTCAAACACAGCATCTAGAGATTTGAATACACTATTCATTTGAATTACTGGAGCTTAAACATATGAAAAAAGTAATTAGCTAAGAAAACGTGGCAGAAGATAATCCTTAAGAATACATGGGGTAATGTATATGTAAGTGATAAACAAAATGACGTGTAAAGGAAGTCATTTTAGATACAAAATGCTACACTTGTCACTTACAATACTGACCCAAATAAGACAGTTTTGTCTGAAAAACCTACTGCATAGCCACCACATGGTATGCTACTGCCAAATTTTGAATTTGGTCCCCAAAAGTCAGGATTCGAATGACTCAGTTAATCACAATCAGTAGATGATCAAGTACATCCCAAATTATCACTAGAGAGGCATGGTTGGTAGGATGTAACTATTTCCCCATATGTTAAGAGCAGACAGCAGGAGTTAAAAGTGTTGTTTCACACTGTAATTATCTCATTCTATTGCAAGCTGCCACTGAAAAAGTCTCATACCTTCTTGTCCTTCCCCCTTTCCCCACTGCTCATTCCTAATGTCTCTCTTACATCAGGTCAAGCCACTTTTCTGCCTAAGCTCTGAGTTAGCTCGTGAAAGGGTGGGGAAGACAGCGCAAAGAAGCTCAACGCTATGATTGCAGGAACATTTTCTTATCCAAGATCATCCTGCAGCCACACACAATCACTACATCTGAGGCACGGAAAAGGCAGGAGCATATCAGTCAGGTTGGAGGATGACAACAGAACTGCCCGTTCTGGTAGCAACCCAGAGTTTGGCTGTATAAGACACATGTGCCTCCCAAACCAGTCTCTGAGAAAAGCAGACAACACCAGATCTAAGCTTTGTTGCCTTGGAGTGATGAACATCACACCTCAGATGAGCTAACAGGAATCATAAACTTGCTGAAGCGCTGTTGATCTGCCTGGCACACTAGAAAACTCCAGGCAAAATTCCAGGGGCACATTTAACTTGAAAGTAGTGGCTTGGGCCTCTTGGACAAGAACTGCTCCTGCCAGAGTGAAAACTTCTCTGTATGAATAGGCTCCCAACAGTCACTAATAATTTCCCCAACTTTGAATTCTGCTTCCCGTCGTTCTGGTCCACTAGTGCAAAGCCCAGTGTTGTTCACTTTCTAGACAAATAAAACTTTTTCATAAGTCAGAGAATGACAGATACAGACAAAGAAGATCAGTAAATTCTTAGTTTTAGAGACAAGCAACAATGGCAAATACGTATTAATGTTTTCTCACCAAAAATGAGGAGACATGCATCTTTTCCTATGATTTAATTCGATGTGATCATAGAATCATTTAGTTTGGAAGAGACCTTTAAGACCAAGATCGTCAAGTCCAAATGATAATCCTAATGACCTTGTTTCTTTTCCTTAGCTATGAAGATGCAGGAAATAAACTATTCCTTGGCCGTTCCACAGTCTTCACTGGACAACTTAGCAAAGTTGCAGAATACATAACTGAATGTGTCTGGCCACAGTCAGTAAACATTCTGACAAAATAAGAATCAATTCCCTCCTTTTTTTCTTATGAAACCACTTGTTTCCATTTTAAAAAAAATTAAATATATAAAATGTGAGGTCATAACAGAACGCTCAAGTACTTTTAAGAAGCTTCCTTCCATAACACAGTCACAAGCTTCCCAATACACAGCAGTCTGGGTGATCAGACCACTGTTCCACAAAGAGCAGGAGAATTCAAACAAGTCCAAAGCCTCTTCTGAATTCTTCCAAAACTTGCAAGACAGAGGCATTGCAAGCAAGAAATGGAGACATGTGCTTTGCTTTTTTTTTGTTATAGGCACCAGAACACTCCATATCTTTAGCCAGAAAAAAACTTTTGTCTAGCCTGTTAGCCTGTCTGAATGCAAGCACATGTCAAACTGAGATAGCTGTCTGCTTCCCCTTCCTAGATATCTGAAGCACACAGATTTCTTTTTTCAGCCATTAAACATTAGCGTGCATTTTTTCTTCATCTTATTTAGTTGCCTTTTGAAAACCAACTCTCGGCATATACAAGAACTTCTACAACTATACAGTGGACCTCATTATCACGTGCAAAGAAAAAGATTTTGCATTGCATCTACTATCACAAATGAACCCTTGTTTTGAATAAACAGGAAGACATCTATATCTTACTTTGTGCTACTCACCATTTTCAAAACCTTTCACCAGATTTCTCCTTCCAGGTACCTCTTCTCAGAATCCAAATTTAACTGGTATATTTTCTATAGAAGTATTCTTTGCTTCTATCACCCTTGTCATTTTCCTCTAATGTCCATAGTTCTGCTGTGTCCTTAGTACTACTGTAATCTTTGACAATCACTTTACTTATTCAACTATTTCTAAACATTAAGCTGAGGTGCTCATGAACCTGAATATAAAGAATTTGCTTCCCTTACCAAGCCAAATGTATTTCTTCACACTTACTTGTGCTTACTTTCTCAGTACCACAAAGCCTTTCAAGTCTTTCCCAGTTTTAACCACTAGGAATATAACCTCTCTCATCAGTATTTCTATCCTCTTCCTGAAAGAGAATAGCACAGACCCATGTAGTAGGCCCAAAATGGCCACTTACACACTCTTTTTTTATATTTAAAACAATTACCATCTGTGACAGAACTCCACATTTACTCCATTACAGGTGTATTTTCTTGAAGAGCCTCTGGTGAGGCAGTCTTCTAGAAATCCCTCAGTACATAGCACATCCACACCAACTTGACACCAACCATTGTTAATTATGTCCCCACCAACTTCATAAACTCTACTAGTCATGCACTGCATTGCTTCTCTTTACAAAAGACATGCTAGCTTTACCACACAGATCTATGTATTTACTGATTATTCTATTTCTTATAATAGAATTCATGCTATTTAATCATCTTGACTTTAACCACAAACAGCAGTAGAAGAGGAAGTTTGTCTGAGCATCAGCATGCATTTGCTCCAAGACTCAAATACCTCCTCCCCTCAAATCTTTGATATATCTGCTATGTCAATATCCTATCAGAGAAGCCATTTCTTAATTAGTACTAACAAAGCCTACTTCCTACAGGCTTCCTCTACGTTACCGGCGTTCTAAGTCCATTAAGACACTTCCATACAATCCTCTTTGGGGTTCCCTCTCACATTCCATAACAGATATCTCTTCCCCTTTTCATTCCTCGAGTATACTTCTCATGCTCCCTCATTACTGACAATTATATGCCTGTCTCAAAACCATGCATGCACTAAGTGGTTTGCTGACAGACTGTGAGTTGAAAAGCGGAAGGGGAAGAAGCCACAGTTTTGCCTTGAACAAAGCAGTAATTTTTCAAGAAACTCATAAGATCTTCATATTTCAAAATGCATTTGCTTCTGCTGATGACCACTCCACAGAGGAATGCACAAAGATAGTCAGTAACTGCCTGAGCTTGTTTCCTGAGGAACCAAGGCACACACACTTGGCATCAGTCAAGATCTTGTCTTGTAACTCCAACTTCTATTCTGGCTTCTAGTCTTAATTCATAATTTAATTTTACTAAGTAATTTAATAAAAAAAAAACTCACCGTTTTATTACGCAGTCTGATTATGTCCGAAACAGAGCCAGCTCCACAATATTCCATAACAATCCATAGATCTGTGTTCTTAAAATAGCTGCCATAATACTTGACAACATAGGGACTAGGTGAAAAAAAAAAAGTTACATAAACAGGCAAATTCAGCAGTAGAGAAAAAAAATCATTAGCACAACTCGTTAGAAATTACAGTTTCATACACAGTAACACAGCCAAAGAGCAAGTGCAATCATATACATTTTAAAACTGTAATTAGGTTAACCAAGGCCTTGTTAGAATACAGTCTGACTGCTTAATAAAATTATAAAGGCACTACTACGTGTATATATGTACATATAACAAGTTTCCAGAGATATTCAAATACAGACATAGTTTTCCCAAGTATTAGTCTTCTGATATAAAGCTTTGTTTTTCCCTCCTCTAAGGCCTGTCAATTTTTAATTCTTCTCACAAAGCTTTTGAATGGTTCCCTTCTTAAAACGACTGCCGTGGTTTCTTTCTTCTCTCCTGAGCAAAGCAACATGGAAACTGATCCATGTTTTCCTGGTTTTGCAAGCATAAACTTATTTCAAGCACAGAGCTAGACTTATTGGTTTGAACAGGACTTCTGGATTCACAAATGCATTTTCCAACTCACGTGAAGGGATAGCATTGTCATAAACAGAACATGTCGTTTTGCTACCCATCAGTTTGTCACTTGACATAATGCTTCCTTACTCACCAGCAAAAGAAAGGCAGAAGCAGATGTGATAAGCATAACAAGGATCATCATTCAGAAGTTGGGAATGACATATTTATCAAAACAAAAGACTGAAGGTTTAGGGTGGGTTTTCTTTGCAGGAACTTGAACAATGGAGATCACAGGTCAACTGTAAACCATCTCCCACAGAGTTGGGAAGTAGGATACTGAGATTTGAGACAGTGGTTTTTCATCAGAACACCTACATCGTGGAGTGGAATCAAAGGCCATTTAGTTTTGGAGGAAGGAATTATATTTCAGGATCAGCATGTCTGGCAGGTACATTCTTGGTTAGAAAACTGATGATAAGAGAGGACCTGTTGTTGCCTCCTGCAACACGGTGCTATCTTTACAAAAGATAGGTCAAAACTACCTTCAAACTACTTCATGTAAGAGCAGTTGTTAGTACTAAAGGAATTTGCCTTTACAGAAGGCAAGGTGGGTCAGTCCCCTCCTAACTAATCAAAATGCCTACCATTTACAAGTACAACATACTGATCTTGCTCCTTATGAATTCATGAAGTGGGGAAGGCCACTGTTACTTCTGATGAAAACCCACTGACTTTTGTGACAATCTCCTTCCAGATTTACATTATGCTAGTATTCCCAGTAAAAATTGGCATTATCAATCAAGACAAGGTAATCTTTTCAAAACATCAAGTGCTGTGCAATCCCAAAGCAGTGTTCACATTTACCGGAAGCCTTGTCCCAGTTAGCTACACAGATGAGCCTTTTCCAAACCAACAGCTCATCATAGTATATACTTTTCCCCTTAGAAGAGCTTCAGCACATACAGCACAGCTAGTGCTAGAAATGGGCATGGAGAAGAAAGAGAGTAAAGTGTTAAGATTTAATCAACTTTTATTTGAGATGCTGTAACAACTCAGTACATTCCTGTAGTATTTGTGGAATCATCCCATGTGAAAATCAAGTACTAAAAAGTGTGTCATCCTTCCCACCAGTACTGCACAGTACCGTATTTGCACAAAGGCACATGACACATATACAAGAACATGGGGCAGAGCTGCAGCCCAAACCTTCTTTTCAACCAGAAAATGACTGCATCTTGCCCAGTGAAGGAAGAATGTGTTCAAAATTTTGAGCTCTTAAAAAAAGAGCTATACAGTAGTACATGACCAGTAGGTACTAAATGAACTATGTTGTTCAAAGCAAACCAGGAAACAAAGAACAAGGGCAGACAAAAAGGAATAGGACAGCAGACACAAAACAAAGGCTGAGTAGGATACTGAGATTTGAGACAGTGGTTTTTCATCAGAACACCTACATCGTGGAGTGGAATCAAAGGCCATTTAGTTTTGGAGGAAGGAATTATAGTAGGCCACCTCAGACATGAATCAAAATGTCACAAGAAGCACAATACAGAAAGAAAAGGTGAAGACTTTACAAAATTCTCCAGCACCACCACTCCTCTTCTCTGTCAGTATATGTCACAGATGTTTAAGTATCTATTTCAATCCCGGTCTAGTACTTAAAGACATATACAAACTACAACCTTCACCACTGCTTCCAGTGAGCCCACATGGCTCAAGCCCTGTGCAGTGACTAAGGGCTGCTGTGGGGTCAGAGATAGGATAGAAGTCTTCCTGAGAATCTGTAAGGTGCCATTTTCCAACTTACCCTATATTTTCCTTCATGTAAATGGAAATAAATGAAGCAGGGGGAATAAAAATAATGAAGAGCACAGCAACAAGAAGAACAAAAGTAAACATATTTTAACTCTACTTTTAGTGTACAGGAAGAGTTGAGGACCTACTCTAGGCATCAAATTTAGTTCCTCAGTTAAGCAAATAAAATTGCTGCTTCCTTTTCATCTGTATCCATTACAAAACTATAATTGGCCAGACAGACAAAGTATAGTCTCACCTGGAACAAAAGGATTAAGAAGAGCCCCCCAAAAAACTCAAGGGTCCCAAATTCTTTTAGTATCACCTGAAATAACCTCACCAGACATCTTTTTGTGGAGTGTGTGAGGAGGAAAAAGCCACAAATCCCTCCTTTTCCTCCCATTCCCCTGCCTACACATTTAACAGGCTTCCAGCATTCAGAGCAGTCCATGCCAGAAGGGAATGGATTACAGGTTCCACTGCTTTCATTGGTAATAAATACTCAGATCAGGTGTACAGGTAGAAGTTCTAAAAATGTTTGAAGAACAACTGCATTCTCATGTGCTAGAAACAATGTACTCTGAGGTCTCTATTCCTGTATTTAAGTATAAATATTTGAAACTTCTCTTCTCCTTCATGACCCCATAGACAAGACATTGTGTGGCAGTACAATCAAGCTTCATGCAACACCTCAGCAAAACACTCAGCAGCAAATATGAATTCATTCAGACTGTGTTAAAAGGATTATCATTAAATTTCAGATGAGTATTGCTCACTGCAAAACAAGAACAGATTTTTCACTTAAAGACAGAACTTCACACAGACACTCCACAAAAGCAAAACAAAATTGAGAATTAACAGGCCACTTGCTATAATACAATTCACCAAGTTAATGAAAAAAGTAATCACTGTTTTAATGAAAGTTTTTCTTTACTAGAGTGCAAAGCTTTCCTGGTTGCACTCCAATTCAGACAAACAGACCCATACCACCGATCAGACATGAATCAAAACCAATACTAGCAAATCTGATTTCGAACTTGCAGCCTAAAACTCCACAGATGACAGGAAACGCAAAGTAATTTCTGCATCCTTGAAGATGCTTGATGTCAACGCCTCCCTTTCTACACAACTAGCAATCACAAGATATATCGTTTGTGAAGTAGTGCAAGGTAACAGTGCACCAGAATTATTACAAGATTGTTCACCTTTTAAAAGGTATGTTCCTGCACGAAAAAGGCAACCAAGAGAATATTATTTTGGAAGTTAACTGCTAGCCATTAATCTTTATTGATCTTCTGAAACAGATTAACTCAGCATTCACAAAGACATTTAAAGGCAACAGTGACCTTCGGGCTTGACAGTACAAGTAAAGGGAAGCAAACATGGGAATGAGCATTTATTATTCCAGCAGTTTCTGTTATGTACACTTGTACTTCCTTCAAACTAAAGATAGGAGGAAGTCTGCAAAATGGTTCCTTTAATGAAAAGTCTGTGTTGTACAATTTACTTTTCCATTAAAACAGTTTGCAGCTGCATATATTTCAGCTATATGCACAAATACATTTTCACATAGACTCTTAGAAAAGGAATAGAAATGTCATGCCTACCTGTCACATTGCTGCATTATAGAGATTTCTTTAATTATTTCTTGAAGATCTGACTCCACAGGGACCTGTTTAATTGCTACAACTTGTCCAGACTCTTTATGTATTGCTTTAAACACACTACCATAAGACCTAGAAATAAGAGAGGGAACAGTATTTAAAAACAAGACAAACTGCTCCTTGTTTCTATTATGCATGAAAAGTCACAGAAGCCATACGTTGCTGCAGAAGTTTGAGGGTTTTTTCAGGATGCAAAAAGATCAGTTCTGCGGGGACTTCAGGAGAGACGTGCCTCTGAAGAATGCATCTTTGTCAAGATTTAGAGTGTCTAAAATTCCAGTACAGCTCTAAGTACCTTTGTTGTTTTAACAAACAACAGACATCAAAAATACATAAAATATTTGGGGACTGTGGAAATCTACTGATGCACGCATTTGCTTTATTATTAAAACTTGTCTTTAGAAGCATTCTTTAGGACACTTACAGTCACTTTCTCTGTAACTTAATATTCCAACATATGCTTTATGTACTGTTTCCCTCGGGTTCCATCCTCTTATAAATAGTTGGACTTACCCTTCACCAAGTTTCTCCAGAACATCAAAGACTTCTTCAGGCTGCTTAGTTAAACTATCTTCACTTAGCTTTTTCAGTTTGCTAAAAGAAAGACAAAAGTTATTGATTTCTTTAGGGGAAAAAGACAAAACTCAAGCAAATTTTCACACAAGTGAGCAGACAGAAAAAAATATTATAAAGAAAAATATATTCCAATGATAATAAAATACTTAATTGACATGCAGCAATAAAGTTTTAATCAACTGTCATACAAGATAAATAAAGTTATGACAATTTTTGTCATTATCACTTTCCCACTAATGTTTGCTCAATTCAAAGCAGCATGGGATGGATTCACTGTCCAAACCACTTCCTTTGCTAAAGTAGAAACAGACAAAGAATATAGTAAAGTTCACCTTCCACCAAAAAGCAGCCAGCAAACAACATGCCCATTATTGTCTAGAGGATGCCATGTTATCTAAAGAAGCATAAAGGAATCCTTCCCCCATATGAAATATTCACTTTTTCAAGCTGTACCACGCATAAGCCAGTGAATGACATTGCTAAAAGCAGAACTAAGTCAAGATGATTCTGGGAACATATGGTAGGACTTCACCTTCACAGGTGGCAGCAGAACACCAAAATTCCAATAGCTCAGTACTGTAAAAGCTGTTGGGGCAGTCCCTCTTGCATCTCTGTGAATGTACAGAGAGACAGGTGCAACAAAATCTCTAATACATAACACCACCATATTTTGCCCTTAGTTCTCTCTCACACAGTCTCAAATTACTCAGTGACACCCAATGATTTCTTCCAGCACCTTCAACCCCTGCTTACCACTATTCATTGCCCTTTACAGGCAGTCTTAGCCTTTGCCAGTCTCCAGCATTCACATCTATCCAGCCCCCTAGACTCCTGGCAGATGTCAGAACACAACTTGGCTGCAAGCTTGCAGTGGAGCCAATGTTGAGCACAGCACAGGAAAATATAACCACACATACATACATTGCGGCAAGACTGGGTGGCTGCAACATGTAAATCCCTCACTGAAAAGTTATAGGGAACTGTGCTGTAAGACTGAAACAACAAGTTCACGCTACATGATAGCCAAGGGTACTGTTAACGCAGAAGATGAGTTGAAGAATTGCTGGTGCTGCAGTGTTAGATATAGGCAATGCATTCCATATGGAGGAGGAGGGAAAGAAAAGAAAAAAAACCCAAACACACAACACTTTGAAGCACAGCAGATCATTGAGAACTTACGGAAAGCGCTATCCCACAACACTTTCCTGGAAATTAATACACAACAGAAGAAGGGAGGTGGGCATGGACAGAAAAGATTGACAAATCTTGATATTGGAAGAACAGCAATCAAAGACAAACTCCTTCATATTAAGAGATGCAATTCTTTGAAATACACAATTAATAAAAATTAAAGTGAAACTACCAATGAGGAAACCCCCGAGTCAGAAAAGACTTCTAATTGCCAAGCATTTAAGTAAAGATAACATTTTAAGTTAACTGTGAAAGCGCACAGGTCACATGGATTGGCGTTAAACAAGGGAAGCAAGGCAAGGAGAAGGCACACAGGTGCCCATATTTACAAAAAGAATCCATAATCAGCAAGGAAAGGCACACGAGCTGCAGTAAAGACCATGTAGTTTGCTACAGCAAACAGGCAGGAAGCTGGAAAGCATGTGTGTTTAGGGAAAATAAAAATCTTCACATCAAAGTAAAGGCACAACTCAGGAACATGAAGAAAAACAGCAGAAAATTCAAATGAGAACAGCTAAATAAAGTCTGCAAGAGTGGCCTACAAATCAAACACAAGAAAACAACTCTGCTTTCTCGTTCACTCTCTCACTTTCCCAGTTTGACAATAGAAAGCAGAAAGATGGAATTTAAATCTTGCAGGGAAACACGTATCTCATTGCTGAAAAAGCATCAGTTGAGACAAATAAAAGAGGAAAAATATTTTGCAGATAAGCATTAAAGTAACAAGTAACTAAGATTTCTTCTTTGCTTCAAATTTGTTTCCCTTCTGAACAGGTTATATGCAGTCTTAAGAGGAAGCATTCAAAAATAAGTTGCTGCAATCATCCTCTGTCTGCCACCAACAAAAAGCACACACAATATGTTTATGATACAAGCAGAGGCCAAAAAAATAAATAAAAAGCATGACCTTTAGCTGAGTCTCTCACTTGATCAAAAAGAGCTGCATAACAGAAGAACAGAACAAGGCAGCAGAGGGACTGAACTTTTCAGTAACAGCAAGAAAAGGGGAAACATAAGTAACCCTGACCAGAGATGCCTACAAAGAGAACAGTTCCACATGCTCATCAAAAGAGTAATGCTTGCTAAAATGAGAAAGGGAAACAAAAAATCCATACCAAAAAGTTCCAACAGCACCATTAATGCAAAGGCATTGGGAACGCTTGACAAAAGTTACGGAAACAATCACAAACAGCCATAAACTGATCAAAACCAACATCACTGTCAAATAACAGATTATCTGGAGTACTTAAGAGGCACCCAGAAGACCAAATAAGTAATTTTAAAATGATTTTCAAATTACCCAGCTCTGACAAACATTTTATGAGACCAAATTGTACTTAACACTATGACAGCTAAATATAAAACGTACTTACAGTAAGAAAGGTATGTCAACTTTGAGAATGTTATCATCAAATACATTGCTCAAAGTACTTCACACTCCTTCATGAACACTCTGTTGTGTTCAAGCAATTCTTTAAGCCATAGAAATATCCTGATTACTCAGACTGCTTAATGATTTCTGTTTCTAGATATTTAATAGAATATTCAGCTCTTGAACTACAGAGCAGCACACAATATACCCCGAAGGGTTGCAATAAGGAAAGCGTTTATGAAAACGTCATGAGAAACAAGGAAGAAGGTGGTGACCAGTGTAACCGGCTGTAAAACACCAAGTAGAATACAAGAAGAAGAGACTAGAAACATCTTGTTGGCTAAAAGTAAGCAACTAAAACTTGGGACAGAAAAACACAGCTAAGACTTCAAAATTAGCTTCTTAATTGGGGGGGGGGAGCATGTGGGGTGGGCAGAAGGCACAAATGAAGAGACAAAGGGCTGAAGAACAACCACAGAGAAAGAGCTCTCATTCCGCTCTCCTCATTCATCTTCTACTTTCATGACACAAGCATTTGAATCAGAACAAATAAATTAGTAAAGGATTGTTTTATTCTGGCAACAGGATACAAATGCCATATATTTATATACATATATACACATGCATATATGAAAAAGTCTAAAGGAGATGCAGACAAGTACAGTATAAAACCTGGGCAGAGAGTCACTCAAGTTTCTTTTTCTCTAGAAAACCATCAGGTAGCGAGTATGAGCTATTCTAGAGGTCTTCCAGAAAGAAAGCTACTCCTTAAATAAGAAGAACTCATTAAACTACAATTCTGAGACAACAGCTGTCAAAAATCATCTTGTTCCAAGGAGGTTTGACTTTCTGTGTAACAACTGGTCTCTTAACAAGAAAAACATGTCCCAGCAAGTAACTTTATATCTATAAATCCAGTTAATAGGAGTAAACATCAATACTTAGTCTCACCAGAATCTTTTGTGTCATTGAGTACATCAGGCAAACATCAAAAAACTAAATGCAGAAGAACCTAGAAACAGTAAGAGGCACCCAATCCCAGAATAAAGATCAGAACTGCCAACTAGCAAAAAGATCAGACTACCAATCCCAGCATAAAGATCAAAAAAATCTGAACTGGGACCTGAAAGAGCAACAGATTTCCCACTGAACATGAAAAAACCCCAAAGTATGAGTTTAGTGTCCTACAATCATCGTATTTAGATTTTACACAGTAAATTGGTGATGTACTACATAAGTAGGCATTAAAAAAAATCCTGAAGGTTCATAAAGGAAAATAAAGCAGGAATAAAGAATAGAACACCATCAATTACTGTCATGAGTTACGGAAACCTGGACAGCTGCTCCATAAAACATGAATATATGTGGTTTACTTTGCAGAACTAGCACATTGAAACATTTAAAAAGAATGGCTGGGATCAATTACACTGATATATTAAAAGAGAAGGTAGTAACAGAAATCACTGCAGTCATCAGAAGTAGAGGTGGCATGTGAAAGCCTTGAGACATTTACATCGCTTTCCACCATTCACACAAGTAGAAGCAAGCTTAAGACAGTTTACATCACTGTACACATTTACATTTAGTTTTCCACTAATAAAACCCAAACAAACTTACTTTTTTGACCCATCATTTTCAGGAGGAACTTAACAATTGTCAACCTGTCCATTGACACAAGCATTAAAAACTATGCATTTGTCACAGACAGTTCATATTTGAAGAACAAGTTTTTCCTCTTCCCACAAAACCTGAAAAGTTATGTTTCAGTGAAAATTAAACTGCCCCAGATTAAAGAAGGGACTGGACAATCTTAATTAACACTGCTCATGCTTGTTAAGCAGCCTTTTATTTGGCAGCAATGTGCAAAACATTGGCAAGATTAAGAACTATGTATTTAAGAGAATTCTCTCTCTAACTACTTTGCTTTTCCTTTGTATGCAACAACCTATCTCCTCATACCTGAGTATGCCAATGTATACAGAAAAATAAAACAATAATAACAGAGGAGACTTATTAGACTGAGACAAATTTTGTAACTATTTCAAGAGAGAATGCCCTTATTAGTGTGATAAAAAAAAGTGTAGAGAACATCAAAAGTACAGTTAGAAATTCAGATGCAAGAAAACAGTGTCAACTACTGCACAAATTCTTCTGCATAAAATCAGAACACCTACTCTAAATTATTTTTTGGAGCAAAAAAAATTATTCTGGAAAGGACTCCTCCTTCAAAGTCTTGTGTTATAGCTGCAGGACACTGGTCAAAGAAGAAAAGCCAGTTGTTTTCACAGCATCTCCACTGAAAAGTCACAATGGCCTGGACTGTCACTTGGGCATCATCACTGCTACTTTCTGAAGGGCTGTTTTAAAGATTTACACAATACGGAAGCCCATTGTTTATTCCATACAGGGAAGGGGGGTAAAAGGGCCCTATACCTCTAAGGAAACGCTGGGATTCTAGGACATCCATGAAGCTTTGAAGTGGTGAGATTCTTGCTATCTCTAAATGGATGTCTTGCACGACGAGTATAATTCCAATAGATCCCTGTCGGTAACTGCTTCTGTGGACAATGGGCACCAATGCAAACAATTCTAGTGCTCACATCTGTTTTGCCAAGTAAACATGGTGAGTCCAGTTCAAGCCACTACAGTATCCAAAGACAGCATCTAAAAATTCAGCCCACAAAAAATAATTCGCACTCCTTCTGGACTTGGAGAAAAAGAGGGTGGCCTAGAAGAATAGTTAGGAATGGAAACAATCAGAAAACTGCAAAACACAATAGATAAAGGAGATATATATGCACATTTATGAAAACCCTTGTTCAAATCCTATGCAAACCTAAGTTCTTACGAAAAGGTGAGTTCAAATCTTCCCTTCCACTCAAGAAATAAATCCATTAAGTTCTCATCACATTTAAACTCCCAAAAATAAGCTTCGAAAAACACGTGAAGTATAAAAACGCACCAGAGTTCGGACATTTTCTCATCAGTTTTCTAATTCTTCCTCACTGAATCTAAGGATTTAAACAGCTTCTCACTTTCAATTAGGCCAGACATAACACCTCCAGGCAGACAATAAGGTTACAGCAAATCCCAGATCTTCCCCAAAACATATTGTAGGTTATGCTAACTTCATAGTTTGATTTTCAATGCTTTCATATTACCAGATCCCAACCCTTGCACTGCCACGGGTGACACTGATTACTCCTCAGACATTTCTATTTCTTTTCCTAAACTCTTGCTGGTGCCTGTCCTAGTTCCTTTATTTGAGACATGCAGGACTGTCAACCTGAAACTGCAGTGTAGGTCTATCCCGCCTCACCCCACTGCCTATTAAAACCACCTTACACAGCAATTCTTGGTCAAAATTTTCTGCAGTAGATACTGTCACTTGATGTATTATTGGAGGAGAAATTATTGGAAGTTCAAGACTGCATTCTTCTCCAGTCCTGTCATCCTGCAGTTTTTAAAGAGTGTTAAAGGTTCCAGAAGTAGAATGTACATGCTTTAAAGCAGAACATAAAAACTGATTTATTATCTACTACCACAAACTTATATTGTGTAGTCCCTAGATTTTTCATTAAATAATAAGGAAGCTAAAGCAAAACTAGAGCTTTTTTCATAAACTGTGTAACTATATTCTGCATACCACATGACTACATATTGTGTAGTCTGTAACTATACCCAAGAAAGGATTGTTCCCATTGAAACATATTTGAAACTGAAATTTAATACGATTAAAGCAAAATTATTTTGTGTACTAAAAAGTCAAATAATAAATCATCAAGTAAACAAAACCACTATGCACAGTAGCTGATATGACCTGATAGCCTACGTACTTCAGAAAATACCTCTACTGCGGGAATACTCTTGATTTTTGCCTCTTCCCACTCCCTGATTTGCAACTGCAGCTATGCGCTGCCCACCCCCACAAGCATCCATCCCTCCCTCCCTCCCTCCAGCAGCCGGACACAGGGGCACTTTCCAGCGCGGAGACAGAACTACTCGCCTTGGCTCCTGCCACAGAAACGAACTACCGAGCACACAGACGTTTCACATGAAGGACGCTCCTCCCGTAACCCAACCAGTCCGCGACGGTTCACCTCCGCCCGGGCATTTACCGGGGCGGGTATTTCAGGACACTCCCCTGCAGGCGACCCTCCCCAGCGCGACACGACCCCCCAGCCGACCCCTCACAGCCCCGGCACCGAGGCCTCGCCCCGCCCGTGCCTCCGCTCCCTGCCGGG
>VWZG01010866.1:525469-543629 GCA_013396735.1 Grallaria varia
CTGGGGCACGGCTGGACGGCGGAGCCGCTCCGCCCCGGTGATACCGCGGGGCTGTGCGGAGGGAGGCGCTGGCGCTTGGCACTGGAGCAAGTGGTGCCCGAGCACCCAGGTTGCCCCGCAGAGCCGGGGGAAGCTGCCACAGCGCGATCCAAGAGGCAGATTTTAGTCCACAGAGCACCCTGTGAGAGTTACCTGCAATTTCACCGCCTTACAACTTCCAGCCCTGCTCTTTATGTACTTGAATCTGTTGGATCCAAGTAGATCCAGCCAAGTCAATACAAGAAAAGCTTAAATGTTCAAGTCAACCTTGATATCAGGTTTATTTGCCTACCTAATGGAAGTTTGAGGTAGAAAGACACCTAGGCAAGTTCCATAAAAATACTGAGATGCCCAATTTCCACTTCAAACTGATTTTAGATGAACAAGTATTGCAACACTCTCCGCTAAATAAAATCTGCACTCCATACCTAATTTCATCTCTTTGATGTGCATTAGCAAGGGAATTTTGAATGACTGAAGTCCTACAGTTGTGCAAGTCTTCTACTTTGCCTGAGTCAATCTGACCCAGTTGACTCACTGTGGTGGGGCCAAATGCACAATGGCAATATTGAATGAACCCATAAAACAAATCACACACCACCATATGACCTTTTGGGTTTCTTTGTTTTTCTGAGTCATGGAAAAACTGCAGCAGAACATCTTCCCTTGCACAACAAATTAATGCAGAGCTGTCCCATGTATCATCCCACAAGCCAGAGTGGCTCACCAGCGGTACTGCCAGATGTGTCCATGGCATAGACAAGAGCTTGTGGGATGTGCCAAACACAAACCACCCAGGAGAAGGAGCCAGCAGATGCCTCAGATGCAGTATGGTATGACTGCCTCAGAAAGTGGAGGGAGGAACTCCCACAAAACTTCCCATCTCCCAGTTCTAGGACAGGTGAGGTCAGGCAGATAAAAAATGCCATGTGGCTAGTGTCCAGCTTGGTTTTACTGGGTATTTGGCTATACCCACTGACCAGTTACTATTTACCGTTCACCAATTTCACCTAATGAAACAGGTCTGACATCCCTTTTTGGCTGTAATGCTCCTGGAATGGAGAGGCTGTCGCCACATCCTTTAACACAAATCTCCAAGGCAATATTTTGTCCGGGTTATTTCAGAGGAGCCATGTTTTACTGTTCCCTCTCAAGCCAAAGCTGCCACAAACTATACATTAAGGCAGGGAAAAGTATTCTTAGAAAAAAATGCAGGTACTACATTATAGTTGTAACAGCAATACAGAGAAAGGGAGCCAAGAAGTGCTCCCTTTCCCCATTCACAGATATATTTCTTTCTCTGGAAGAAGTTAGGCTAAACAGTCTAATCTGCCACTCTTTCCTCCCCCCTAAACAACAGTTTACAAGAACAAGTCTAAGGAAAATTTGTCCAAGAACAGCAGATTTAGATATTTGCTCTGTTCATTCAAAACTATTGAATACCACAGTCCTCACTTCTGAAAAATCCCGTGACTACTTGCTGAGTAAGAAGGTGATGGGAGTGTCCTACATCTATGCCACTGAAGAAAAGTGTGTAAAAAACTCAAAGTGTCTGAAGAAGAAAAAGTTAGGTAACCTGGCTTTATAACCTAGTGAGGCAGACAATGCCAAAAAAGTATAGACTAATTCCATGCTTTTCTCACAGAAATTTCAGTCTGTCTTATGCAACTGCCAGAATGCTTTCTAAGTACGTTTAGGCTGATAATAAAACATCAGGAAGATAAAATATACACCACAGTGTTTTGCAAGATCACTTTATCCATATCATTTCAAAAGGTATTTTTAGTCAATGACTTTGGAATAAATAACACCATCTCACCTTTCCCCTGTGACATGAATTTGGGTACTGTGCTGTGAAATATGACACTGATTTGGTATTCATTACAATACTGTACCTAGCCGCTGGCAAAGAAGGAACTTTGAAAGGGAAAACAGACTCCCTCTGTTCTACTACCTCATTCAGGCTTTCCAGTCAAGGGAAGTCTAGATGTTCTGGAGGCATGAATATACTACTGGTGTCTAGACAAGATGGAGATGAGGAAGTTGCAGACAATCTACATGAGTATTCCCATGATTTCTTCCAACAGTGGAACTATCTAACACTACTAGGAAGGCAGCTGAGTAGGAAAAGGCTTAATGTAGCTCAATCTTAAGAATATAGGAGAAAACTAACTGAATTACTCTTTATCTTCTGAAGTATTTAATCCATTTCACAAATTTATCAGAATAAATTAGGACTCCTCTGCAGAACTGGCATCAACATCAAATATAATTCCTTAGACTAAAGGATGGATGAAGACCATACTTAGTTTTTGAGTACTATAATTATTTTATATTAAAATGTAGTTTTGTAAACAGATAAAATAATTTATATTATAATTACTTATACTGCAATGAAATCAGGAATCATGATGTCATGGACAAATATTAGGTGCAATATAACCACAAACTAAGAAAGTCCCCAAACCCCTAAATATATGAACAAAAAGGTTCAAAGATGTCAGTCCTGCCTCACTTGCACATAGTTCATAACAAATCTAAGAAGTATAAAAGTTACTTAAGAAGCTCGTGTCTGAGTTTCTAACAGGTATTAGTAATATTAGGATTTAAATTACAAATACATACTTCAAAGTCATTCATAAACATTATGCAAATAAATTACATATGATGTAGTAGTGACCTTATCTTGTTCCTTTGGTAGCAAATAAAAGCATTTACTTCAGAGGGTATTCGATCAGGCGCATTTAAACAAAGTGCATTGTAACGAGTACATGACACAACTAGAAAACAGCAGAATTAATAAGTTGAAAATACATGTTTTTCAAGAGATAAATGCCATGAACACCTTATGCTCCCCAAACAAAATATCCCTAGTCCTTCATCGCATCTACAGTGCTTCTCACAGCCCAGCTCTTTTCCCCGTGTTTTCTGCCCCTTCACCATGGTACCCCCAAGTTCTTTCACAGGGTCCTCAGTGCTCTCTCCCTTGCTGTCCCCTGTATCATTCCACAGTAGCTCCATCCACCCATTTCCCATGCCAAAACGCACAGTGTCCATACTGCCTGCACAGACCTCCTTGCATGACCCCACCTCTGTTCTCCTTCAAACCTCTCCACATCACTGACATCCCAACAGGGTCCACTCTGGCATTACCCCACGGAGTTACACGGGTGCTGTGTCTCATCACACGTGCCTGTTGGCTCGCAGGAGAAGGGGTTTGGCTCGCAGGATAAGGCTGCCAGCCAGTCCACAGTGTGGTCCCAAACCCAGCACCTAAGGACAGAGTTTCCCTTATTTTTCCCTTGCCATGGGGTGGACAGCCCCACAAAAACAGCATTCCGTCCTCTGTCCAAAAGTTATGTAAAAATAGGACTTACTATAATAACAGACCTCCAGCTTTTCGTCAAACATGGTTAATACTAGTCAGATAAGTCACAAATGATTGTGAAGAGGAGAAAGGCAGGGAATGGCAGGCAAGCACAAAGATGGAATGAATGCAGGAGCCTGCTTCCCTTGGAATCCAATTCATAAATTCAGTAGACAAATAGTCAACAACAACATGTTTGCATGGCTCTCCTCGTGACTGCCTGATAGCGATCTGGTATGCTGAAAGTTAAGGAAAAGGCCTTGAATGAAATACCAGCTTGTTTATACAGAAGATAAGAAAAACTGACTTCTGCCTGTATTTTTTTCCTGCCTATCATGTCTAATGTGAAGTAACCTTGAAAGCTTATCTAAGAATTTGCTATATACTTTCCTAACCCTGTCAGTCGTAAAATAGTTATAAATAAACTATAAAAGAACAACATATTCTCAAGTTTGGAATAAAATATGTATTTTTATTAGAGAGTTTTTAATAAAGTTTAGGAATAAAAACAAGGGGGGGGGGTGTTTCTTTGCCTGAACTATTCACAATGTAATGGTTAATTAATGTCACCTAAAAAGAATTTGAGGTTTTCTGGTCCAACAAGAGAAAGATGCAGAAAATAAATAGGCAATATAGGTACAGATTCTGCCATCTATATTCACTCTATTAAAATCAGCATAAGTCACAAAATTCCTACTTGACATTAAAAAGAGGTGTAAAACCCATAAAATAGTAGCTGCACTGCTACAATTTCTCTCACCACCTAGTATGCATTATTTTGATATCCAAAATAATATTACTAGACCTAAAGACATTTGTTGATTAGGATAGGATTTTTCTGTTGACAAACCATTTAGCTCACAGTCTTGGTAACAGGCTATATATAGACTTACCATTTGCTATTTTTCCTATTATAGCACGCTATGGTAAAAATAAACCAGGGATACAGAGTTGCTATTTACAGTTGACCACAGAAGATATTCCAGTCTGTACTACAGCTGCATTGATTGTGCTTGTGGGATCTACAGATTGCCATTAACGTGAAAAAAACCCTCATTTTGCTTTGTAAAACAATTACTGTTGTTGTGGTAATGCTGAGGGTTACCCTGGATTCCTTTCTGCACAAAAATATTCCCCCTCTTTATCGAAGCAACCGTCTGCGCTCCAGTCTGCAAAAAGTGTGCTCACACCCTGGAGAATGAATAAATAACGTTTAACTAGCAAGCCTTGATGCCTGTGCTAGGAGTGGAAACTAATATCAATAACTAAAGAAAGATTGAATCATCGTTTCTTGATGAAACAAGTTCTACATGAAGCAACCTTCAGCTGCCTGAATACACAGAGCCTTGTGCCCAAGGCTTCCACCTCCATGATGGCTGGATTTTCCCCTGCCTTCCTTTAGCTCCTGAGACGACAGTTTGAAGAGTACATGACAGAAATGTTTACGGAAGATGAGGATTTTTATTTTTTATTATTATTATTTTTAGGGACACGGCTTTCAAGGGGCTAACAAGACCTATTCTTTCAGATCAAAGGAGGGAAGTTTCCTTGCCCTTGTGGGCCTTTCATAGAAGTGCTCAAAGAAATATAAAAGGGTGGCAAGCCAAACTACAGAATAACAAATTACAAATAAGGAGAATCCAATACAAACAGAAAACACATTGTGAATACTGAGCACTAGAAAAGCAATGCCATGAAATGCTTACAGTTTATTCAGTTATAGAGTTCAGGGTTTTTTTAGTAAAATCCTTCCTATTTATTTCTGAACTGCGTCTCCAGCTTGCTTCATAAATATTACGAAGCAAGTGTTTTGTATGAGGAAGAATCACTCATCTGAGTGTTTTACAATCCAGAAACCACAAAATTTGTTTCTTACTTTTTTCCAACTTTCCCAATCAAAACATGCCAGAAGATCATAACTCAAGTCCAAACAAGCTATTTGTATAAAATGTACAGTCACACTTTAAAAAAAACACTCAAAACTTCAATACAATTCCAGTCTTAAAACTTCACCAAAAGAAAAAAAGTTCAGGGACATGGACATAACTGCCCTTTCATGCCTGACTGTGAAGTAATGGGTCTGATTACAAGGCAAGGTCCCGTGGAAAGTAGAAATATATTCAAAACAAGAAAAACATTAAGATTTGCACTTACATTCCCATTTTGCTCTTAAAAGCAGTGGAAAGCGTTTCCCAGAGCAGCCCGTGTGCTAAAGAAACAGCAAATCAGCAAATAATAAAGTTTCACAGAACTGTCTTTATACAATGCACTTGTTTGAGTCTCCTCTAAGCAGGTTTGGTTTGGTTCAACAGGGGAGAGTTTTATGACACGGCTACCCAGGATGAGTCCTTAAACTGCTGTCACTAGCAAGCAAGGGAACTTTCTGCTGAAATAAACTTTGAAGTGACCGAATGTGCATCGATCAGCCTATAAAACCAGAACAAAACATAAAGCAAGTTACTATGTAGAGAGCTAGTGAACCCCATTAGATTTGAGAAGTAAGCTTTTTCCACTATTCCTTCACTAAAAATAATTTTCTTAGCGGACGACTAATGAATTTCTTTAATACCAAAAAACATTTTATCCACAGCCAACTACACAGTCCGATTTTACCCAGGTTTGGCTTAGGAAAAAAAGAAAACAAAACAATGTTTTGGTGGCATAATTTTCTCTGCAGAGCTGAGGGAAATGGAGCAATTCCATATGCCAAGAGCTTTCTTAATAGAAACAGTTAATTTACCACATGAGGAATATCACATGCATCCCACTTCCACCTAACATGAATCACTCCTTCCAGTTGAGAAAACTGAGGTCTTTTATCTTCCTCAGGGTGGAGTTCCATCTCCTCCCAAAGATCCCTACAGAGTAAAATTGCTAATCGTTTAAAGATTTAAAGACATTGCTTCTTTTATGTTCATATATCACATTTCAATGTCTTCTAAACAAGTGGGAGCTTAATGTTTTTGTGTAACCTTGAACCGGCCAGTGCACAACTTTTATTGCTTCATCCTTGAGCTCTTCTATAGTTCCATGATCTAATTTGTTACGCTAGTGGTATTAAGCTGCTCTTACCAGATTAACAGTATGCAGTTTGAATTCCTTAAAGCTAATTTTAAAATGAATGTGCTAATTTGAATATTAGGTTAAACAAGGAAAAACTGAATCAGAATAAAAAAGCCAAAATATGTTTTAGTATATGCAGCATCTCTCCTTCAGTAAGATTAATAGATAGTAAATCACTTGCTCTGTGCGGGTCAAACTAGGCAGAATGTCTCCAGGACCTGATCCAAAATCTCTTACCATCAACAGTCCTTCTTTCAAATGTGCGACTTTGGGGATCAGTTCTCAAAGGACAGTCCTGTCTAGTTTTCTCATGGGAGTGTGAATATAAATGCATATTTTTCTCAACTGGTGCTTCCATCCTTGGCCCAATTCATCTCCCAGGAGGATGGAGGAAAAGTCAACACTGGAGGCAGATCACATCACACAGTACCATTTTTTTTTACATAACCTCTTAATAATGTGTTATTGGTTCATTAGATTAGAAATTATGCAGTCAGAGAAGATAAACACTATAGAAGTCGCCACCTTATTGTGGAAGAGACACTAAGCATCTGAGATTTCAGTCAGTGGGAAAATCTGCTGTTCCAAGTCACTGGGACATTTATGCAAAGTTGCATAATATGTATTGCATGTTAATGTATAATGCATTACAGTATCTGTGTATAATATGAATTGTACAATATGCAATGGTATAGCAATTTTAAGTGAGAAAATGTGTAAGTAGATTAAAGTCACGTGTGTTAGTATTCCCACAGATATATACAGCACCAGTTTAACAAAAGGTAACAGGAACAACACATTATAAACATAAAGGCTTGGTTCTATGCTGTGTAATTGGCGTTTTTCTTGACCTTTCAAAATGGTCTTTCAAGACCAAGATGGGCATGGGATACTCAAAAGCTCATAATTAAAGACCTCAAAAACTTTAAAACTGTGTTCTCAAGTATATTGAATTAGGCTCCACAAGACCAGTTTTTGGCACCTGTTCTTGATATGAGGGAGGAAAAGAAACCCCACTAAACCAAGATTATGCATTATTTTCCAGGAATTCAGCAATTTCTTGGAGAGATTAAATTTACTGCAGCTTTGAAATAACAGAGTTACTGTACATTCTGAATGGTTGAGTGTCTCTGCAGGACTGGATAACAGCTAGCACAGAAGTCTCAGGGGATTTTGCTGTAGTTAACCCCTCCTTCTGTTCTGTTCCTACTTTTACATGCAAAAGAAGATGTTTGTGCTTAATACAATATTTATAGCTATCAGTAATAGTCGGTTCCTTTATGGTTTTACAGTACCAGCATGTACAAGAAATACATAGAACTATATATATATATTATTGCTACTACTTTGCAAGATGTTGTATATATTGCAAAGCTGGCTCTGTAGTAGAAAGCAGCTAAAGACCTATGCACTTAAATCTGCCAAAGCTGATACAGCAATCACAAACATGTGTTGTTACATTTGTTGTGGCTCATCTCCACATGGTGCAGCTGTTGTGTTGGCTAAAGAAAATGCAGGCCCAAGGGAAACAAATTTAATTCAGCTGGGGTGACTTCCACTCAAAAAGTGCTTTAAGGAGAACAGGTGTCTTACAGTAAAGGGGAATTGTTTGAGAGGTTTTCCTCAATCTTGCTTTGCTTCTAGGAAAGTTTTCTAAAGTGGTATGCCTGTGATAATAATCTCTTGCGGTCTAGTTTTTAAATAATGCCCTTCAGAAATGCAATGGATTCCAGAAATTTTGTTTTTGTTTGTTTGTCTCAGTCCTAGGACAGAAAAGCTAGTACGGGACCTTATCCTGCAAATTGGGAGCTGGAGGGAACCTCATTACTGTTATTTGGATTCCTCAGCCTTGAGAAGGTTTGTTTAATCAACAAACGCCTATGCCAAGGCAGACCCGCAGTCCACGTAGTCAGCAGCTGATACCCCTAGAGCTTTGCCTGTTCAAACCTGTATAGCTATTGTTTTAAGCTTAGTTTTTTACAAAAGTCACTAAAAGGTAGCTTCCTCCTAAATATGTTCTTGCTTACTCAAAATAAATAAGCTAAGCTATACTATGTACTGTAATAAAACAGTACTAAGTGTATGACTGGTTTTTTTACTTTTCAGGAAGACATTTACTTGTCTACTGTGATACGTCCTCTAGTTCCATCGTACGTTCTTATGTCTCTGCTTCCTGTGTCCGTTGGTGTTTGTCCCAGTGGAAACTGTTTGCGTGGTGCTCAGTAGCTGAGCAGCCGCTCAGCAGCATCCACGCTGGGGCTGGGAGCAGATCCCCAGCTCTGAGGCAGTGGGATCCCAGAAAGCTGGGGAAGACTTTTCCCAGCAGGCTCTCGGAATATCGCTCTCTGTCAGCACCAACTGAACCAGCCCTTTAGGCAGATATTGCAGCAAACTGAAGATCTTTCTCTTCCTCTTGTCATCCCTCTTTCCAAACTAAGGTTATTCCAAATGGTAGTCTCTTCTTGTGTAGGTGTCTTCCTCCTGCACTTTCCTCCTTTGGGCCTGTTTTTTCTGTCTCCTACTAGTTCAGAATTCCCTCTATTTGAGGCAACAGAAGTCCAGATGGGGGGATGATTATTCCACAGAGATCCCATTCACACAGAGATGGTCCTTCTATAGGATGTATAGGAGTTGCTTTCAGCCATATCGTAACTAAATAAGTGTTACGACAAAATTCTGATTTTATTTTTGCAAGGTTAACCTTCTTAGCTCTTCTATCAATCTTTATGGACACATGTTGTGTTCTCAGAGTGTCTTATGCAGACTTTGGACTGTTTTTTAGGCTTGCTCTCAAATTTCTGAATTGGAAGCCCCGTACTCCTCCTTCTGAATAAAATACAGAACTCAACAAGGTCAATAGCAAAATCCATGGGATTTTTATCTCTGTCTATGTTTGCACATAAAGACCTGCAACAAGTCTTGTGTTTTCACAGACTTCTTCTTACCAAGGAAAAGAAAATTGTTCTGCCCTTGCCCTTTTACTGAATAGATTTGTGACAAAGCCCCTAAGTCACACTGATGGTAGGAAATGCCATGACCATGCCCGATTTCAAAAGCCAGGAGTAGATGGACCTACTGCAAGGTTTTCCCCTGCCAGTGAGGGAAAAATGTATCCAAATTAACAAAATAAGCAGAAACAACTGTAGAGTGAAACCTGCGTTCACAGTGAAGCCATTATGGGAACAATCACTCTTTGCTTTGTGTATGTTTTCCAAACACTGGAAAAAAGAAAAGAATTATTATTTCTAGAGTGAAATAACTTCAACAGAGTTTCTGAGTGTCACCCAAGGAAGCTGGTTAAAGTGGTATCTGAATTTCAGATTAACCTCTTGCTTTTCACAGCGTTGAAGTGTGTGCTTATCAGGGAAGTTTTATGTTTGAGGTTCAGGGAGAAGGTGATGGCCATGTCCTCTGAATGCTTTCAGATGACTGATTTTCAAAATGCTGCTGGCATTCTTCCAGCCAGAGGCCTGGCCATTAGATAAGCTTAACGTTATGGTGGCCATTTGCAAAACAGATGAGAGCAGAAATAGCAAGAGGAAATTAGAAACCTAAGAAACATACTGGTACTCCCTGAAAATAAAGACCTAACCTTGGAAGGAAAAGTCCTGGATCCTTCCACTGAAAGAAAAACTGTTGAGCATAAATTTTCAGCTGGTAAAACTATAACCATTATCCCAAGGGAGATAAAAGCACTGGCTAAAGCAAGACCATCACAAGTGCCAGCTTCAATAAATCTAGAAAACATTACACTAGCTTCCTGTGTGAGAGTCTACACCAAAGGTTTTAGGTGTTGCCAGATAGGATCCATTTATTTCTGCTTTCAGGTGTTGTTTGGTTTTTTGGAGTTTTTTAATGATGAAGCCCATAGCCCTCCTGGCTAAGAACCCTTTAATAATCACTCCCTTGCCAGTATTTAGATTGTGTTACATGGTATTGGAGCATTTTGCTACCAGAGGATTTGATTGATGTTACTTTGCAGATCCTGCGGTGGCCACTCACATCATCCTTCCAGCTGCCTCTTCCCCCTCTCTGACAGCAATTACTGTTTCTGGAAGTGGCTTGGCCAAAGAGATCATACCTGTAGTTCAGCAATTCTTGTCCAGCCAGATGCTATAGTTCAAACTTGCATTCAGAGGTAGCTGAGGGCCATTCATTTTTGTTCTGCATTTAGTAGCTGAGGTCTCCTTTGCACCAGCTTTTGGAAATGTTGTGAGCAGCGATCCTTGGTTACCACATTTTCACTATCAGGCTTTTACATGGCAATGAAACCGATGTAGTGGAAACAGGACAGGGCTCTCTCCACTGATAATTTCCTGGCAGAGAGAAAATATTAAGTCATCTTTTTTTTTAATCAAATAGCCTCACCTGAGTAAATATTCTAGCAATTCCAATTTTTAATTTTATTATCACAGTCTATTGCTCAAGCTGTGTTTTCTAACTGTGCAGCAATAATAGTGCTATGAGCACATGCAGATTCTTAAAACTGGCATTGTATTTGGTTCCTTTTACATTTCCACACATAATCTGCATAACATTATTAAATCTTTCCTGTACATTATTTAGCCTCTGGGATCAAATGAAATCATACATAACTGGAACTCTTCGGACTTTGACAGATGTCCTCTGGCAGATTTTTTGTAACTGCTTTCAGCTATTTTCTTGGCCTTTTCCTGGAACTGGACATGTCTCAGCTGCTCTGGTGGAAAACACTAACCTCTCAGCTTTTAAAGATGATAAAAGTGAGTTTGTGTTAGTGCACCGGACTTTGAACTGAAATGACTTGAAGCAAAGGTATGGTCCTTTTCACTAGCTCACCTACAGGAAGAGTAATGCTTCATAGACAGCTGTCAAAGGAGTTGAGAAGGTTTTTTTCTCCTAAAAAAGTGGAGGTCATGATGGAAGTACTTAACTTTTGCAGCTCTGTTTTTTAATCATTTAGACTTTTCTGAAATCAATCTGCTTTGTGGGCTGTCTCCTACTGTGTGTTATAAAATCATCCTAAATAATACTGTACCTAAACACTGCACAGTTTGTTTCCTTTCATCTGTACACCTGTGCAAGGCTGTGTGAGGGAACTTTCTCTACCTTGTGTGTTTCATAAATAACCTTTCAGCTAAAGAGAACCCTGGAGTTATTACCTCTGGCTAAGTTACTACACTTTCTACAGATTTGGAGCAAGTAAAAATAGTCATCTCGACATCCCTCATTTGTTTTTTAAAATCTCTGAATCAACCATTTAATACAGCAAAAAGCCCACACCATCACATTTTGATGAGTTCAGGCGGTTTTGAACAACTGAGAATTTAAATCTGTGAATAAACGGAAGAATGTGTCACTGCCTTCAAGAAGCATACTTTCATTTTAAGAAACCACAGCTGCAACAATAAGATGGAAATTTGACACACACTAGGTTGAAGGTGGCAAGGATTAAAGGTATGGAACTAGGAAAAAAACCCTATGCTGTTGAACAGAATATGGGACATAAATCAATGACTAACTTTGGCTAAGCTTTGCCTTATGGAAGTATGCAGTGTTGCTGCTTCACAGTTATCAGTATTTGTCATCTTGAGTACCAGTACACATGCCAGATGCAAAAGAGGGGCCCAGAGAGAACATGGGGGATGAGGAAAAGAAAATTAATAATTTCAGTGACAATGTACAGTATTTTGATGTGAAACAGAACTTCTGTAATATTTCAAGGGGCTTACATATATATATATGTATATACATGAACAAAAGCTGTTGGAAATAAGCCTTTGACTTCAAAATGTGCCTGATTAAAAAGAATACTGATAAGAATTAAGATGAGAACAGCTGGAACTTTGATTGCAATTATGCTTTCTTCTGGATGTTTATTTCTAGATCACTTTTGCAGCTGCTTTTATCTATTCCTTAGAAGTTCTTTAGATTTGAGGAACCATTAGCTGTAAAAGTAAACATCAGCTCTGGTCTGGTTTTATATATCTTCTTGAAACAGTTGAGGGTGGGAAAGATAACATGAGACTAATGCTGAACTAGATCAGACTTAAGTGATGCTTTGAACAGTCTTTTAGCATTTCAGGCTTCACCTGTAATTCTAACAGAAAGTTGAATATTTCTAATATGGTTCTTTACCAAACACTTAGGAATTACCAAACTCTAGGAATTAAAATACTCTTTCTGGAAAACTTAAATTTATGTCTCACTGTGGTTCAAAAGACAGAATGCTTTCAAGTATGCCCTTCCCTATCTAGGCACAGAGATGGTTCTTAAAACTAGTTCTGCTGCCTCTCAGTATCTGTCATATATAAATATTATGCTTTGAATAAAACAGATCTGCAGTTTTGACTCCAGTCTATTTTGTTATTGTAGTTGTTTAAGAGTTCTTTAATAACTGTGATTTGTATTTGCTCGAGAGCTGCCTGCTTGGAGACTGGAGAAAGGTCAGGGTTAACCCTGCTTAACCTTAGCTAATGACCTTTATTGGTGGTCTCTTTTACAGATCTCAGGAGTGTCAGCAATGCTGCCGTGGCCACTGACTGACTTTCATGCCAGCTCCCACTGAAATAAACACACTGTTATACTTACTTGATGCTCCTTCCCAATAGAAATTCTTACCATGCTGCAGCGGTCAAAGCCCTCTGGTCAAAGTCACTGAGACGTCTCTATTTTCAGGTTTTACGAAGAATTCAAAGACAAGATAAATTTTGTCCAAAGATCCTCTCAGATGGCTTTGTGGGTCTTCTTGTGGGACCATTCCTGGATTCGGAAAATAATTTTTCACCTTCTATACTCAGCTTTCATTTCTCTGTCCTGAGCATTTCTGTTAAAGATGGAGATTTCATCACAACTCTCCATAGGCACTATCCCTAGGCTCCCTGAAAGGCCCTGGTCTAGCAGATGCCGTAGATCCTTGCTTCAGTCACAGCCAGGAAGGCTGTCATTCCAAAACATTCCTTGTCCCAGGGTCTCTGCTGCTCCCTTCCATGCACATGCAGCCTCCTGAGACAGCGGAGTGCTGTACCTTCACAGGCAGGCTCCATTTAGCAGTTCAGAAACAGGCAGATTCATGACAACAGTGAAATTCAAAAACCCTTGGTTGCATTTGATCACCAAGTATTCATCAGGACAAATGAAGTGGGAAAAGGGACTATATATTGTGCTGGAAAGTTTGTAGTGTGGCTGACAGTATGTCTTTGCCCTCTTCACTGAAGCTGAAAACAAGAGGCCTCGAGTCAGTTCTGTCTCTGCTACAGTGTCATGTCCTCAGCTTTCAGCACTCCTCTGGTGCTAAAATGAGTTCTAGTGCTGAAATGAATGGGATTTGTATTTTTCCTGGAAAGAGTTCCCAAAGGGAAATTTGAAAGGATAGCGTAACAACTAATAATTTTCACCAGCCTATCATGGGTGAGCAAGGCAAATAAATGAAATAGTTAATGCAAACAAGGCAG
Source organism: Grallaria varia (assembly GCA_013396735.1). Taxonomy (NCBI): domain Eukaryota; kingdom Metazoa; phylum Chordata; class Aves; order Passeriformes; family Formicariidae; genus Grallaria; species Grallaria varia. The sequence continues at coordinate 539,372 of VWZG01010866.1, forward strand.
ACCCGCAATAATCATTGATACTTTTTATGAGATGGACCATGCCATCTATGAACTAAACAGGGAAAAGAGCCATTCACTAGCTTCATCCTACCCTTCACCAGCCTGTATAGGTCCCTCAAATACTTCTGTGAGTTCTGTGAAAGGGCACTGAGGAGTACAAGCAGAATGCCAGTCCCCTGAGCAGGGACCTGTACCATCATGGGACCAGAAAATGAAAGTCCATGAGTAAAGAGAGTGGAAACCCACTGCTGGGTCTTCACTCTGATTCATCCTGGTTTCACCTGCTTTCAGTCTGTTACTGACTCACAATACCCAGAGACCAGAGACTGTCTGCCATGACACACTGGGTGTGCATGTTGTCTTCTTAAGGGCTCAGCTTGAAGGGAAGAGAGATGAGATAGAATATTCTTTACAAGAAAGTCTTCTGAGTGATCCATGCCCAGCTCAGTTCCATTCTTGAACTGATCTGTAGCTGTTGCTTTGACTGTACTCCAGAGTGATCTTGCCCTGATCTTTCCTCACAGTGGCTGTGGAGAGTTCATGGAGAAGAAGCACTCTTTTTCCCATGCCACAAGCTGGATTCAAACTGTTCCACATTGCAAAATCTCTAAAGTGTATCAAACAGCATCACATCCACAGACTTCATGTTGGAGCAACTGTCCTTTAACCCAACAGGATGATGCACGCATTGCTGCTATTGAAGTGGCAGCAGAAGATGAGAATACCAGCACCTGAGGCAAAAAAAAAAAGGTAGTCATACAGATGACAGTGCCTACAACTTAACTCATGGAAAAGGACATAAAAGAAGACATGATGAAAATTCTTGCCTAGAACAGTAACTGATCTTGGATTTTTTATAAACTTTTGTTTGTTCGTTTATCTTTATGAGGTAATCTGAAAATAATATCCCTGATTCAGTAAAGATTCAGTAAATATTTAAAACCATCAGTAAAACACACATTCAGCAGGTGACTTTGGCAAATAAAGACATCGAAGCACCTGCTTAGATACCACCCTGGGTAGCAATGAACTTTAGCATGTGCTTACATGTTTTTTGGATCATACCCAATAGAGATATGGGGTGATGTTCAGCCTTGGCAGCATCTTTAAGAGTTTTCAAGTGCCTTACCCTGGCATGTTCTCCCTCAGTTTCCTTGTCAATAATTTAGCCTTAAAAAATCCTGACTGTATTAAGAAGTATAGGGTTTCATCAATAAAGTTTGTTTGGACATTCTAGGGGTCAGTCTGCCCAGGAACAATTGGTACTTTTTTGTGATATCCATTATTGTCCTTTTCTTTGAATTAGATGCCACAAACAACTGAAAAAACACACAGAGATTAATACAGACATTGTGCACATCTGTAAGTGATGATTTGCATATGCTTGGACCATGCTTGTAATGCTCTGAAAATATCTGAAATGCTCCATAGTATCCTGGTTTATAACATATCCTTCACCACAGTTTACACATTGAGAATGCATGCTGAAAACAGGAAACACATATGTGGAGAGTAGGTAAAAAGGGATTATGGTATACATGCCTTCGACAGAATAGTCCCAGTTTGAGAGTATCCTAAGCATCAGGCTTGCATAAACAAATCAGTGCTTAACCCACAGATGTATCTAATGACCATATGGATTCTGCATGTTTACAACTGGAAAAAAACTCTCTGAGCTTTTCTATTGTTTGATGACTTACACACTGCAATATTAATTTTATTTGTGAAATTAAGTTATTCACTGGGATATAGCAAGTTCTTAAAAGGAAATGGAGTTATTTAATATATGCCACAGGACAAGATGTATGGGCCCTGTTCTCTGCTGCCTTGGAGTTCTCATGTCCTAGGTGAGTTACGAGGCATGCGACGAAATGCACAACTGCATTTCTTAAACCAATTTATTGCTTTTACATAGTATTTCTTTCAGATTTCCCCCCTAACAGTTGGCTCTGAGATTGCAAACTTCATGATCCTTTCAGCCTGAGGCAGCTGCAGAACTTCATCATAGCCCGACCGCCCCTGCACACGGGAGCGGAGCGTACAAACCCACGGTCGTGCAGCAGGCAGGCGGCCCTGACGCTCCGCAACCTTCACCTTGCAGGCTGTCCTTTGGCACGGCTGCCAAGAGAGGTAAAATGCCACCACGAGAGCGTAAGCAAAGCCTGCCAGCCTAGGGACCCTTTGCAGTCCCCAGACTCAGCTTGGGGGAGTGGGGGAGACGGTGAGGTGCGGAGCAGTGAGAAAGGGGCCCACTCGTGCGGTTGGTGTCTGTGCTCCACAGCACAGCCCTGCTCAGTGTTTCAGTGCTGACGGCAGGAAAGACTTTAGCCAAAAGGTTGCTTGAACCAAACTATAGTAAGGTGCGGCATGTTGTATTTCTTTGTGTCTTGACAACTGCTCACTTCAGGCACCGCAAAAACCTCTCACTGCTGATGGCGGGGGAAGGAACACTTTAGGCTAGAAAAGTCGATTTCTCGAGGGCTCGAGGCCCGCTGTCCGTGCGAGGCGGTAACACGGCGGCGGGCGGTGTCCTCCCCGCGGTCCCCGCGCCTCCCCCGCATCCTCCGTCGCCCCGTCCGCTCCGCGCTTATTGCACCGCGCTATTGCACCGCGACAGCAGTGGCGGCACAGCGCGCAAGTGCCGCGGGATGAGCGGCCCGCACCCCGGCGCACATGGCGGAGCCGGCCGTGGCCAAGCGCGGTTTGAGACTCCTGCCGTGTGCCCGGGAGCCCCGCGGTGTCCGACGTGCGGCCGGGAGCTGCCGGGAGCGGGGAGCCGGGAGTGGGAGCCGGGGCACGGCCGCGGCGGAGAGCGAAAGCTTCTGTGCTCCCTGGCGATGGGCAGGCGAGGAGCAGGCGAGGAGCAGGCACCCGCCGGGCTGCCTGAGGTGCTGATGCCCGTCGGGGCGGGCCGCGGTGCCGCGGGGCTCCGGCTGGGCCCTCTCGCTGCCGCCCAGGGCAGCCCCCCCGGCCGGGACCGCCGGCGGAGCCCGCGGGCGAAGGGCTGGCGGGGATGTTGAGCCCCTGGGAGACGCGAGCGGGATCCAGCCCGCTGAGGTTGTTGCGTGCTTAACTGCTTTCTTCTTTCATGGAAATTAATCGCGGCGACGTTCTACGGGGATCTGAGTCCGAGGAGGGAGAAGGGGGACGCCGAGAGGGAGTTGCATCGGCGGCGTTCCCCGGAGCCTGCCAAGCGCCGCGTCCCCAGCCGCCTACGCCTGTTTGTCAAATCCTGGCATTGCCTGACTGGTTCATTAAAACCAAAACAAAATATCCCACCCCGATAAATCGGAGCTAAGTCCGTGATGATTTAGTCCCCAAGAAACACCAGCAGAATAAGATGCCAAATCGACGGGCGGTCACCGTTCTCCTCAAAATAAAAAAGTTAAGGCCTCGGTGTGTAGCCTGAGTGGTTTGCAGCAGGGCCCGTCTGTTGGCCGGTGGCAGCCGGGACTGGGCCGAGTCCGCTCTGCCCTCCTGCCCCGCGGCCGCTCTGCCCTGAGCGCTCCCCGAGCCAGCGGCCGTCGGGGGCCGTCGGGGCGCCTCCCGAACCAGGTGCGGCGGTGTCCTGCACTGTGCTCCCCTTCCTTTGGCACAGCGCCGTTCATGAGCCGTAGCCAGCCCGTATACCCACTTTCCCTTCTCCCTCCGGCCACGGCTGCGGGCGCACCCCCGGCCTCTTCTAAACATTCTGCCCCACTCATTTTCGCGGGGGTGAGTGCCCAGCGACCGCGGCCCGCACTGCCGACAGCAGCGGTCTGAGCCGCTCCGAGCGCGCATCGCGCACCGCAGCCGCGCATGGTGCCCCACGGGAGGCTCCGCCAAGCGCCGCCGCAGGGGTCTCGCTGCCGTCTGCCGGGCGCGTCTCTGTACTTAGGCAGGGACGAGCGGTCAAGGTTTGCCCCAAGGCTCATGGCCGCGGAGGAACTCCTTTAATCTGTTCCACGCAGCGAGAACAAGCACTGCCTATCTCCTTGGACGGAATCCAGCGCTTCGGATGTATATTTTTACGGGGGTGTGGGGCGACAGAGCTGGGGATGCTGAGGTGACCGCGGCGGTGTCGGCACCGACGGGACGCGCGGGTGGGAGAAGGTGGTGCGAGACATGCCCTCAGGTGCCCGCGGATTGCGGTGCTGCCTGCGGCCTCCTCGGGGCCCCGCGTTCGCCGTCTCCCAGGCGGTGCGAGGAGAGCCCCACGCTGGGTCGGCAGGGACTCCCACCCGCCGCTCCGGGTGCACCGGGACACCCACTCAGCGAT
>VWZG01010866.1:549202-626755 GCA_013396735.1 Grallaria varia
TCCTTTCTTCTTTAATTTCAGGTGGGTGTTTTGGGACCAATTTTTTTTATTATTATTATTATTATTTTATGGTTTAGCTTCTCCGGTCGAAGCGATCGCGCCGTGGGTCAGCCCCGGCGGAGGGCGGGAGCCCGGTCTGCGGCAGGGCGCTGAGACCGCGGCAAGGCAGCGCTCCGGAGCCGTGCCTGGCCCTCCCGGGCTCGGTCGCTGCGATCGCCTCGGCTGAGGGGGACCACGCTGCTCTCAGTAATAGTATGTTTCCCCTCCTTTCTCCCTCTTTCTTCTTAGGATTTTCTCCCCGTCTCGGAAGCCCAGCAGAGGCACCAGCTGCTCCACCGGCCCGCGCCTGCCCCGGGAAGATGGGAAGCAAGGCTCTGCCAGCCCCCATCCCGCTACACCCGTCTCTGCAACTCACTAACTACTCCTTCCTCCAGGCTGTGAACACCTTCCCCGCAGCTGTAGACCAGTTGCAAGGTCTGTACGGACTCAGCGCCGTGCAAACCATGCACATGAACCACTGGACATTGGGCTACCCCAATGTGCACGAAATCACTCGCTCCACCATCACGGAGATGGCGGCCGCGCAGGGCTTGGTGGACTCCCGCTTCCCTTTCCCCGCTCTCCCCTTCGCCACGCACCTCTTCCACCCCAAGCAAGGGGCCATCGCCCACGTCCTCCCAGCACTGCACAAGGACAGGCCCCGCTTTGACTTTGCCAACCTGGCCGTGGCCGCCACGCAGGAGGACCCCCCGAAGGTGGGGGAGCTCGCCAAGCTGAGCCCCGGACTGGCCTCGCCCCTGTCGGGCATCAGCAAGCTGTCCCCGGACAGGAAGCCCTCCCGCGGCCGCCTGCCCTCCAAGACGAAAAAGGAGTTCATCTGCAAGTTCTGCGGCAGGCACTTCACTAAGTCCTACAACCTCCTCATCCACGAGCGGACCCACACGGACGAGCGACCGTACACCTGCGACATCTGCCACAAGGCTTTCCGGAGGCAGGACCACCTGCGGGACCACCGGTGAGGGACCACCACGACGGGGGTCGGGCCGCGGGGAGCCGTGGTAGGGTGAGCCGCTCAGGGGGGAGGTGAGGCTGAGGCGCTCCGGGAGCTCTGGGCTGAGCCACGAAGGCAGCAGGAAAAAAACCCGCTCCGACTCTGCGGCCGCGGAGGGACCGGCGGAAGCCGAAACCTGCTCTCCGCGTGGGACGGGCACCCGCCTGAGGGACAGCCGGGGGGTTTCACACCCGGGAATGAAGCCCCCGGGGCTTTCGTGCTTCTGAAGGGCGGCCCTGGGGGTGCGGAGAGCAGGACGGGGCGCAGGTGGGCGCTTCTCCCTCGCCCCCACCCCATCTGCGCACCCCGCGGCCGGTGTCGAGTGGCGCCCGCGGCCGCAGGGCCGAGAGTCCTCTTCTCCTTCGGAGGAGAGCGCGCTCGGGTCCGGCCGGCGGCACAGATGCTGTCCTGGTCTGGCGCCGGAGAGGGCAATCGCACTTCGATATGAATTATTTCAAATTCTTTGAACCGATAAAGAAGTTTAACCATAAACAGAATTATAACTGGGGCAGGAGGGAGGAGCAGGGTGAGGGCGCTGGAGGGGAGTCGAGTTTGGGGGAGCGGGGCCTGTGAACGGGTGGTCCCCGCGGCCCCGGCAGCGCTGCTCACCCCGCGGGTTGCCTTCCAGGTACATCCATTCCAAAGAGAAACCCTTCAAGTGCCAGGAGTGCGGGAAGGGCTTCTGCCAGTCCAGGACCCTGGCGGTCCACAAAACCCTACACATGCAGGTGAGCCCGGCTTTCCCCGGCCTCTCCACGCGTGTGCTGCCAGCGCGAACGCGGCTCGGCTCGGCTCGGCTCGGCCCGGCCCGGTCCGGCCCGGCTCGGCTCGGCTCGGCTCGGCTCGGCTCGGGCCACCGCGGGGCAGGGGCGGTGGCCGCCAGGGGAACGGGGCTCTGGTGCGGAGGGGGGCGCGGAGTGGGCTGCGGCACTGGACGGCGCCGTGCGTTCCGGGAGGGGCAGTGGCCCATGGTTTTACCTCCGCGGTCGCGGGGGACCCGCGGGAAAACGGCGGCCGCGGGAGACGGGCTTAAAGGCAGAGGGACGCAGTTGGCGACGGGGAGGTGAACCCCGCGTTCGGGCTTATCCACGCCCCTGCTTCGAGGCGTTTTCCGCGGAGGGCTAAGCCATGCCCTGGCGTCGGGATGCGGTGCGGGGCGGTGCGGGGGGACGGCCGGGCGGGCAGCGGCAGGAGCGCAGCAGGAGGGCGGCGCGCCTGCCGCGTTCCGTGCGCGCCCGGGGCGCGAAATGTCACGACCCGAGAATTGTAACATAAGGCTTCTGGGGCTGGACAGGGTGGGGTGGACGGCTGCCTGCCCGCCCGCCCGCGGCTGCTCTTGTTCGTGGCGACCCCCAGTATCTCAAGTTGTGCGTTGCGATGAGAAAAAAGTTCAGTGATACGTTAAACCAGGTGGTTTGTGAAGGATTAATCCTTTGCTTGCTTCAAATCTGAACAGGAATCTCCACACAAATGCCCCACATGTGGAAGAACCTTTAATCAAAGAAGTAACCTGAAAACTCACCTTCTTACCCATACAGACATCAAGCCCTACAACTGTGAGCAGTGCGGCAAAGTGTTCAGGCGAAACTGTGATCTACGGCGGCACAGTCTAACTCACACCCCGCGGCAGGACTTCTAGAGCAGCCAGGCACCCGCGCCCGCTCCGGCAGCTCCAACTTGCCCACTTTACTCAAGGACTGTATTGTAGGAACTCACAGACGCGCGCGCACACACACACACACACACACACACACGGAGACACGCACGCAGACTCGGGGCCAAGCTTTCCTACCACGTCTGCGAAACTCGTTTCGAGAGTGCGGACTGCAGGATCGGGCCCCTCTCCAACTCACACCCAAAGCGTAAAGCTCATCTTGTAGATAATCGCGGCTCATTTTAGAGCTCTGTACAGAACGCGTTTTTTCCTTCGTTTGTTTGGTTTTTATCGTGTCAGATGCACATCGGTAACAAATCGGGAAGGCAAAGTATCTCTTCAAAGTGTATTTCAAAATAAATCCTTTTTTTTTTTCCAAATACCTCCTGCCTTGTTGTATTATTCTCTGAATATCTGGGCTTTTTTTTTCCTGCTGTGTCAATGGAATGGTAAAGCATATTGAATAAATTTTCTAGCCGGGTAATTGTACTGTCACAACAATTTTGGTGATCGCTTTTGTTTGGTCTGTTTCACTGTCGCTGTTGTGTTATCTATTGTTAAGCAAAATGAAAGTGCCTTATTTGAGAGTTTATAGCTCTATTACTTAATAGTATGAATGTCTAAATATTAACTTCTGTACTTTTTTTTTCTCGAACGATTTTTTTTAAGAAGAAAAAGAAAGAAATATTTACAAATAAACAGATCTTAGGAAATAATGCATAGAGCCGTTCTTATGCCAAAGCGGCTTATTAGTAACTTATTTGCAGTCAGCCCATATATTGTAAAAGTCATCCCTCTCGCGGGGATTGCAGCAGGCAGCCTCCTGCCTGTAGACTTTGGACACGGGCAATACACCCACGTAGACAGGGACTTTATCCTGCAGAAGACGATTCTTTCCCGACAGCTCTGGAAGCAAACAGCGAGGCGCCAATACCGCCCTCTGCCCGGGGCTCATCCGCGGCTCCTTGGCAGAGCCGCGGCGCTGTAAGCAGAGACCCCCAAAACATTCCTCTCCTCCATCTGCGCTGCCGAGCGCAGGTCCCGCCCAGCGGGTCGCACGGAGAGACGCTGAGGAGAGGGACTGCTCCCCCCTCCCGGGGGATCGTCACCCCACCGCGGGGGTCCCCCCAGCCACTCCCCGTCGGGGTGACTCTTGGCAACTCGGCACCTCCACCCCACGGGCCCGCACGCTCAGTGCCTGCACGCTTCAGTGCCTGCTCTGGCTATGCAGCTAGCAGGATGGTGGCACTGGACGTGCTGGTGCTCCCCTCCCTTGTCATCCTTCCAAGCTCTCATCAGTGCCTCTGGTCCCCTCTGGAAAGGCCTGATGCTAACGCTGAGGCATTTTCCCTGACGTACTGCAGGGTGACTTGGATATGCACCCCACATCTGCCACCCCACTGCTCTTGTCACTTGTGGCACCCTCCCCGCAGTGTTTTGAGTAGTTTGGGGCCCCAAAAGTTATTCTTGTCGTGCTGGGGGTACCCATCCTGCCCTACTCCTTTACCAAACTAAGGATCAGGTTAGAACAGCAGGGAGAAATCTTTCCCCCAGGCTCAGGGAGCCCTGTCCACGGGGAGAGCAATCCCCTTGCACCAGCTCAGCAGAGAGAGCTTTACTCCTAGGCCCCACCTAGATGGATGCCAGAACTCCAGGATGGTCCATCCATGGGGAGGATCACAGATCCTAGCATGCCCCGGGGCAGCAGATGCTGACAGAGCTTGGGCGGCTCCCTGCCACAGGACCAGCAAGGGTGGGAGATGGGAATGGTGCAGCCACCCTGCCTGAACCCTGCTAATGCGTATAGCAAGCAAAACCCAGCAGCACCTGGGCCACAGTCAGGCCATCGGTGCAGAAAGGGCTGCATTGCTGCCTGTGCCTGCTTGTGATCTGTCTGCTGCATCCACAGAGGGCTACCATGCTTGACTGGGGCCAGGGGCAGGGACGCCCAAGCCAGTCCTGCTCTGCCCTAGACCAGGCAGCCAGGCAAAAACCCACTGATGCAGCAGACATGGCAGTCTCAGACTCAGCCAAAATTTCTTATGTGGTCAAGGCCTATCTCTCCATCTGCTCCTGTCAAGTAAGATGGGGAGGCAAAAAATATTTCTGCAGCAAGAAATACTGGCCTGCTGGCTGAAGAGCAGCCTCCCTAGTCGAAGTTCATGTGAGTGACATTTGCTCTCTTCCTCTTCACCCCCTGTGACTTGCACCCCTTCCTTTGCTCAGGTGCTGCACCCCTGGAACTGCCTTCTCCCCCACCCACCCTGCCATGTTGGCAGCCCCTATCCTCCCTCTTCAAACTGCACCTTGCTCCACACTGCTCCTCTCTAAACCTCTCTCCATGGGCATCTCTTGCTCCCTCTTCATGGACATCTTCCCAATATTTGATTTCTTCTTGTCTGAATGAGTCTTCTATTTCCAGTGCATTCCTGTTCTCCCAGTAGGTTATTTCCTCTAAGTTTCTCTGTCCTCATTGTTCTCCGAGTTCCTGTCCCCAGGCCCTTTTACATCCCCAAGTACGCACAGCATGGCTGGGATAACTCCGTTTGAGTAAACACCCCTGTCAGGATACATATGGGCTTAGTCTGCTCCTCATAGGCCAAGTTCTATGTGAAGTTTGTTTGGAAAGAACTTAATCAGATGAACAGTATCAAAAGACGCAATTAAAATGATTGCATATAGCTAAGGCTTTACTTAATTGTTTGAGGTTGCTTGTTTAATAATCTTCCCCCTGAGCAGACTGTAAGTTTATCTTCTGATGATTTCTAAAGTTCAGCACCCAGAAAAAAAGCCCAAATTGCTGAAGGGGGTCAGAGACATGTATCTCTAAGAGTTGGTCCCTGGACTGGTTTTTTTATATTTAAACCAGTAGCTATCATCTTAAAAGGTGAGAGGATGATCTAGTATTTGTCTTTACTATCAACACACTTGCCTATGGCACTGACACGGTCCATTCACTTTTTAAAAGATTGCCTCTCCCTGGGAATTTCAGAGACAGCTATAAAGAACATGTTAAAAATACACATATGGTTTGTTGGTTTTAGACCTGTTGGGAACTGAAATGAGTTCTGTAAAGCTACTTTTTGGGCAGGGCTGGGTTTTTTATAGATATAAAGTGCCATCCTGACTTTCACAATGCAAACACTGAACACAGCAATAGCCCTGTGACTCCTGTTTGTGTCTGTGTGAAGTATCCTCCTTCCCTTCCCTCTGGAGCTCCCTTGTAGAACACAGGACACAGCTCCATACTTCCCAAATCACCTGCTTCCTACTGCCCATGTTTCTCTCTCCTATTGCCCCTTCTCTTTTGGCACTGCTTTTTTTTTGCCTGCCCTGGCGTGGTTCACTCCACACCTTCTGCTGCGTTACAGTGTGGTAGCAGGGAAAAGAACTAGCTGTGGTACATACTGGGGAGAAAAAATAGCAGATAATAAGATATAATGTCAGAGTGATCTCCATTTTCTAGGGGCAAATTACAACTCTTTAGTTTGCATCTGAAAACTGAGCTCTTTGCACATCAGTTACTGATGCTCTCCACAGCTGATGGCGGAGCAGCTCATCCCCACTGAGTGTGTATGAAGTTTTTCTGTGAGGTCATCTTTTACATAGCAACAGCATGTCATGCTACTCCAGACCAGCACAAACTATTCCTGATACCAGTGCAGATTTGCTGGCAAAACACAACTTTACCCAAGTACCACCTCAGGAACATGCGCAGCCCAGATCTAAATGACAGACACCCAGCGGCAATCCAGGAATGCGGCATGGTCCTTTCTCCCTGGAGCTAAGGGTCCCTTTGAGTAAAACATGTGAAAACCCATTATTTATTGAACTCCTCTCTGCCCTCCCTCACTTTATCCCCCTTCCCTCTCACTGCTCTACTTTTGGATGTTTGCTTCAGGAGCTGCTTCTCTTACCTCAGACTCATCCTGTGCTACACCCTGCCTCCTGCCTAGTTTCCCCTCCATCTCCATCCCTATGTTTTCCCTTCTGTTTCAGTTTTGCCTTCCCGTGTCTCACTCACCCTGTGTTTCAACCTATTTTCCTGAACAATTTCCTTCACTCAGATTTTTTGGTTCCCTCTTTTGAACTGTCCCAGGTTTCACTTGTTGCCTCATTCTGTTCTTCAGCCACCAGCCCATATGAGCTTCTCTGTCTTCCCTGACCCAGAGCTCATTTCCCCTCCCTGATACTTCTCATGTGCTGCTGGTTCTCCCTTGCTGACCCCACTGATCAAAGCCATGGCATTTGGGAGCCATCAGTGCGGGTGCCATAGATACACTCAGACCAGTCCAACCATGCTGGGTCTGATGCAAAGCAGCATCATGGTCCCAGGAGGACCAGGATTAGTGTCACGCGCAGCCAATGGCAACCTGGGCTGCTCTAAGTGGAAGCACAGTTGGTAGCAGCGCTGCAGCCCCCAAATGTCGCCATGAAGGTCAAGAGGAGCCGGTGATTCCACGTGCAATGTACTGGCCCCAAAATATCAAGACTGAGTTTGCAGTTAGCCGGCTAAGCTGCACCGGTGGGTCAGAGATTCTGATCATTCCATGCCCCTAATATTGTAACTGCAGATAGTCCTTTATATGTAGAGGAGTGACTTGGTTTACCAAACTACATTACACAAGAAATTAGGCATATATTGCTTTTATTTTAAAATTGTACTGTTTCCAACCTATATTAGTCTTCTCACAGCATATCTCTTCCTTCCTATGTATGGAAACTTGTATTAACTATTTCTCAAACTTATAACATTGCAATTGTGACAAACATAGGGTGACTACTAGCCAAAACGTTTTTTTACTGAAGTCCCTAAAAAGGGGAATACTTAGATTGAAAAATACTTATTTACATTCAAAATAAAGCAATCATATCTGTATAAAATGTTAATTTTAATATCTACTTTCAAAAATCCATCTGGGATGTTTGTGAAACTTTAACTAGAAATGTCTAGTTTATCAAACCAGATACAAAAATATCTACACTGAAAACACTAAATATCTTTCCTAAATCTGTGGAATTAAGGCAATGGAAGTGTAGGTTGCTTCCTCTCCTCCGAGCCTCCCTCGCAAGCCTGAGCACCCTCTCCCAGCTGCAACTTTCAAACACTACTTGGGACTTCATGGTATGTGGAGCAGGACCCAAAGGCAGTGTGTGGGACCCAAAAATGCTGGCCTTGCACCATCATCCTCACACAATCAAGCTGGAGCAGTGCATGGTCACCATCCCTGGGAAAGTTTCTTCCTCTGTCAGCACTGGGGCAAAACTTTGCAATGCAGATTGACTTAAAATATTTAACTTAAAATTTGCAGGTGCGGAAACACCAAACTCACCTAAAGTGAGTGGTCTACACAGTGGGGACCTACTGGCCTGGCTGTACCAGTGAGGAATGTAAACTGGCTGCATCCCCAGCCCACATGCAGGCAGTGGTACAGGTGGGTATGGGCATGGGGCACAGGGCACGGCTTCAGCAGACACCCCACCTGCTGTGCTGGGAGATGCAATGGCCCCAGGGGATGGACAGGCACCTCCTCTCAGGTCTGGTGATGCTGGTTGAAGGCAGCATCTCTCTTGGCTGCGGGTGACTGCCAGTCCCAGCAACCAGGCCTGGCAGCAGTCACAGGACTGGTTTGGATTTTGAGAGTTGAGGAGCACTCCCACAGGCTCTCCTCCACTGGGGCCGCAGTGAAAGGGGGTTAAGGAGGGTGCTGGGCAGTCCCTGGGATGACCAGGAACAGCTGAGGGAATCTCCAGGCCTTCAGAGTCCATTTGCCACCAGCCTCCTCTCAGCAGGAGAAGGGGAACAGCAGGACTTTCGCTTCCCTGAAATTCTTATAGGATCCAGAGAGTGGCTCCATCGCCTCACAGGGCTGAGCGCTGTGGTGGGGAGAAGATTACAAACCCCTGCTCTTTTGACTTTCTCTCTCTGCAGAAATCACCCAGACTTCTGGCTTTGAAATTTCACCTTCCTTGCAGATCAGGGAAGGAAACCTGCCGGCACGGGTGGCGCCGCTGGTGTCCTGCCACAGGCAGTGTTGCAAGACTCCCATTGCCCCCCGGGCAGAACCTTGACCTGCAGCTCCCTTGCCATGCGCTTGTGAGGGCTCTCCTACACACTGGGGCGTTTTGGAGACCCATTCATCTGGGGGAAGGAGATTGACTGTTGCTTGCTTTTCTTCCCTTCAAGTGTAAGAGGAAATAAAACCTTTATTTCTTTTTTCCTCAGAGGTTATTTACAAGGCATTGTCTCTGCTACTGCCAGCTGACATCCTTTGGCGTCACTAGCACTCAGTGCACTGAAGATGCCTCAAGGTGTGTCAGTCGTGCTTCACGTCAATGCGCCTTGATGTATCTCTTTGGCTGCAATTGAAAGGTACAGTTTCTAAATCTCCCTGTGACCCATTTTACATGGATCACTGGCGCGCTAGAATGTAGCTGCTCCTTCCCATCGTGTTAATGCAAGTTTGCCTGCGTTCAAAGCAGCCTGGGCTCCACATGCCATGCTGAGCACACACGGAGAGCTCGTACTGGGGTCTCGGAGTGAAACGGGCATGGTTGCTTCAGACTTAATATCTTCCACACAACTTACACGCTTTAAGTGTTTTCATTGCTGTATCACGATCCCTTTATTTAAACCTTGTAAATTCTTTAGCTTGATAAACATAGGCAGACAGCTGGATTATCTTAATCTTGAGGTTTGCAGTCAGCAAGCGCAGGGAATGCTCCCAGGTTGCAGAGGCACCCTCTCCTGCTTGGGTCCCATGGGCCCCCCTAGCTAAGCTCAGCACTCAGTGTGCCACCAGGAAAAGGACAGAGCACCGGCAAGGGAGCAGCTCAATACCGGCTATGGTCACAGGCTGCCTGCCTGAGTGCCCTTGAAGCCAGCCCTGGGGATGGCCTTAATTAATACTTCCAGTGCAACCCTATGGCTCCCTGTGCTGTGTGTGTTGGCTGCACACTGCCCTGTCTGCCTCCGTGCTGGGCTGGAAAGGAGGGCGGCGGGAAGGCAAACCCGCAGGGGCTCCTCTAGAAGGCCCCAAGGCCCAGCTGGTATGGCAGATGGGATTCACGGGCAGCTCCAGCCCCGGGCGTGCTCAGGCTGCCTGCGAGGGCAATGCAAATGCGGTGCACCTGCCTGCGGGGCGCCACGGCCCCCAGAGTCCTGGCTGGGGTACAATGTAAACCCAGGGCTGATTTAGTCCGGAGCTGGTTCTGCTGGATGAATCATTTAACAACACAAGCACCCCATGACTTTGCCTCTCATTTCCATGTTGTAGCCTCCTTTTCCCACTTCACAGTGGAAATAATGGCCTGATCGTGGGCATGAACAGCAACAGAGAAACGCTAGGAAAATAAGGAAGTGTTCCAGGGGATTTCAGTTACATATATGACAGAACAAATTTGTGTGACTGGGTCAGATCCTCCCCCACTTCTTTTGCCATTCGTCTGTTATCCTCTAATTTTATTTCACAAAAAGTGGGTCTTGAAATTATTGCTGCATTAAGAGGCACGTGGCAGCTCATAGCACCATCTTATGTTCTTGCCAAGTTACGACCATAGCTTTGTCAGGATTCATATTTTCAAACTCCCATTAAAAAGCTTAAAAGCTGCCTAACAGATTTTCAGTAATTCAGCTGTGGGCGACTCGCATTTTTCTAGGTCTCCATTGCCTAGTTAAAATAAAAATCAAACTCTAGACACAGCAAGCTTTCAATGAAAAATTAGACTGCAATGTAGTTGTGTGGTCCTGTCCTTTCCTGGGGGGCACAGCAGGCTCAGCTCCCTAAAATCACCCAAGAGATCCAAATGACCTGGGTTTACGGTGCGGGAGCAGGTGCTGTACGGACCTTGCTGTCTTTGCCCAAGCCTATCCTTACATAGGCAGAATGTGCTTGTCTGCTCCAGCTGGGGGGTGAGGATGCAGGCAGATGAAAAAGTTGGGGGGGAAAACGGGATGTGAAAGTTCAGCACTTCAGCTACTGCTCAGAATCTGCTCTTATGTATTCCTTAACCCCTCATAAATGCTATCTCACTTCCCCCCTCCCACAGGGGATGAGATACCTGGCTTTTGCTACAAGGTACTAGGGGTAAGAGAGTGAAGGTGGGCACTTGCCACCACAGAGCAGGCAAACTGTAGATTGATGCCATCTTGTCCTACAGTTAGTTGGTTGTCTCCCTAAACTCTGGGCACAACAAATTAATTTCCCTAAAAGCCCCACTTATAGTCCTGATTCAGGCGAGGGAATGGCATGGGAATGTTCAATGGGGCCTTGCCTCACCGGCAGCAATGTGGTTTGACTGAAATTCTTCAGGTTTCAGTAACAGGAAATTGCAGGTGAGAGAACGCCCTGTAAAGTGCATTTGAACAGTTTCTGTCTCAAGCGGTGAAAAGTAACATCTCCCTGAGCTCTCAGTTTTAACACTGTTATTAATACTATTTTTTCTAATAGCATTGAGGTCAATGGAGCATCAGGATCTTGTTGTAGGAAACAACATCCCAATGATGGTCAAGAAACCCACATTCCACCACCACACAGTTTGCTGTCTAAATGTCCCAGCAAACCCCCAAGCACTTTACAGCATCGGAGCCAAAATACAGATGGTTAGGAAGGTGACTCTATTAAAAAAACTGGTTTTGAGGTGTTTCCTCTGCCAGCAGAAGAGGCACCCCTGAAATACTCCTCAAGGCAATGACAGGTGCTGTTCAGGGGCCATGAGAGGAGAAGTCAGAGTTTTGGCCTGTGCATTATTCCTCTTCCTTGGAAAGCCCCAGGGACTCTTCTCGTACAGGCGCTTGCAATGCTGTGGTGGGAGAAAATTGCTGCTTCCAAATTGGATGGGCTTTGCAAACTGTCCCTGAGGACTTAACACCACGCTGGTTTCCACGCCGCACTCACTGGTAATGTAGACACTCTGTGGTAGAATAGAGGCTGGTCAAGATGGTTGAATGAACTACCATTAGTTGCTGCAGCACTGAAGTGAGAAAATTATATTCTTCTAAAGCAGCCAGGAGAGGGCTGAGTGCACGGCTTACAGGAGCAAGGCTGGCTGCTTTCTGCCCCATGGCGAGGCAAAGACTCTTCCCACTCCCTGAGGACAATAGGCCCAGTCCTAGGAGTGGACTGGTTTCAATATGGGACTCTCCATCTTGATCCAGTTTGGATGGGTCAAGACATGTTGAGACATGCCCTTTCAATATGCTGCATTTTATTAAAACCAAAGTAGCTGTGGGCCAGATTGTAAAACTAGGTGGGCCTCATTTGTCTGTCCCTACTGTAAGCCAATGAAACCTTCAACATACCCAAACTCTCACCTTTTTACCCATTTCAATGAAAAAGCATCACTAATAAAAGAAAATGACTCACCTAATGCTAAACCTGAGCTCTGCAGATCAGCTTTGATCAAATTCACTGACATTTGGATAACTGCATTATTATAACTAAAACATCTTTTAAAGTTTTTTTTTCCAGACGCTCATTCTTTAAACTTTGCTTTGATCACTGTGCATATCCTTTTCAGCAGAAATTTGTCCACAGAGGGTGAATTTTTTTCATTTGTTTTTCATATGGATTCTCTTTCCTTTGTTCGTATTTTAAATCAGTGAAGCTACCCTTCAAGCTAGCCCTTATAATAAAAATGCAGCTACTGTGCGGCTTTTAACAACTCATTTAACCCATATGTGCCTCAGTATTCTTGTTAGCAACCCATGGCACTTATTTATGCAATGAGACTGATCATGAGGCTTAATTAGATTTTTTTTCTGGTAGGATAAAGTAAACATTTCAGAAGGGCAGAGTGGGGAAGTGGTGGTCACTGTTATGGTGGTCTGACACCACCAATTTGTAATATGTTACAACAGTAGTGTTACAAAATGCTGCATAAAAGGGTATTTCTTTCAGAAAGCACTTTCGAATTAGTTCAAGTGCTCCAGTTTCCAAGTAAGTCACAATCCGAGACAATTAAAATAAATGGAAGCAGGAATGTGTCAGGACAATTACAAATGAAAAGATTGAAATCACTGCAGCTGGAAGGGAAAAAATTTGCCTGTGTATAAGTGTGCATCTGTGTATGAAGCTCAACTTTACATGCTGAGTAGGACAAAGTTTGACTTTTCCTATGGAAAAAAATTCCCACATCTATGATGCAGTAAGACTTAGTTTAGCAATAAAAAAAATGCATTTTTCCAATTTTTCCTTTCAGACAAGCAGAAAGAGAGTTTAATTTGCTAATCATCGTTTATTGTGATGTGACCATCCAGCTGGGGAAGGCAGGTGCTGGTCACTCATTCCCAAAGAGGGCGGCTGCCTGGCTCTGCCCTCAGCGCTGTCTTGTTAGTGGTTTTTTACAGCACGGGCAGAGTTCTTGTTATAGCTTGTAACAGAGGTGGATTAACCGCAGATAATTTTCAAAACTTTGAAGTCTAAAGCTGTAGCACCTTTTACCGTATTGTAGAGGGAAAAAAAAAAAAAGTGCATGTTGTGCAAATAACGCTTTGCTGGTGAGGCTCTTGCCCGGCTCGTACCAAAGTGCAGCCTTGGAGACTCTCAGCTCTGCCTGCGCGGCCATTTTGCAAACACGTCCGCGTGTCATCTACCAGAGCGAGCCCTTCAGCCCCGCGCGGCTCCGGCTCCGATAAAGTTATTTATGAGCGCGCACATTTGCAGAGATCAGGCCCCACAAGTGTTAGCTCCGCATCACGCTTCTTAGGGATGGTTTGTTTTCCCCAAACACTTGAGGCTGAGGATTCCTATTAATGTAAATCTGCTTTAAACAGGAGATAGTCATTTTTTAATGCCGACATTCTCTAATATTTTCATGATGTGGCTCATACCTTAATAGATAGCAGTTGCGGTGCAGATCTAGCCACGCAGCCCGCAGTTGCAAAACATATTTGCGGTAATGAGAGCCCTTGTCGACATGGAAAATTAATATTAGGAAAATTAACGTAAGGAAAACCTTTAATGGGTTTTTGCCTGTGTCTAACGCAATTTAGCAGTTCACAGAAGGAAGGAATTTAGCACCAGGTGAGTAGCCAGCTCTTCAGAAATCGTGTTTTGTTGACCACATTTTCAGACCTGATGTTTTGATGTAGCACATTGGGAGGAACATCTCCTTCATAAACAACAGCATGAAACATCACACTCAGGATCCCGCCTGGCAATCTCAGCTGTCAGAACTTTGCCCACAAGAAAGAATCCCTTGGCACAAACGTTTTTCATGTTGGTGCCCTTTCTCTTTGGGCAAGTGTTTTGAAAGCTCAGACACTTCAGCAGGACAGGAGAGCGGCTTCATGCACAAACCCACCTACCAGTGACGGGGTGAAGAGATATGTTGTCTTTCCATAAATAGCATCTGTCAAGTCCTCTGGCAAAACAGAAGGAGCAGTTTTCCCAATAAGAAAGGCTGCTCTGCTCATTTATTGCGTGTTCAAGGAGCATAGTGTCACAGCAACAGGGCAGCGTGCAGACACTGCTCAGCACAACAGGGGAGGAAATCCTGGATGGGGACCAGCCTTCGCTGCCTCCCATCTCACCTCTGTCCCCCCAGCCCACAACTGCCACCCTGTCAGAGAACGCTGATGTTGGTATCAGTTTTGGTCACAGTGCTCTGTGTTTAGATGTTAGCATCTTTTGACTGTTTTCTGGGTTTCTCTGGAATGAAGGAATTTTGTCATGTTTTTCCCCTCTTTGCTGCTAGGAAGGTAGGTACTGGCCCCCTTCATTTCCTGCTGATTGTGGATATTAGAGATGATGGAAGCACAAGATATCAGCATAACATAACAGAAATTAAGGGCAGAGAATTTTTTGAAAGAAAGCCTTTTTTTTTTTTCAATTTAGACAGCTTGAAATTGTTTTGCTTTGTGTAGCTCCTGTCTAAATTTCTTGAAAATAGTACTTGGCGAGAGGGAAGGATTTTTTGGTAAATGTTGTGTATTGTCTGCTATTTTTCAAGGACTGGGCAGACTCGTAACAGCCTTCTGAGTCCTCCCTGAGGAACACCAATCACGAGAGAAAGGGTTGCATTTGATCGATATGAAACGTGTGTGTGCAAATAAAAGGAACAGCAAATCCAGCTCCCTTATCTCCCTTCCTTCTTGCATGCCAGATCACCTTCAGCATCAGCCCCAGTCCTGCAGTTGCTACTTTCAAGCAGGTCTCATGGACACCAGCTGTGGTTCCTGACCTGCTCTGGGTACAGATTCACGCCCTGTCTTTCCTTATCCCTTCCTTTCACCCTTTCATTTCCACAGCCCAAAGGAAGCAAAAATGAAAGTCAATTGTTTACTGCACTTGTTCAGAATAAAAAAGATGTCAGAAGTTCTCTGAAAGTAAAAGACAATAACTATTTTCTAAAACACTGACATAGTGTAGTTTTTTAAAGAAAGACTCTGCTGCTCATTCATTCGTTACTGAGAGTGCACAGAGGACAAGGCTGGTTTTATCACAGGACAGACTGTCTTCCTGGAAATCCCAACAGACACATGGAGAAATGTTAACTTGAAAGATCTTTCAGGATTTGGATAGCTAGTTTTAACCAGTTAAGAAATAATTTATTCTTGATAACTAACTCAGAGAATCATTAAACCAGATTGACTAGCAATGTGTTAGTGTTCATCATCATCTCGAATACTGGCAGTGGCTTATCGCATTGTTCAGGAATAATACATTGAGAACACACGCTTATAAAATACAAATATTTGTGCCTTTTCTGTTCTGTCTATGCCCATCTCATATATCCCCAAATATTTAATATGACTCAATTTTGCAACATGAATGGTTAATTCATAATTAGTTTATATACAAAATGTAATAGAGTAATGCAAATATTGCACTCCCCTCCCCCCCCTCGGCAGACTGAGAGAATTAAAATCAACTTTATTTAGTTGTCTCTGTTGTTTTATATAGAATAGATAACACATATATATTTGGACATGTATACATTAACACCCCCTGCCCCCCTCCTCAAATATATATGATGTTTTATGAGTAAACCAGTTGCATTTGTCATTGATACTAGCAAATAATGGACCCAATGCAATCACTTTACAGTTTTCTATCACATAAATTCAGTACAAGAATATTAAAATAATATATACTTACCATACTACAGTAGAAAGTTTTCTGTCTAGATTTCAAACTCTATGCTCATCTCTACTAGAAACCACTATTTTGTCTTACTTTGCTATGTTCCTTTCTCATCAGAAAAATTACTGCTCATATTCTCATAAACCATTCAGCAGAATGATAAAGATAAAACGGTGCACAAAGAATAGAGGACAACAGTTTATATCAAACAATGCACATCAAAGAGGGGAGACTCCACTTCCTTTTTGCTACCTCCACCCATATATTTTCACATTAATCAAATCATTACTACATCATTGCAAGTAACCACAAATGGCTCCTATTAATCAATTTTTTCTCATTCAAAATAATTTTTATTAAATCCTTAACAATCATTATATTAAAATAATACGCTTTTAAATAGTTGATAATGTAGAACATTTGAACTTTTAGTTCTTGTTATGTGGCCCCCAAAACAAAAACACCTCAAAAGAGAAGAAAATCCAAAATTTCAATTAATCTCAACCAGAATTTCAAGCAATGACAATACTGAAGAGACTTTATAATACCTAATATCCCCTGATTTCCAATCCATATGTGAATCTAAAATAACTTCTCGCTTGACTCCGTTGATCAGAATTGTCAATGGAATAGAAACTTCAGTAATTCCTAAAGGTAGCAAAATGTTATTTGCTATGATTTCAGCTTAAAGTATCTGTTTGTTGATATCTGCTTTTTCTCTCTTTCAGAAAGCAGAGAGGATTTGTTCGTTCATGGTCTTTAAAAACACTGTCTTATTTTCATTAAGCTAAGCCCAATGCTGATGTAATTCTTGCATTACAAAGGTCTTAATTTAAACCATGACATAAATGCTTTTCATCAGTTGATTTTTTGTTCTTTGTGCCAAATTTCTTGCATTTTTAAAATAAAGAATATGGTGCATAATAACTGCTGTGGGACAGGCTGCTTTATTCTTCAATATGAAAGACAAATGGGGTGTGACATGCATACGTTTCAACATGCAGCACTTACTTCTTCAGGACCTTTACTTTTCCCACTGTTTTCTCAGTAGACTATTTCACTTCCTTTGAATCAGGCCTAACGATAACACCGGATTTGAAGCACAGTTCTCGGCGTTGAGCACACTGACGGGACCAAGAGGTGAAAAGTGCTTCTAATCTCTCTCCTCTCTCTCTTTCTCTCCCCCTCCTCTCCTTCTCCCGCTCCCTGCCTCCCTCTCCCTCCTTCCCCCCCCCCGCCCCACTCACGGATTTGGGGTCTGCAGATGATAATTTACAGAGCGTTTTGGAAGAAGGGTGGGGATGCATTCCTAACACCCCAAATCCTGGTTTGCATTACACATTAGGGATTTCAAAGCACACCAAGATTTAATCATAATCAGAAAGTAGAGAAATCGTTTCTACAACATTCTGCTGCTTTCTTTTTCTTTTTTTTTTTTTTCATCCTTGGTATCACTGTAACTAATACAGCAAAACTGCACCGTGATTGTGTCACGCTATCATTGCAGTGATCGGTGAGCTGTGCTAATGCATCTGGGAAGACTGCATTACTTGTTTGGGTATTATTCTGAGTTTAGGAGCTTGTTTAATTTTCAGACGGAGTCAAAAGGCACAAGCTGTTTCTCTACTTAAATTTGAAAGTGCTGAAGAAATTTTTCTTGACTAATGTTAGTCCAAATGAATCAAGATTACAATGGAAAGGATGCAAATATTTTATTTAAGCAGAAGTTTCAGTGCGATCTATGCTAACGCCAAATTGCAGCATTAGTTCATTGACCTCCATGGGACAATATTGTCAGATACAGAACAGGTTTAGAACATCTCAACTGATTTTGTGGAAGGAATAAAATCTTTCAATGGACTGTGCATCGACTGCATTTTAGAAGATGTTGACCTGATACTTCTAAGTTTGTCCCGGCTTTATATTTTGTCCCTAAAGGAATGCTCTTTAAATTGCCAAAAGCAGAATACAGTGACACGTTGATCTTTAGTCTGTCAACTTTCTTGTATTATGCAAGACACTAAATGAAATGGAAAAGGTATCTTTTTTATTCAGATTAAGTATCTGTAATTCTCTAATTTTACTTGATGTCATTTAAATAGATCGATTTTATTTCCTCAATATTGGGCACCTCAATAAAACTGAAGCTGAGGAAATCAGTATTTTTACTATTAAATACTTAGGACTGCAGTATGTTGCATATTTCTAAATTGCAGACTACATCAGTAAGGTTGGATTTTATTTAGTTTGGGTTTTTATCATTTCTCCTTTATTCACATTATTGTCAGTGCAACATTCTGTTGCATGGACCTGAGCTGAAGAGAGCAGGACTATTCTTTAAGGGTGTGTTCATCTTTACATTTTTTAAGCATATTTTGATAGATTTATATCAAGGCTGAAGTAATTCACTCTGGGACAAACTTGGCATCAAAACTTTTAAATACAAGCAGATTTTTCTTTCAATATTTTTTTAAAGAAAATTTAAAAACAATTCGGCATGTTTTTAAAAGCTAAGGTTTAAGTTCTGATTTATTTTAAGTCAATGGGAGTTATGCCATGACTTCAGTGGAGCCAGGACTTCCTTCAAATGATGGGAAACAATTACATTCAGCATTTTCAGATGGATATTTTGTGCTTGTGTAAATTAAAATTGTCTCTTTTTTGGGGGGGTGGCAGGGTATACATATTGCATAATCCATAGCGTGAACTCATCTCTGGATATCTTTCTGTTAAGTGGCTATCTTTTTTTCATTAAGATAAGTAACAGTGCAACATATGTGGTTACTTGAGAAATTCCTCAGGATCTTTAGTGGAGTCTTTCGGGATAAGATGTGAAATCAGCCGTTGTCATTCATGACAAAGATCCTACATAGTTTTTCCAAAGAGTTTGGCATGCCAATAAGAATGGATAAGCACGAGTGATTGTAATTTGCCCGTGCACTTTCCATCTGACGTTTGGAACTGAGATGGGACTTCTGCCTTTCCAGCCCTTGGCTACCTTTGGGTACCTTCGCATTTAAGTAACTTACCTCTTTGGCAGATCAGGAGAGACTAGAACTTAATTGATATTCCTTGCTTCCCAGAAAGACAAGGTTATTGTTGTCAAAATCCTGCTTACCTTCATCAAAGGACAAAACCTGACCCCGGAGAAGTATTAAAGGACTGCCTGCATGGGGTACCTATGGGATGGGACCAGTCTCTCTCTCTCACAGGTTAAGTCTGTTCAAAAGAGCTTTATCTCACCTTTCACCTGGCCTTATGACTCCAGCTGTGTTCAGATAAAGCGATACTAAAGAGATGATACAATTTTTTGTACAAGGGACAAGTAGTTCAACCAGACCTATCCCAAACTCCCTGGGCCCCTGATACTCCCTTGGGGTTTAACCCTGCATGTGGGGCCTTCAGGCCAAGCCAAGCTAGTGTAGAGAGGACATGCAGGCAGAGTGGGACAGTGCCTGGCTCTGCCAGTTAGTGCCGGTATTCCTGCAAGTGTTTCAGGATGTTAGAAACCGGACCAGCTGTATTGTCGTAGTCTGAGATATGAGCCAGTATCTAAGCCTTTTTTAGGTGTTCCCTTTGCGAATGAGATTGATGATAATTCTCTGGTGCAATCCTGCTTATTTACAGAGAATAAACAGCGTCTGCTCTCCCAAACCCTGTGAGGGACCAGCAGCACCATGCAACACCATTGGCCAGAATCTCTGGCCAGCACTTCCAGAGGGTTTCTGATGAAAGGGAACTCTGCTCCCTGCTTTCCTCTCTGTCTCTGCTCAGCTGCTCCCTGGCTAATATCCCTCCTAGCACACAGATTGTGTGGACCTTTGTCTCTGTTGCCTGCACACCTCACACCCTCTGCACCAAGGAAGGCAGGGCTCCCATGTGCTGCAGGTGCATGTGCTGTGCAGCCCAGGGAGATGAGAGCTTACATATGTCCTCCTCCTCTGCCAAAGTGCTGTGAACCTGAAAAAAACTGGGTCGACACCACATTATGGCCATGCCCTCCCAACCTGGGCACAGGTATGATAGAGCTGCCCTTGGCATGTGTACCATGGCTGCCTGCCCTTCCAAAACACTTGGCAGAAAGCTGAGTGACAAGTGTCACCTAATTATCCAAATAAATAGTCTCTTCTGCTAGATACACGTGTACTATGGCCTTTTGAGCTCAAGTGTGTATCCTACCGTGCTTATGATGAACAGGCAACATTGCAAAGGCTTGAAACTGCGAGTGCTGACAGTAAGCATCAAGGCAAGGCTGAACAGTGAGCTGGATTCGGCTAAAGTCAACAATTGCTCTGTAAGCAAACACAGAAACAGAGCCAAGAGAGTGGAACGCTTTTATTCCTTCCTCCACATATAATGTTCTGCAAATGGAGTCCCTGTGTGTCCGGGCCATTCTCTGTACGTAAATGTACTATTGCAGTGTGTAACTGCCTCCACACATACAGTTTCATCATTGTATTAATTTCATCCTATATTCATTATATTTCATTTCACGGGGAATAACTATATTACATGTTAATACTATCAGCAGTTTGCACTGTTAACATTGTATTGTACTCCCATAAAATCTAATAATAATTCCATATTTAGAATAGGTAGCCCTACACCCCTAATCTAAATTTATATGATCAAACATCATTTTTTTCTGCTAGGTTGAAGCATTTTCTAAAATTTTATAAGTTTTTTTTATTTTTTTTACATCAGCATACTGTCCAAAGCCTAACATAGATCCCACAAAAGCTCAATGCTGCAGGGACTGCCAGGCAGTGGGATGTCGCCTTGTGCTGCTGTATTTTGCAATACAGTTAATACTACCTGGTTCTTCATCAGTACAGTCCTTTCCACCTGCCTTAACAGAGAACTCTCTTCTTACCTTCTATTTCCACAGTTGTGATCTGTTGTGTTATGGCTGTGACCAAATACACCTGGTAGATGCATCTGCAGTTTAAGGTAAACACATAAGGTGTTTCATGGTGTGATGGGAAGTTGTCATTTCAATTTGTGTAGCTTTTAGTGTATGCAGAAATGATGTGTTTCTGTGTGCATCTTTTAAACATTGTAGCCTTTTTATTTTGTTGCTCAGAGTAAACACTGGGCTCTGTATATCCATCCTGCTCTCCATCTGGTATTCTGAGACTGCAAGCAGTAGTAAAGGTGGGGCTACAGACATCAAAGATACTCATACATCTTGAAACTAAGCACTGTGCTAAACTCCCTTTAATGCTTCTGTGGGAAAGTGTCTCCATATGTCATCCCATGTATTTTCTTTGCTATTTAAAGTATTGCTTAATAGTACACTAAGCTGGTGGAAAACTATTTGCTTTGTTGGGTTAGCTCTACCCTGGCTTAATGCAGGGCTGGTTAAGCACCAGAGCCGGCGCACAGGAGCGAGCGGGACCAGGAGCAGTTGGAATGGGAGAAAAGGAACTGGGGCACCCAGAAGGAAATGGGGTTTCCACTGCTGGGAAGTGGTTATCAGTCCAGCTGATGGCTGGCTGGAAGGTGTTAAGGCAGGGGTGTCACTGGACTTGCACTTCATCACTTGTACAAACACCCCATGAGAAAGAGTGGTCTGTATCTGGGAAGTATTTTCAGACCTTTTAAATCCCCACCCCCATCTCCTTTGCTCGAGTCCTTGGACTGTTCTTCCCAGCTTCGTGCTTTCTCTCTCTTCTCCTCAGGAATTAGAGCACCTTCCTGCAATCCTGGTGTCTTGTTTCTTGTCTTCTCTGTCTTCCAGTGATTCTTTCAGCTCTGTAATCACTCTTCTAACAAGTCCCCTAGAAAATCCTTCTTATGCTCCCCTACTAATTTCTGGAGGGCTCTTTCAGATTTTGACTTTGATCTCATTCCCTGGTTTCTCTGCACTTCGTCTCTGAACAACCTCCTCCACAAACAGACATGTAGAACTCATTATTGTGTCATAGACCTACCGTCCATCTTCTGCTGTGTCCTCCTGCCTTTCACTTTAATTATCTGCTTTCAAACAAAAAAGTCCATCCTTACCCATTTCTTAAATCTGGGCCGCCATACATCCAGGAACACAGTGCCATCTTTTGTGTCTTTTCAGCTTCTGCAACTTTGGAGGGGCAGTGACCAACAAATTCCCCCTTGGCCATTCGCTGACACCTCTTGGGCCATTGTGATTTTTTTTGGCTGCTGCTCCATTTCTGCAAGACACCCAAGCAAGAAATCACATTAAGAAGTAGCTTAACTATTTGACCTGGGCTATTGCAGTGGTCAGGGGTCCCACTCTTGTAGTAGGGCTTCTCGTTTACAAGACAGAGTTACATTAGTGAAGGTCTTTGTGGACAAACTCTTTGATTCAGCCCTAAATCTTTCCTCTATGCTCTTCTCCCTGTCATCCTGCAAGACGTGACCGGAGTGCACGAGGCTGTTTGCATGAGCGCTCTGGCAGAACCCTGCCTGCGTGTTACATGGTTATGCCCTTCACGTCAGAGGCTGCGCTCAACCCCATGTTCACTCTTTTCATTGCAATATCCCAGAAGGAAAAGTTACAAGCCTTCAATTGCAATGTTTTTATTGGAATAAGGGTGATTTTTCTAAGGTGACTTTTAAACAGATGGCAGAAAATGTCAAGGTTTCTGCTAGTGTTTAACTGCAATATGGCATTGATGTGGAGGCTGCATTATCAAATGGTAATGAACTCCAATCCTACAGGATGTGTGTGGCCAGCAGTTGCACTTACTCCGTGCGCTTTTTTAAATCTTACCATTCATAACTACACATGACTCAAGCTTACCATACAGGAAAACTGTTTTGTCTCTCCCTCCACTCATATTATTCATAATAAAAATAGATATTATACTATCTGTTTTATATAAATATGTATAATCAAATTTTCCAAATATCTGCACATAAGGAAAAGTACTTTTGATGATCAGAAACTGAGTGCCCACTACCTGGTACCCAAAAGACTTCATAGCATTTGAGTCTGAAAAAATCAGGTCTCACAGCTCCTCAAGAGGCAGCCAGGTACAGCGATACGAGAACTGCTTTGTGTTTGGGAAGGCTAAAGAAGAAGGGGGTTGAGCAAACTAAACCCATGCATTCAGGACTAGAAAAATGCTGGGCCATAAATTAAAACTTTTCAAGGAAATCAAATTCTACTTACTTTGTTGGAAGCATGACTGTGTTCCTAGCCAGAGGAATGAGCACAGTTGATCCCTGTACATATAGTTTTCTGACTTTAACAATTTGGACACAAGAGAAAGTATCTCTCTGACTCTTCTATAGAGGGACCCTTTTTCCTGCACTGATCTGAGCAGGGCTGTAACAGTATAAGTGAGGACAGGACTTGACTTGGCCCTGTGTTTGTGCTTATATTATTGCCCCTATTCAAAGAGTGGAAACTTGCTGGATTTTTTCCATTAAGAGGAGAAATCGATGATAGGAGTCAGGAATGTCTTTGGTTTATTTACAAAGCATGTACTCAGAATCTTGTTTCTCTGAATGCAGTAGAAACAAACAACAGGCACTCCTCTTACTCAGAGTTTCCAAGCTTGAGCCTGCAGTGCAGTTTGCTCCCCATAGAGCGGTGCAGCTCCGGTTTGGGCCCCTCCCAGGTCTGCTGCCCGGGCTGCTGTTTCTTATGGACAGTGAGGTGAGACATGCACATGCACACACCCACCCTGGGCCCCCCTCTGGCCCTCATCTCACCAGCTGGCTTCCTAACCTCTGCATGCCACGACCCATTCTGGCCAAACTCAGCCTTCTTCTGATCGAGCTCCGGTAGGATTCGGGTGGCATCTTCTGTTGCCTCCAGCCTCCTACTCCTGAAGAGACTAGAATGCTCTTTGCATCTAGCTTGAAGGATACACACATGCAGTAGCTTTTCTGAGGTATGTGACAATAGATTAAAAAACTTCACTGCCATGAAAAGTCCATATAGATACAACCCACACGTGCCTAGGCACACACAGGCACACTCCTGCATGCACACATGTGCAACTTCTAAGCCTTTGGAACATCTGAGTAACTTGTAGTATAAGAGAATTACAAAATTGCTTCATAGTTGTCTAAATAATTTACAATTCTTTGTTTCTTTATTGCAGGCCAGATTTCACACTAATTTTACAACCAAATAGCTTTTCTCAGATTTGTGGCATGAGCTTTTGTTGAAGGGAAATAAGTAAATGATAGCAAAAAATCTTGCAATTTAAGTATCATTTCTGAATGCCTGTGACAAGACAATGTTCTCACATTTCAAACAAGTGCTAATTTTTATGGTATCCAGCCAGTCACTCTTGAGGTCTGTTAGTCACATTTTGATAGGAAGGTGCAATGCATATTGTCAGAAAGAGATTTTTCATTCCATGGAAAGAATTCCCCAAGCTTTTCAAACTGAAAAGGGGGGGACTATGGGCAGCACAGTTACACTGTGCTGTTTTTCTCAGCTCACAGTCTTAAAACTTTTCTCCGTCGTAATATTTACTTGTAGCAAAGAACATTAGAGTAGTTATAAGTGCAAGTGAAGCTAAAAGCAGATTCTCATCAGAACCCACTGTGCAAAAAGTAGAAAGCTGATGGAAGAAAATGCTCTCATGGGGTTGTAGCTTTGCAGTGTTTTTTTTAGTTTCTTCCCAGGACAAACTGCTTATACCCCGAGCTGCATAAACTTTCACGTTTTGTCTGATCTCTACAATTCCCTGATCTCTGTAATTTGTGTATTTTCATATGTAAAATTTATCTGATTAATTCTGGTTTAGGTACATCTGCACCATTCAGAAACAGTTTTAAAACTACTGCTAGGGTGCGATAAGCATTCTATTTATCTCATTTGCATCAAATAAGAGAATAGCTAATAGTTTATGAAACAGGTTCTTTGAATCTGATTGTTGGGCCAATAAGAAAGGGATGTTTTCAGTGATTCTTTTCATATGTTTACTGGATGCACATATTGCTTGTATCTGTCAATAGCATTGAAAGCTATGGCTAGATAGGGCAAAATAAACATTTTTAAACATGAACAGACTGCATTGGTAGGAGTGGAATGCGTCTAGTTAGCTAAAGACATTGTCCTCAGGCACTAAAGAGATCGTAATTACAGTTGCAACTCCACGTCCTGGTTTATTTTGCTCTAAGGAGTCCAAGATTTTGGATCCTTTATTTTGAATAAATGTGGATACTTCCTCCAGGGTCTGAAAAAGGAAAAAATTGACAGCTACATTCCAAAGAAAACTTAGCTGGATGGCAAATGAGTGCTTGCAATACAAATGTGCTCTTTGTTTAGTAGTGCAAATCATTATCATCACTTTTAAAATGTGTAACTGGAATAGATATTGGATATGAGTCCAAAGAATTATCTTCATTTCATGAGTTAAAGATTTCCATTTGAAAATAAGTGTATATGTGTGAAATCGTTTTTTGAACAACCTTTAATAAATCTGTGGGGAAAGTACTGTGGAAAGCTCTTCTCACCAGTGGCTTTTGGGCTACTTCAAAGGAACATAAAAAGGATAAATGAATCAATTGGAGATGGAGAGTGAAAAAACAGCTTTGTTCTGTGATATCAAAATGTCTGAAGTTTTCCATATTTGCCTCCATATATGTGAAGCTAGAGTACTGCCATAGACACTCTTCTATACTGACAGCATTTTTAACATCCTGCATTCCTCTTTACCACACCTATCTGTAGCAATTAATTTTCTACTTACTCTCAGGGGCTTCAGAACAACATTCAAACTGATACGTTCCTGGTCAGAAAGGTTTTAAGCACGTAGCTCTCTTTTAAAACAGGAATTATACACAGGTTTGGTGATAAACATCTTCCTTCTGCATCTTTAGAAATCAATAGGGACTTAGAGTCATATATAACTTTTAATGGAAAAAAGTTATAACCTGTGTAAAGACAAGCACCAGCAGTGAAACAGTGATAAATGAAGCTGTTCAGGCTCCCTGGCATGTTGACTCTGTGGAGCACATTTTACTGAAACAGTTTCCATATCATGTTTGGCCTCATGAATGTTCAGTGGTAGAGGCCAAATACTGTCCTCAATCCAATCTCTGAAATTCCCTTCAACCACGTTGCAGCTTTCATCTGTTTTCTTGCAGCAGATTCTTTCACGGGAGCTCAGGCGTGCCAAGCATCTTGAAGTTGTATTACCAAGAATGTTTCAAGCACAAATCTCAGCCTCACCACTGAAGACAAGTGCCTTTGCCCAAGTACAGGAAAAGCTGCCTTGCCTTGAATCCAAGGGATAAACTGGCAGTTTCGCACTGCTATGAGTCAAGATCTTGGCCTTTAAAGCTGTGGCATAAACAAAGGTGTTGAACCAAAGCAGGACTTGGACTTTGGAAGAGGAGTCAGTGTCAGTAGGAATCTCTGAAATGTTTCCAGGTGAAAAGAACATTCTCCAGTATGTCCCTAAACTGGTCTGTCTGCAGGCTTGGGAAGAACAGCATCTTAATTTTCTCCATTACAGCCCATATTCACAGACTGAAATTATAGCTGTGCCTTGATCTGATCGCTGTTTCCATCCCTTCCCTTCCCTCCCTGGGGTGCCAACCCTTTCTGCCTCCTGAGCAGAAATTAACGGAAGAGGAGGGACGTTTTTGTTAGTCTTGGCTCAGGGCTGGCTGGGGCACTAATGGGTGACCAAAGTGTCAAGATCTTCCCAGAGGAGAAAGGACTCACACAAAAAAAAAAAATCCTGTGATGAGCAAAGGCAAAAACAGGCGGAAGCGCAAGGGTTGAATACTCACAAGTAGATCAGGAAGGTATCACAGGACCACACCACGCAGAGGACCCCCCAAAACACCCACCATTCTGCAAGTATCTGGTTTACCACTCAGTTCTTCACTTTTCCTTAGCTAGACTGCTGCACCTTGATCAAAAGCCTCTCGTATGACCGTCCCTCACGCTCCCCTACCTCACTGCTCCAGTGTGCACTCGAGGAACATCCCCTCTGCTCCTGTCCTGCTCCGCCAGCAAAGGGCCTGGTTTGACTCCAGAGAGAGCTGCTTTCCTCTCCTTCCCAGCCCCAGAGCAGCTTCTGCCTGCAAATGACCCAGTCGGAAAGTAAGAGAAGAGTTTTTGCAATGCTGCCAAGTTACAAACCCCAGTGTAGGAAAGCTAATGCCAGAACACTGCCCTGCTGGTGCCTGGACATTTACAGGGTCATGGATTGGCTTCTGGGCTGCTCAAGCACATTTCTAGATGAAGCCTCTCTTAAGAGAAGCTTCAGGCTAGAGATGGGAATGAGTGGAGGACAGAAGGGGAGAGGCCTATGAGAAAAAGCAGCTGATGGTCAACAGCAAGGAAATGAGGAAGGTATTGTCTCTTTCCCTGCTGAGAATAGGACCATTTCATTTGAAGAAGAAACATCTGAGAATTAATTTGAAAATACTGTCTCAAAACATTTAGGACTAGCAGACATCAGTCAGGGGAAATCTGTCTTTAAGTTCCAGACTCTGGAACTGTATTTCTATTGTGTTTGAACCAATTCAGTCAACCCCATTTAATTTCCATTGTTGAGGGAGCCTAAAATAGACAGGGAAGAAAGGAAAAACCCAAAGTCTACTGGAGAGATATGTTGAGAAATAAAAGAACATTTTGAGAGGAGGGAGAAAAAAGTGGAGAATTGATAGGAAAAATATAAAATGTAGTTAGTGAAGCAATTTTTTGTTTGGGTTTTTTTTTCCTATAAAGAATTTGTCATCAGACCAATGTAATCAGCCACCTGTACAGTAAATATAAAATACACTGGACATAATAAGCTAATCTTCTAACTTTTTTTTGCGTCACCCTCATGGGGAAAACGCCACAAGAGAAATTTATCTGACATGTTGTCACATCTCTTTGCATTTTAAGCCTGTCCAAAATGAAAAAGTGAGGAAGTTTGTTTGAATTGCAGAAGGGGTTTTGGCTTACTCCCCATGAAAATATGATTATAAATTCCTCCTGCATTTACTGTTGGCATATTATAAACAATTGAGTCCACTGATTACCGGGTTATATAAGAATTCTCGTGTTATTTGAGACTTAATTCATCAGGTGCTGTATGAAAGTGACATACATATTTTTTAACATCTAAAACCCAAACTAAAAGGAGCATTTTCTGTTCTGTGGGATTTTTATTGCTGGCCTGGGGAGGAGGAAAGAAACTGTGGGAGTTCTTGCCTCATACTCCCAAGCTGATTGCTTTCAGTGCAATTTTTACCCATTTGCAGCTGGGCTGTGAGTATTCCTGCTCTGTGACAGTGATGTCCCCATCCAGATATTCAAAAATGTCAGTGTCCTTATTTAAACCTCTGTGGTTCGGCCTCTGCATTTGATTCAAGATTTTGAAAGTCTTGGCATCTATCCCAAAGTCTTGCTGAATTGTAGGGCATGAAAGAAGCTTCATTTTGGCCATCCTACTTTACCTTAGTTTGGAACACTACATTATCTCTCACATATGGGCAAAAAACATGGGAATGAATGTAATCCATTTATTAGTTTATGGTCACAAAGTCCTCAAGGGAGTGTTCCAAATCCAGAATGCTGGATTTAGTATTTCTGTGAGTTAGCAGAAAAACAAGACTTCCTATTAACTATATGCCCAATAGTGCCTAAATTTTTGATTGTCTTCAAACATACAGAGCAGTCAAATACAAATATATCCCTATCAGACTTTTTTTAACAAATAATTAATTTTTTTGGAAAAGCTTTCTGAGATCTTCAAACTGGAATTTTAGAAGGGATTATCTGTATGAGAATGACCCAGCTGAAGAACACTATTTCAGAAAACATTGCCACCCACACTATACAAGACAAAGCTCTATTCATTCAATTGTATTCTATAGTATTTGTCATATTCTGATGTATTCTTAAAAACTGTGAATTTTTGCCCATTACTGCTATACTGGGCAAACCCAAACCTCAGGTATTTAGGTAAGTGAGGGTGAGGGTGTTGCAAATTTCATTTTTCTGCAAGTTTCTCACAGGTTAGAAGGTTTCCTTAAAGAAAAAATAAAGCATGGGCAGTCACAGCAAAATGGGCTCACATTGTCCCTTAAGTTT
This sequence comes from Grallaria varia, assembly GCA_013396735.1. Taxonomy (NCBI): domain Eukaryota; kingdom Metazoa; phylum Chordata; class Aves; order Passeriformes; family Formicariidae; genus Grallaria; species Grallaria varia. The sequence continues at coordinate 578,017 of VWZG01010866.1, forward strand.
GCTTCAACTTGATCGTGAAAGGAATGTAGATATTAATAAAAGATACTATCTGAGTGCACTAGCAGACTTCATTCTTTCAGTTTGACTTGTCAGTTGTGGAACCAGTTTTTCTGATAGAAGGACATTTTCTTAGTCAGAAAGCTGTGGAGATAACAACGTTCATTTTGCTGGAGCCATGGAATCTCCAGCAGTATTTGGATGCCTTTAGATCACACTGGATTTCCAACATACTCCAAGTGCATACTCCAAGGTGTTTAGAATGGATCATAGATCCCATTTGATAAGATGTGCAAGTGAGTTATAATATGTAACTTATTAAACTGATAGTTCAGGTATAAATTACTCATTGGTAAGAGGCTCATACAGCGAAGTAAGAACATACGTATTAGATCAATTTCTGCAGTAGGCTATGTGGCCCATACCTTTAAAAGAAGAAGCAGGAAATCCTGTGTCCCAGCTTTGACTCCACTATCAGCTATTTAATGGCATTGTTTATAAATTTAATCATTATTTGTACAGCACTGATGCTTAGAAGCTTTAAATATGAGACCACAGCTAAGTCATTTCACCTCCAGGGTTCAGTTTCCCAATCTCATAGTAATATTTTAGAGCCATGTTGTTAGGAAGACTTAATAATGTTTGTTGAGCACTTTGAACAAATGATACAACATATTAAGATATCAGGAGGGTTGTTATTTAAAAAAATCTACATTATTTTTCAAAAGCAAACAATTTTGGCAACATGATAAAAGGCAGAAAGCAAGAGGGAGTGTAGGACTGAAGACATTATGTTCATTTTCTTCTCGCTAAACAGTAAATTCTTTAAGGAACACTATATGCTTTCATTCTCATTGTTCTATCACCCAGCCTCTAGCACTCAAGAGCAGTCATTTCATATCTCTATTTACACTTCTCAAGCCATAGTCTGTGCTCATGCTTTTCAGCACTTTATACATTTATTTAAGGATCAACTCAGAGCACTTGCTCCTCTTATTGGGAAAACACATCACATTCACACATCACAGCCTGCAACTGCACAGATACTATAAATCACAAGATATCACTGACACCCCCCTTTCATCTTCTGAGGGATGCAATGCTCTTTTCAGGGGTTTTGCTTTCATGTAATTTGCTTTGCTACTCTTTTCTTGGGATTGAAATACATGGTCTTTCATTTCTTTTCTGAGCCAATGGATTTCTTTCTCCTCCTGAAAGTGCACAACCATGTGATCGTTAGTTATCAGTGTATGGAAGTCAGTCCATGGCACCTCTGGCAATCAAACGCAAAGTCAACTCCTTTACCAAAAGGCAATGCCCAAATGAAACCCATTAATCTCGTCTTCTTGTGCTGAAGTTATTGCACTATGTCTATTGGTAGTGTATTTCTCGTCCATTTTGTTTGTCTAGGTACCAGTTTGGGGATGAAAAACAAGCAAGCACAACTCAAGTCATGACATTTGTGTGTTATGAAGGATAGGATAAAATGTTGGCTTTGCCCTCAGTGAATCCAAGTAGTGTAAATTAGGTAAGCATTCAAGTGAGAGGAAAATAATTCAACCTAATGAAAAAGACATAACAGAGGAGACAATGTCAGGAATGGAAGGAGGATGTCTAGAGGAGAGGCCAGTGGGAAAGTGTCATAGGCAGCCAGAAGTGGGATGAGATTTGGAGTACGTTACTGTAAAGATGTAGTCAGGATTATTAAAATTAAAAAACCCAGAGTAGATGTTATTCATTTTGAACTCTGCTGGTAATTCTGTAGCATACTTAAACTTCATCCACAAGTTGCTGCTTGTCGGCTCATTAAGTCAATCCACTTGCTTTTTTAATCACTTCTGTTGCTGATGATAAGCATGTAAATGGTTTGTGGCAGTATTATGTGACAACTACTTCCCAACATTGAAAATATGATCTAGCTCTGAAGAAAAGGTGATGGATGAGACTCCGCAGCTCTTTTGAAATGTCTTTTGTTGTGACTATGAAAAATAGAATTATGATTTTTAAAAATACGCTAATTCCCGATGAACTTTAGAAAAAATAAGCAACGAAGAGTCAGATTGGGACAGTTTGGGTAAATTAAGCTGGTGTGAATCAGTGGCTAACATGACACAGCTGTTGTATTCCAACAAATTTCTTTTTGCTTTCTGCTCAGAGTCACCATTAAGTCCATTGCTTGTTTCTAAAACAAGCAGTTACTAAAAACTGTTTCTAGTTTATAGTTTCTGGTTTCTAAAAACTGTACATTAGTTAAGAAGATGTGCTCTGTGAATCTGGTCACAAGACATTGCCTTGACTGCGCATGAAAAACATGCTGGAGATAAGCTGTTTGTCTGCCTTTTTGCCTAATAACAAAAGGTCCAACTCTGTAAATATGGTTAAGCCAATCTATCTGGACAGGAATTGAGCTTGTTTTAAAAGCCACTTTCTGAAAATACTAATTTCCCATCTATAAAGGTGAAATGGGCTCTTTTTGAATTACAAAACATTATCTTCTTCAGGGTTTGCAGGATTATGTCTCCACTGCATGAACCCAATATTCACGCAGGATTGTGTAATGGGAAAAGTATTTGGCTGGAACAGCCAGCTTTATGATTGACTGATGATATTCTCCTGAAGATTGAAGTGAAGATAACATTTTCAAAAGAAAAATATTGCTGGCACTTGACTACCTGTTCTGTACAGCATTTATTCGCACTTGTCAACTAACCAAAATAAAACCTCTAATGCTGCCAATTTGTGACCTTCTTTGCTGTAAAATATTCTGTTACTAAATCAGCACTTCTCTGCTGCCTGTGTTTGTCTTAAACCTTTTTGTGAAACAGTATCTACCTCCTTAGAGCCATTTACTGCTCTTGCTGTGTACGCAATGAGAGTTCTGTGCAAAGATCAAGGGGACATTAGGTGTAGTTACATCCAGGTGATAGTGATGCAGGGTTTACTTTAGGGTTGCTCATTTATTAGGATACATTTTGTGTGTTCTTACTGAAGGACAGCTCAGCGGCATGGAAGCCTGAACTCATTGTTCTCAACATTTAAATGCTTTTTACACCAAATAGTTAGGATGAACTGGGTAAATGTTTTGAGGTTTTTTAAGGTAATGAGTTAAAGACACATGAAAATGCAGTTATGTTTTACCAGCTTAATACCGCCATAAATTGTAATGCTTGATTTATCCTGATGAAATAATGAGATGTTAACATTTCTCAGAATAATTTGTGATGAATAGGAAGTTTTTTAGCCTATGGCTATATTGTGCTAGGGTCTGGTTATATCAGAGCTCATAAATTATAAAGTCAGAAGGGACCACTGTGATGATCTGGCTTGGCCTCTTTTATAATACAAGCCATGGGACTTCCCTGATTTAATTCTTGTTTGAACTGGAGCACAAAGTTTAGAGATGCAGCCAATCTCAATTAAAATATTTCCAGTGATGAAGAGCCCACAGCAACCCTTAGTGAATAGTTTCAAGGAAAAACTATCTTTGCCCTTACATTTTTGAACTTTATTTTTATTTTGAATTTCCCTTAATTCAGCTTCCAGCAATTAAATCTATTTGTCTGCTAGACTAACTCTTATTTATCAAAATCATATTCCTACCATAGATATGTATAGTCCGTGTTCATCTCAAATCTTAGCCTCTTCTTTTTTAAAACAATGGATGAAACTCTTAGAGTCTATTGCTATAAAACATGTTTTCTAATGGTTTAATCAGTCCCCTGGCTCTTCTTCATAGTCTGTGTAATCTCTTAGCTTCCTCTATGGATTGCAAACATCAGGATCAGACTGTAGTCTATCATGAGTCCTACCAATGCTAAGTGTAGCAGTGACATCATCTTCCTCATTCTTTGTACATGCTCTTGTGTCCTTTGGATCCCTTTTGGATGCAGTGCCCACTGAGAGGTTACGTTCAACAGTTCACTGACCATCAGCATTCAGAGTGTAAGGCGCAGTTTGAAATGTGTTGAGTAATTTAGAAGTTACATATATATATATTTCTCAGAAGAGATTTTAGCTTCCTTATGTAGGACGAAATTATATCCAAGCCAAAAAGAGCTGTGCTCCTGCACTTGAGCACAGGAAGGAATTCTCCTCACTGCCTGACTCTCATATATGTCTATGTATGTGGTTGTGTGCAACAGCATTAGTGCTTAGTGGAGCAAAAGGATTGACCATCAGGTGCTCCACTCCAGAGCACAACTGATGAAGGGAAGCAAGGAGAAATAGTGGTGGGTGGCTCCACCCACAGCAGAACTTACTTCCCACCTCTCCACAGGGCTGTGGAGCTGGGCCAGGGGTAGGATGTCCTCTGGCATCCCCTCCCTGAGCATCATCAGTCCCAGAAGATTGTATGGAAGGAGAATATGGAGAGGCAAAGGGGTGCCTGGAGGCAGATTTCTCCAAATCTACGTGACAGCGAAAGCATGGGATAGTTCAGTTTTTTAAGCAGGGGTAGAGAGAGAGTCAAGACAATTCAATAGCCTGGCAGTATTCCTTCAGCCTTGCATGCTGTCTTCTCTGACCAGTGCCTCCTCAAATTCACTTTACACTTCATTTTGGAGAATGAGTAAGCATTCTCACACCACTTTAGACAATGTCATCAGTAATTTGTGAGTTGCACAGGCACCTATGTAAACCAGCCACTTGCCCCCGGGAGATTAGTGAAGCTTGTGCTAAACCTGTGCATAGTCACTGTTGTTGCACGAAATATTTAGATAAAAGCTGGTATAGGTATTGGTGCTGATACTTGCATTGTGTCTACTGTGGCAGCATGGATAGGTGTTCAGTTCATAGATATTACTGATATCAACCAACAGTTCAAAGATGGACACATTTTATACAGTAGATTAAACTGTGACAATGTGCCCACAGGGACTATATTTATATTTATGTCCCATTTACTGTATTTATTTGAGATACCAAAATTAATTGCAAATGCCACAGCCAATTTATGTGCTTAGTATTCTGTTACGCACCCTTGAAGTCTGAAATTCATTAACATCATACATATTTTAAGACACTCATCTCTCCCTTTCTGTTTTCTTAACTGTGTGTAGGATCTAAGATATTTTCCTCAGGGCTTGGAGATGTGTTGCTCCATAATGTGCTGTAGTACAGGGTCTTGGATATACCCTGTAGAAGCTTAATGACTGTTTATCTTCTTATAGAGCCAAAAGGCTGTCTCGCAGTCAGTCCTTCCAGTGGCTGTAATTTCTCTGTGCAGTTCTGATCATATCTCAGTGAAGGCAGATTTTACTATTCTTCATAGCAATGCCAATGACACAATGTTGTAATAATGCCTCAAACACATGCTTGCCCACTGCTGTATTATATCAATAAGAATTTACTTCTTCAGTGCTCTGAATTTTTTCAAGATCACAGTTCGTCTTGGGAACAACCCCAGTTACTACCAAGTCTCCTGTTTAGAAGGCAATTAGGTTTTTTGTGGTAGTGAGTTCTCGGTTTTTCATAAGCACCATTCTTCTTCATCCTCTTGCCACCACTAGTGACAGTGACGCTGGGGCTATGGGTGCAGAAATACGCAGGCAACATTGTGTGCAGCCTCAAGATGCTGTTCAGGCATCTTTATTGTATTTCTTTATTCAGGTAGGTGTATTTCTTTATTCAGGAATGGTTCCTGAGATAGAGTCCCATACTCTGGTCAGGTAATTGCAACCACCCAAGCTAACACAATCTGGGGTTAAGTTGCTGTCTCTCAGTTGGGAAATAGTCTTAATTCACAACACGCAACTCAAACCCAAAGTAATATGGGCTAAATTTACACTCAGCTGTGACAATGCTTTGACTTCACATTTGCAAGGGATGTACAAGTACTTACTGTGTAAGCATCTTCTAGCTCAAAATTGTAACTTCTAGTCTGCATTTTCTCAAAAGGTCCATGCCTACATGCTCCAAGGCCTGCTAGGGATGCTGTAGCTTTTGATAGCCTCTTTTGCTGTTTGGACCACATTTCCCCACATGTCCCACATCTGCTCACCAGGTTCCTGGATATCCTTGATATAGTTTGGCCAGTCTGCTGTGCCTCTGGGTCTCCAGATACAGAATTCTCTTCCAAAATGGCTCTGAGTTATTCTCAAGAGTTTCTATTTTCAGTCATGCAGCTGCCCTTACATACACTGTCTTCTGTGCCCAATTCATCTTGATAGCGGCAATATTTTTGAGAGGCAAGCAAAATTTTTCCCTGATGTCTGGCTGCCCTGTTAGAAAGCTAGACACAAGCAGTTGTACAGCTTTGTCTTGTGAAGTTTGTTTTCCCATATTTTCCAAATCCCTGCCTTGAAACCATCTGTAAGAGAATAAAAGAAGGGGAAACCATTCCCTTCACACATACATTGGGCAGAGGATCACTTTTTAATTTTTTTCTTAATCCTTGGTTAAAAATGGTATATGCCTGGATTTTCTATTTGTCAGAGTACTTCTTGTTCATTTTCACTGTTTTCATGCTTCAGGACTGCTATGGCTAAAAATTCTTTATATACAAAAGTAGAATTGTTCTGCAGAGTCAGAAGCTTTAGTTAAAAGTTGTTTATGACTTTCTGCCTTCAAACATACACATGCATCTGTATTGCCAGACACTCTTTCCAATGCATGTTTAATCCTGTTGGTAAGAGTGACCTTGACTTAAAAGCTATGGAATATTTGTGTCTTCAGTGCAGTGCCTCACTTCTATTTCAATGGCATCATATTATATACTTGCCTATTTGTTACAGTCAATACATTTAATGGTATCAGATATGTTTCCTGATAGATGTAATGGCAGCACTATGCTGAAGTTGTCTTCCTACAGCATCCTTCTTCAGTAGCTGCAACAAGGGTTTCCCATGCATCGAAGATTCTTGAAGAAATATCAATAAATATTTCTATAATCTAATAAGAGAAAGGATACAAAATAGTATGGAAAAGCATAATGGTAAGTAATTAAAATACATGTAAATAAGATGATCAGAATATAAAATGAGAATGTAATGGAAAAAATGAGACAGCAGTCAGCCCTCCTTCTCTCTTCTGCATCTCCTCCTCCTGACCTCCAGCACTCCCTGGGAGTCAGGTCTCGTTAGCATTGTCTCCACGTCGAGCCCAGCAGTGATCCCTCAGCTTGCAGGGAGCCACATCAGCAAGCTGGCATGGCACAGATCACTGCCGTGCAAATGAGCTAGACAGGGTCTGGCAGCAGGATGGTGTAAGGCAGAACTCGTTTGTTCAGGCACATTTCTACAGCTTATCAAACCATGCCAGCTCAGGCAGAAGTTTCTTCATCAGTAGTGTAGACATGTCCCAGGCTCCTGGACATTCTTTGATGTATGAGATTAAATAATGCTCTCGTGGGGCTTTCTGTGTGCTCAGACTTCAGTGACATTGTGTGTTCCTGCTTTTTCACACACATAATACAGAAGGAAGCCACTACTATGCAGGTTTTAAACCAAACGAGTATCAAGCTCACAAGAAAACCCACTGGACAGGAGTCTGTTTTGTGGCACAACTGGCATACAGGGAAAGCCTGGAAACTACTTACCATAAGACAAATTAGGGGACTGTAAAAAGAATGTGACATCATTTTATGCAAATAATAACTGAATGCTTAGAATGTGGCTGGTATTTCATTATGAAATGATACAAACATTTAATCCATAGTTTCAACCAATTGGTACCAAAGACTGGCCATAGATGGCTGTAAGACAAGCACTGTGTCTCAAAGTTGCTGTCCAAGTCTATCCCACTTCCTACTCCTGCTTTAATTTTAAGACAGAAAACACTGCCTTTCCTTGAGTGCAAATAAGGTGCAAGTTTTTCAACATTGCTTGCTGATGGGCATTGAGAGCTTTCCTGGCTGGCAAGATGAACTAAAGTTACCTCTAAACTGGTGGCCATGGAAACAGTTTGGAGGTCCTGAAATTAGGCAAGTGACATATATCTGCATAGGAAACCCATATTAAGTTGGGCTCTCAGTATATATGACTTTCCTTCTAAGCTGCACTGTACCTCCATTTCCATTAAGAAGAAACTTCAGCACCCTCTCCAGAAGAGAGCTGCCTTGTATCTCAACCAGATCCCATTTTGTTTGGAGGAATGAGCACCCTGAGACACACCAAACCCACACCCACCAGTACGTCTAACTGCAGTCTGAAGAGCTGAATAGTTCCTTTTTCCTTGTAAAACTATCCCAGTGAACATGAGGAGTAAGATAGATTGTGTTAGGTTGAGTGGAGAGCCTGACAGCAGGTTGAGGGCTGAAGGCAGCATGTGTGGACCGGATGACACAGCTTAGCTATGCGGTGGAGGCACTGAACAGAGAGGACACCGGGCAACAGACAGGGCCAATAAAACAACAGGCAACATTCTGCTTTTAAGCACCTCAGTGATCAATAGGGGAAGGTGACTTGGATGGGTGTTGGCCAGGGAAACATTGCAGAGGTCAAGAGCCACAGTTCTGAAGGGCTGTTGGCAAAGTACTCTTTCAAACACTCCCATTCCCATTGTATCTTCACTGAGCAGCTGGTGTGTGCCTGATGCTGGGGCTCTGGCTCACTGGTCACACAGGCTCAGGGCCTGCTGGAGTGAACCGTGACCGAGTGCTTGCCTGTCCTCAATGCAGCTGCAGGGCTCACCGTGCTCTGCTGACCGTCAGCACACTAAGCAGGCTGCAAAAAACTGTTCCAGCACAAAGGCTGGAGGTCATATCTCCATATAGTCCTTAGCTGTGTGGGCAAGAGGAGGGGAAATTACATGGAGAAAAGTTAAAATAATTTTCCCCAAGTCCTAATAAAATCAGACTCTTCACGAGTGTGTGAGCCTTTCTGTGCCACTTTGCCAGCCCTGAAGAAGGGTTGGTAGCATTTTACCTTTTACACCTCAGCCTTTAGTCTCATAAGAATCAACAGTCCTGGTTGTCCTGTCTTGCACTGCTTTGAGGCATCTCAATTCTGTCATGAAACTGCTCTTACCTCAGTTTTTAACTTCTTCTCTGACATGCCTGAGGTCAGGAACAAAAGCCTAAAACCAAGTGTGATAAAAGCGTGCTATAAGCACTGTCCTCTGAAAATCAAAATGAGTGTTCTCCTAAGATCAACTAAGGTTACTTGTCCAGCCCAGTTATTCAGCAAGATGCTACCAAAATCCTACTTTTTGAAATAAAAATGATCTTTGCTCCCTTCAGGAGTAAAAAAGCAAAAAACCCTCTCCTGAGAGAATCAGGAGAGTTTTTTCAAACTAGAGGAACAAACCTGTCCCCCACAACACTCCCTCAGCTACTTTCAGTCTAGCTGATACCTTATAACTCAAGATCTGAACATCTTTATTTAAAAGGCTTCTGAGGATGAACATTAAAAAAGGGGAAAAGACGTGAGAAGGAGGTTCTGTGCATATGTGGAAAAATGATCTAGAAGAAAGTGGGGTACATGTGCTGAAGAGAAATTAAACATGTGTTTCAGTAGGAGGTTGTATTCCCACATAAATGGGGCCTGGCACAGAGCCTGTAAAGCAAGGTTTGAGCCTGCATGACAAACACATATTGGGAAAATCTTCATGTATCCACATATTTGGTTTGGTTTTTGAAGTGCTGGTGCAATGTGTGTGCATAGGAGAGAAGGAGAGTGCATGCAAGTGAAAGAGAGCCAGTTTCTGTGGCTCTGCCAGCAAAGCATGAATATATAATTTGTAGCATGGGAAGAAGCTATCATAGAAGACCTCCCTGATGCTGAAAGTATGATGAAACTCCTGGGTTAAGAGATTAATACAAAGAGAGTACATGAAGAGTCAGAGTGAGGAACACAGGAAGGAAAAGGAGCTATAGGAATGATCCAGAGAGACAGAAAAGGACAGTACACAAAAGGCAGGGGACAAAATTAGGGGAAATCAATAATTGCACATTGTAAGAGGAAAAATCTCAAAATACAAGAAGACAGGAAAGTTACAAGGAAAGAAACAGTATGAAGAGATTGAAGAAATACAAAAAGCATAAAGCCAATTTTTAAAAATGTTTTTGGTAAGTTGGGAGTTTTCTAAGGTAAGGACTTTTTGCTTGGGGGTTATTTCTGTTTTGGTGCAAAATGCACTACAGAGACAGCTGGTTGCAGCTGCTTGCTATCTCTCTTATGATTTCATTTGGAGTTTTTTGTTAGTTTGGGTTTTTTTTTGGGAGGTGTTGTTTTGTTTTGGTTTGGTTTTGTGGGTTTGGGTTTTTGGTTTGGTTGTTGTTGTTGTTGTTTTTTTTTAGTAGCTCTTTCTAGCTCTACCTGTGCATCACTGTTGCTAGCCGATGTTCCAACTGCCCCATTTACTTTCCAAAAGATGAATCCTATCTCTTAGAAGTTTCATAGATTTCACCATGTTAAAGAAAATTCTCAGCTATTCCTTGAGCAGTCAATTCAGTTGCAGAGAAAGATGATAAGAATATCTTCCCTCCTGGGCTTGCCTGAGATATTTCTGTACTATTAAGTCAGGATTTCCAAGTACAGGTAGGATGGAAACAGAAGAGGTGCAGTGAAGGGAGGCACAAGCTAGAAAAGAGGGGTAAAGAGCCAGGCAGAAGAAGGATGTGGAGGTGAACAAAACAAAGCAAAGGCAATTAGGAGAGAGGCTACAAAAAGTGGAAAAAAAGAAAAGCAGAATATGGAATAAAAACTTGATAGGTAGAGGAAATGAGGTGACATGCAAACCAAAAATTGAGTAAAGATAGAATTAAAAAGAAGAAAGTTAGTAGGGAAATGAAAATGTAACAAAATTTGTGCAAGAAATCTGGAATGGTGGGAAGAAACTAAAAGAAACTGTACAGAAAAATAGAGAAAAGTTGAAAAAAATGAGCAGAAGAAAAGCAGAATAGTAAGCCAGTGTGTAGCTTTTTTAAAGAGTAAAAATTGACTGAGGTCAGAGTCTGTTTATTTATAAGTATTGTTAGGGAAGAGGTGCACTATATTTTTATATAAAACCTGAGAGGTTGGAAACAAATGTTTATACAGGCACTCCTATTGGAAGACATATTTTTGTTTTCCTTAGGCTTTTTATTAACACACAGTTAGGTCTCTGTAGCTAATTAGGCTGCTGCATTACTGATATGTTATGTAGACTGTATTGACATTGAGAGAGAGTGGACAGGAGGCACAATAGGTTAAGTGATGTATATATAAACATTTCTAGCAACACTCTCCCAGAAAAAAGTTCCAGCTCTCTCCATGCAGAAAACAAGTCAAGACCTTTGAAAAAGTAAGCAACAGAGATAGGTCTAAGCTGCCAGATTTTTTATTCCTGTCCAACAGGACAGAAAAGACTACTATGGAAATTAGAAATTTGGCTTGGTTTTTTTGAATGCCAGTTCTATGCTTACACACCTCTATTTATTTTACCACAGTCATTCAGGTATTCTGACTTTTTTTTGCATCAATTTCTAACCAGAACCATGTCCAGGTATTTTATATGCTTTTTACCCCGTTTTGAAACATTATCTGCATTAATATGCATACAGCCACTGACTTTCCTCATGTGTATAAGTGCTCACCATTGTTACTAAGACCTTCTAAATGCTTTAATTCACAGAACAGACTGTTCCTTTGGTGTGAAACCATACCTTCTGTAGCTTAAACACTAGCAGCTGCATGGACTTTAAATACGTTTTAACAGGGACCACGAAACTGCCCTTTTGTTTTACATTTTCTTGTACTTAGATTGTGCCCTCATTCCTTGCATCTCCTATTTACAGTATTTAATGTAGATAGTTTAAAATGCTTATAAAGGAGGCAGGGAACAGTTTAACCTCCGACAAGGGCAGCATTTTTAAATTCAACTGTAAGCTCTTAGTTAAGAAAAATCTAAAAATCTGTTTCCACTTTCCTGATGGATCCCTTTAAACAAAATGCAGGTTAACTACATACAGCAAAGCCATGATTTCAGCCTTGCCAGAAAAGGCCAAATCCTGCAGATCCCTATTCAAATGATCAGTCCTTCAAACTGTGAGCTTTTTCAAGGGAAAGGAATACTCCTGTGATTTTAGGATTTGCAGAATTTGGCCTCCAGCTAACCACTTGGCAAAACTTGTGCCTCCACAGTATCTGTAGTCTCAACTAAAACCTCGTAAGTGGTTTTTGATTCTTTACAGTATTAAACTCCTTTAGGAAAAAAAAAAACTGCCAGGTGATGAACTTCCCTGGGATTCAGAATGTTTGCTAAAATGATAACAAAATAAAGCCCTAAAAGCTGAGTCATGGAATTTAGAAAACCAAAGTTTTACAACAGTGTAACCTAGGGACCAATGAATTCATCTCACTTCCTCCATGGATTTGCATGAATGTAAACAAGAAAAAGAATTTGGCTTGGAAAAGCAAATTGAAGGATAATCTAGTCACTTTGAATGAGCCAAATTCTGTAGCCTTACCAGAGCAAAATTCCCAGTGTTGTCATTTGACATCAAAAGAGTGTTGTACCAGTATTTTTATTCCCCTCCATAAATATTTTCAGAAGTGAAGCAAAGGTTTCCCTTGCCTCTGTTGAAAGGAGAGAGGGATTCCTCTTTCCCAGCCTATTTGATAAGAAGCACTGCACCACAGCACTGTCTCTTCTTGCCTGCTGCAACAAGAACGTTTCCTGCTGATTCAGAAGATATTTGAGGGTGATACATGCTGATCTCTGCAGGGATCCTCCCGCAATCACTAATGTCACTTCATATGGCTCCACTGCATTGCAAGCCAGCACAGGATGGAATGGTATTCAGAATCCTACTAGGAAGGAGAAAATAAAATCCACAGAGCAGGCATTCCTCATGCAAGGTTCATAGCAGAAAAAAAAAAAAAGCAGAGCTACTGTAGGTTGACAGTAGAACTACAACTGTTCACAACTCCAAGGCATCTCTATCCGATTATCCCAAAGGATTTGGCAAATGCCCAAAGGGAATGATATGGATGTCTACTTTTGTGGGAAGAAACAAACTGCATAAAGTTAATTTCTTTCAATGACATCCGTAATTTTTTACTGGGTTTTCAAATGGAACTAGTTCCAAAAGGCTGGGGGTTACAATAGTCCTGAAGCCCTGCCATCTCAATGTTATGTATTATTTTATTCTGAATATATTTTCGCTAAATCAGGCTACTGATTTTACATGAGTCAAATTAGACATCTTAATAGAGAACATTTTCTGATTTAAGAATCCTCTAAAATGACCCTCAAATAGCTGCTCCATGTTTCATAATACCATAACTTTGCAGCCTGCTGTCTCTAATGCTCTCCTCCTCTTGCACTGTTCCCCCCATTGAATCTATCGCAGATACAACACTAAATACCACTTCATCCAAGACTTAGGCTTGTTCCACCTGTGAAGAGGAAAGAAAACTTTTGTCTGGAAATACATATTTTTGGTTGTTTGGTTCTTAACATGTTTCAGGCTGTTTTACATTAGTCTCAGAGGCCTAGACGGCATACAGAGCAGAAGGCAGGTGAGACAGTTGATGATAAATGAAATTTATCTCATGAACATCAGCACCTCATTTGTGTACATGTGTGTTTTCCCCGTTGCTGAGTTAATTATTCTTGGTAATAATACTGAGTCAGACACCTCACTATATCATTGCAGACAAACCCATGTTATTAATGCATTTTCACTAAAGTAATCCTCGCCACAGGCAAGATTTTAACCTTCTAAGGGGTTGTAAGCTGCTCATGCACGTAGTTGCTCTTCCCAAGGGACAAGCTGTGAACAAACTTAGACTCGTAGTCCCAGTTCCTGCCTCATTCTCCCTCTTCTGTGGGGAGGAGTAAGAGACAGGGCCACAGCCGTTTCAAAGTCCCTGAAGATTATTTGAAACACATGAAGTTTTACGTGAAGATCATTTAAGAAAAATAATCCTGGGTTGAAGAAGACTTCTTTCTTAAAGTGGCTGCAATTTCTCTTTTAGGTACAGGAAGAAAGAAAAACACCAGCTCTTGCTCATGACGGAGATAATCCCAACTGTCACGCAGCAGCCCAGGAGAGCCGAGTCCTGTTTGCTCCAGTGACTAATTCCAACTGAACAGAGCACATCTTGTGTCTGCTGGCATTTGGATTTGAAGGATCTCACCACCCAAAACCTTGTATCTCTCTTTTTTTTTCCTTTCCCTCCAGCAGAGAAGAGCCCAGACTGGTGACACCGGGGCTGGTGCTGCAGCTGCTGCTACTGGAACACAACTCAGCTGCCCCAGCGCCGAGCACGTGTGGCTTAAAGCAGAGTTATGGGCAGCAGTGGTAAAGAACACACTCCTGCTCAACAGAGCTGCCCCCTGCGTACCCTGGAATTAGAGCTGCTTACTTTTCTGACCAAAAGCCTGTTTTTACTATTGTTAGCAAGGAGCTCTGGGAGGGCGAGCTGGCTTCTATTCTGTTTTGTACATCATCAACCAAATTGTCAGCTAATTTCCTTTGTGGAGTCTTTATTACCAGCAATGACCTATGAGGCACAATGAATATTTTTTAATTTCAAATCTCATGTGGAAGCTTGAGGTTGGCAACTGGAAAAAAAAGATTTCTGACCTGTAAACTCAGCAAATATTATATGAAAGTCATTGAAAATGAAAACAAGGATCTTCATTTTGACCCTGTTAAAGAATAACTGAATTACAGAGAATTTTTTAAAAATGTCTTTCTGGGGGGTTTTGTGCATATGTTCTTTAAGGCTCTGTTAAGTCCTTTGGTTTCAAATCATGTTGAAACATATAGTTTTGTTAACCCTAAAATTGGACTGGCATCCTAAAGGTGTCAAAAACAGTGAGACTGTCTTAAAAATATGAAGTTCCAGAAAAAATAAAATGGAATTTTTAACCTTCTAATCTTTTATCAAATTCATTTTCATTTTCATTCAAATTCGTATCATTTTCAGATGTTACAAATATGAGGGGTAGAAATGCCTGCAAAGATAAAACAGCTTAAAACGGTCATGGGTTCATTCACGTCCAAGAATGGCAGTTATAAAGGAAGAAGCAAATATTGAAACTCAAGATAAAATCTTGAGACTTTTCAAAACTGAGCACTGCCATCCCCCCAAACCAAAGGCAGTTCATATTCTGGAAATCAGATTGTAGATCTCCACTAACACAGTAGAACAAAAATACAGCACAGTGGTGTCATTTCTTTAAAGAAAAATTAGATTTAAAAATATCCTGAAAGCAAAGCCACTTTAAACTCAGCAGCTGGTATGAAAAAAACCTGAGGCACAGGAAGACTTGGAAATGCAGCTCTTAGCCAGTTTCGTCTCCATCTCTCTTTGCCCAGCAAATGCCCTTTTTGAGGTGAAGACAGCTAAAACCAACTATCTCCTTGTGGTTTGTTGAGGTCAACAGGAGTACTAAATGTGAAAGGACCGAAGCACTTAGTCCTTGTCTAGTTAGCCATTACAGCAAGACCTGTTGACCCTATAGCTCCTTACCATACAATGGTATTTTAGGAAGCCCACGAAACAGTTTAAATTATTCTGAAATGAAGAAAATGTGAAGAAAATGATAAAGAAGAAAAGCATGTTGCTGGAAAGTATCAGTCCTAGTGGAGAGTGGATTAAATAAAACTTTTGCAGGGAAAGTTTGCAACTGTGCTGTCAACAAAAAAAAAAAAAAAAGAAAGAAAAAGAGGGATACATTTGTACAGTTTGTAACCTAAAGAACAAAACTCCATCCAGTGGCAGGAAATGTGGTGCAATTACAATTGGGCAGGAGGAGTAAACAGGGTTGAATTCAATTTCTATTAGAAAGCTCATTGCAGCTCTAACTCTACAGAAACCACAGCCACTTGACACAATAAACAGCCTACAGGTGGAGATCCTAGTGCAACTTCAAAAAGAACAAGAAAAGTGGAGATCATATGAATGACCTCTCTACCCCTGCAAAAAGAAGCACTCTAACTCATTGGTGTAGTGAGGAGTAGGTGTTTACTCAGAGTACATGAAAAATATATAAATCTACAGGTATAAGGTTTTCCTGACTATAACTCTTCTCTAAGGTGTAAAATACATTTTAAAGAACTACTTATCCTATTGTTCAAATATGAGCTACTTTTGATGATACAGAAGCACATTTTATCTCAGGTTTGGCTGAAATCCAAATACATTGTTCTGTGTGAACTTCTGTGTTTTTATCAGCTTTGCAAAATTCTAAGAAGATCAAGTCAAGATAGAAGACTAATCAAACAGAGGGAGCTTTTTACCATCCCTAAAGACAGTGAGCTAGCACAAAGTTAGTAAAACTAATGTGAGTGGAAGAAGTTTGTGTGAAATTATTGTCAGTAATTTTGCCCAAAACACAAAGTAAAATTTTTCTGAGACTTGAAATGCCTGTTACACTTCTGAGAACTATTTTATTCCTTTACTATCCCACTTGCTCCACTTACTTTTGGCTGACTTGTGTGCTGAGTGCAATCTTAAGCCAAACCAGTCAGAACCTTTTTCAACAGCTCTTCCCTTAAGTTTTCCAGCCCAGATCTTCACACTCATAAGAACCTGAGAAGCTGGAGATTGCCATGTGCTTTTTTCAGGCTGAGCTCCTGAAAATTATTTCAGGGAAAACAAAATTAATATACTGTGTTAATTTCATTTCAGAATATATAACTTTCCCCAAAAAAAGAGGAACAGAAAAAAAGCCACAAAACCAGCCAGCATTTGAAAACCTTTGAATTTGTGAGGCTTTTGTCGCGTACTCTACCTTTCACTTGATGAGAAATTACCTGTCCCCTGAGACAGTGGTCATTTTCTTTGCAGTTGCTGTTAGGCAAAAAAGGTGCACTCTATTTCCTCTAAGAACAGAATTACTTTTATTTCTTGGTTTTCATTTTGAAATTGAATGAAAGTCTGAGAGAATAGTGGAATGGTTTTGAGTACATACCTAGATATAAAAAAATCCCCCAAACAAAAACTAACATATATATAAAGAAAAATAAAGAAAATAAACATAACCTATAAGGACAGATGGTGTTGTTATTTGGTACTTACCTGCATTTTCATACACATTTTGTTGGAGACAAAATAGGAAGCCCTACACCAAGGGATGTTGCAGAGCTGCGACATGATGTCCACAACACTCTTCAGGAGCAGCTGCATACACAGGAATTCCAGCCTTGAAGTCCCTAAGTCCCTCATAACCACTTCAAGTGTTATCATTAGTTTGCAAATCATCAACATACAAAATCTTAGTTTTAATCAAACACCTAGCTATAGACTGCACTAGCAAATGACTCAGATTTTGAGTACAGAATCCAGACTGAATCTGCCAGTTCAAACCTACGTTTTCTGTGACAACTGCCAACATCCACAAGGGCAGTAAGAGGGACTCCAACAGGCAGTAGAAGAGCCCCTTGCTCTGTATCCCTATCAAGCAAGCCCATTTTGTTATTTGGAATAATGCGTTGTATGATATTTTCTACCTTGTTTGGTATTTAAAGTTGGAATTTATTGCCAGGCTTCCTGGCAGCAAGCTGTGCAGGTTGCAGGCGGAGGCTGATGGAGGTGAGTGAATTAATGTGGTGGCTGTTTGGAATGTCGTCCAGCTGCCAGGGAGAATTATGTTTGTTTGCCTTTGGCACAAGTGTGAAAGGAACAGCCATAGATTTCAGAAGTGTGAGTCTACATTTTTATATCTCACACTAATGAATACATTTTTTTGTATCCTATACATTTGGGGAAATAGAATTTATTTGTAGATTTTATTTACCACTTGTGTGGTAGAGAGGGAATGTTTCCTCAGAGACCAAACTTGTATTTTAGAAAAAAAAAAAAAAAAAGAAAAAAAAAAAAAAAGACCTGACTAAGCCAAAACAGTGTCAGTAAAAGTTAAGTGTCAGTAAAAGTTACCCTAATTTCACTATTTTTGCAACTATGTCTAAAGTCAGATCATAAGGTCGGGAATTTCAGCAAGAATTGAAAAGTTCTTCATGTAACATTTCTCTGGTGGTGGTGAAATGTCACTGAAAGACGTAACTTTGTATTTGTTTCCTGCTGGAAATTTATTTCTTCCAGTCAGGTCTTTGCTTTCCCTATAACCTGTCAGTTATCCCTACCCCAACCTCCTGTGCTATCAGCAGAGGGATGATAATGCTATTTGTAATGTGCTCTGATGTGAAAAGTACTATAGAAGATTGAATTGTTGTTGCTGATAGGACCAGAAATGTCCCCAACTAGATCTGTCAATAGCTGACACTAAAAAAACAAGGTACAAAGTGCATTGGAAGACTGTCAGACACCAATGCTTTTTTGTTTTCTCTAGCAAACTATTCCTCAGATAACTGACTTGACCTAGCGTCAAGCACACAGTGTCTCAGAAAGAAAGAAAAGGATGGGAAAGAATAATATTAGTTACTTCATACTATGTAAAGTCTAATGATCCCCTGTCCCATTATATTAAGCAAATAAAACTGTCACCTATACCTCTTGTGTTGGTCTTACTAGTAGAAAAGGAAAAAGCTGTCTGGTTTTGGTTCAGTAATGAACCAAAAATAATAATTTGCAAAATTATATATTTTTTAATAATCTTTTGCAAAAAGTAACACTCTAGGACAGATTTTCAAAAAGAAAATAATGAATATTTAAGCCTAACATCTTAGTTTCTTTGTACAGGCATACAACTTACACATATGATCAGGGAAACTGTAATTTCAAAAAAAACTTTGCAGTTGAGTTGCAATGATTCTAAATTTATTGTATGTATGTTAATTAATTGCTGTTAAGACAGAAATATAATAAACCATAATTCCATTACTGTTTGTGAAGAAGCAAATATATTGAACAATAATGAGAAAATATTTTGTTGAATCAGTATTCCTTATACCCTTGTTTCGTTCTAACCGTTTAAAAAAAATTGTTGTCCACTTTTATCAGAGCCCTGCAAGGAAGCAAAGATGTTTTAAGCGGCATGTCCAGCAGAAGAAAGAAAAATAGATGTGAGTTTGCAAACACAAGTATTTTCTGGTAGGATGAAGATGTAAGATACCACTTTGGAGATGGGATTAGGAATGAAGAGGCAGAGACAAGAACAAGGAAGAAGGAAAAGGGGGGGGACACAACGAGAATAAAAAGAACAATAGAAAATAGGGAGTGGAGGGTAAAGAATGTGATGGAGAAGAATGAAAATAAGAGTCAATGGGGACAGAGAAACAGTGTATTAAGCCAAGAGGTGGGGGTGGAGAAAGAGAGAACTAAATAAAATAAGGGCAGGCTGAAAAAGCTAAAAGGGAGGAAAAAAATCCCAATGAATGCTAAATTTAAGGAAGAATGGCAAGTCCCTGTTGGATCAATCCGTGCTCCCCAGTTACCCACACGTAATACCTCTGAGTCACCCTGCAGCAATGGCTGTGCAGCTTTGATGCCAAGATAACTATTTGGAGCCGTGGACCATAGTCAGAGGCAGCAGGAAAAGATGGCAGAAAGAGTCCTGTGGCAGGGAAACCTTACTGCTCCCCAAGCCAAGGGCCCCTGCCAAGAGACCCGGCTGCAGCCAGCTACGGCTGGAGTCACTTGGTACTTGCTCCCTGAGCAGGGTGAGCGACCCAAGAGCTGCAGGGGGGCTGCCGGCAGCCAGAGCACTACAGCTTCCAATCTGCTTTGGAATCCAGTGCCTGAGGAACACAGGGGAGAAGGACAGTCGGCAAACAGGGCAGCAGGAGAAAGAAGGAAAAGCAATGCCAACAGAGGGCAAGAGAAGGGAGTAACAGAGAAAAGCATTTAATGGTCATGGCTTCTGTAAAGGAAAAAATTCCTTGTGCTGTATATGTAAGTGATCCCTATGCAAAGTGAAGGCAGGAGAAGCACCGCAAAGAGCCTGCTGTTGCTCTCCTGAGATGAGTGATGCACATGTGAGCACAAGACTGACATATTTCTGCCTCAAAACCAGCCGCTCTTAAACGTGGAAATACTTCTGCTAGGGCAGTTCAGTGGCGTATATACGTGTCAGTTCCTTTCTGGTCAGCTTTGACCTTTTCCAGAAGGCAAGCCCGGATTTACCTTCTTCCTTTATTTTGCCAACATGGCTGTATTTGTCAGCAATAGTTGAGTCACTAGAGCTCTGGGAAGAGACTTCCAGTTGACACGCACTCCCTCTACTGGTTGGCATTTGTCTCCACACAGCTAGATCAAAGCAAAGACAAATTTACATCCTCTAGCTTTTTGAAAGAAAAAGCCTTAAAACACCCTTCTTACTGTATTTTGATACGACTGTGAGCTCTCTGTTGCTCAGTGTCTCATTGGACCAATAGGGCATGAAGATTGATGCACTTCTGCCTTTCAGACAAAAGCTTTTACAGTTCATGCCGTCCATTCACAGGTTTGTTGGTTAAAATAGTATTTCTACTGTTTTACTGACATGACTGTGCATTAGTGTCACTGTTTTGTTCCCCACAAGGACAGGTCAGTCATGGTCCCTTCACACAGCCATTCCTAGCTCTGGAACACAGGGCAACCAAAGTTTTATGTTGGGGAGGTCTATACATGATCAGCTGGGCATTACTGCAAGAAGTCTTGCTGATTCACCTTACCTGAATGCAGAGACAGTGGAGAAATACAATGCTAAAATATATCCTTGGTGAAACAGCTCAGTTTGAGAACTTCTGTGGAAGGAATTCATCCTCACTTTGACTGAGGCCGGTTGCAGCATAACCCTGTGTGCAGGTACCCACAGCGGGTACCAGAGTGAGTCAGTTCACGGAGCCACAACACGCTGCATCACAGTGGGGTGGGCACAGGGGTGACCACCCCCACCAAGAGCTCCAGGGATCCAACAGCAGGCCTCACAGTTTGGGTTAATGAACTCAATTCCAAAGCAATCAACACTTGAATTCTAGTCCTGCCTCCAACACAGAGACCTGGGCAAAATCTAGTTATGGTCTTTCTGATTGGCTTCCACATCTACAAAATGGGAATAATCCATACTTATAATCCTTACCAGGCACTCTGAAGCAGATCTTCAGCATTTACACTTCATATCATCTGTTAAGCTGCCTCTGCTTGACTAGGTCATGCCTCTTTGGTGCTACCACATAAATGTTAAAGCTTAACCATCATCTGGTCTTCAAAAAGAGCAGCTCCAATTCCCTGCCTTTTTTATATATATTTTTTTTTAAATAACCCTTTGAAATACTGTTTTAATAAAAAAGAACAGAAGAAAAGTCTACTTGGGCAATTCTTATGTTAAGATCTAGGACAGATTTCTGGATAGTATTTAACATTCAAAGTGGAATTATTACTTTGGCCCTTAGGCAAAATATACCAGAAACTTGTCTAGGGTTATGCCAACAACAAATGATGAAGTAAGCAAACATTTTACATTTTAAACATAGTCTGTGAATTTTTTCAAACATGGAAACTAAATTTGGACAATTGTCTTGGAAACAAACTCAGATAAAATCTAGATTTTTTTCCCCCGTTCATCAATTTTTCAACTATTCAAATATAAAATAAGCAGTATCAGTCAATTTCTATTTCCTCTTCTAAATTTTTTTCTTTACTGGATTTTAACTGTTTCCTACTGTTTTCACAGTTCAGTGCTTGCAGACAGTAAAGCAGCTGAACAAAATAGGCATCTGCTAATATTTCCAAGTCTTTTTCAACCCACAGGCAAAACTATATTCCATTTGTCCATAAGAATTTCACTGAAGCTTTTTGGGGTTTCTTTTGGGGTTTTATTTTATGAAATTAATATTGAAAAATATATTCAGTTAAATTATCAGCTACTGTTTGCTAAACTTATATCTAACCTTGTTAGAAACATCGTAAAAGTCAATTTTTATAGTATAATCCAAATGGAAATGTAATTTGTTTGTGTTGTTTTACTATTATTGTCTATCACATTATTGCAGAAGAAATCGGCACACTGTTAAGACAATATTTGTAGGACACAAAATGCTCAAGGTACACCAATCAGTGTGCTGATTATGTGCTACAGATATAACTCAAATGCAGATGAATCTCAGAATCTTTTTAGCAACACTGTCTTTTTTCAAAAGAACAAATTGAGCAGTGCTTACTTCCAGCTGAGGCCAGTGAAAAAAAACAGAGCTGATGGCGTTTGTAATCATTCAGCATTTCTTTTCTTACCAGACACCACTCATCAAACTGAACAATTTAGTCACTTGGATACCTGGTTCCTTGTAAACTCAGAGAAAAGTGGATACTTCAGAAACACCCACCTAGGACAAAGACTTTGTAGCTACAACACACAAACAACTCCAGTGACAGGGAACTCTTGTGGCATATTATAAAAGCCTGAGATTTCAAACTGTCACATACTGGTGCCCAAACTCTGCTCCGTGGCTGCTGCCTGCAGAGTACATTGTGGCAGCTCAGGGAACAACCACTGGGTGCAGGTTCAGAGAGTCCCGAGGGGCAGCAGAGTAGAGCACCATGGCCTGTCACCTGCCTTGTGATCAAACACACCACATGGGTCCCCTGGCACACAATATAGCTCAGGGCTAGATGATGCTCTGCAGTGCTGCCTGTCCTGCTCAGAGAGGACTGGAGCTACCCACCGCAACATCGAAATGGAATTTTACTCAAAATGAGGAGGAAGGGCTTCACTTGCTTATGGACAACAACGATGTGGTAGCAAAGAAATGCATCTTGCCCAGGTCACATCCAGTTTTAAATCAGACCTGTTGTCAGATTTGAAGCAGTGTCTGAAACAGGGATTTACCACGACAGGTAGCTACTTAGAATCAGTTATGTGTCTGTCATTAGTCTCCTTCGTGGGCTCTCTTGCTTTTAAACCATGCTGAAGTCTTGATTTCACCCTGCATCAGAATGAAACCAAATGCCAAAACCTCAGAATTATTCACGAAACAGAATCCTTGTTTCCTGGCCAGCCTTATTATTGAACCTTAATATGATACAACATGTGTCCATATTTGCACACATGGTCCACAGCCCTTACACATGTGTAAATCCTACTGAAGTCATGTATAAAGGATCAGGCTCTAAGGCTGTTATAGAAAAAGTTCATGTTTCACTGACTTTTTGGTATTCTTTGAAGATATTACATTAAGAGTAAATATAGAGAAGTACACGTTATGTGCAAGATTTTCAGAGAACGTTTAACTTCCACACCAGAAGGTCACATCTAAGGCAATATGGTCTTGGAACAAGTTCAAAGTTGTCACACTTGATAAAAATAGCTTAAAGGGCACATAACTGTGCTGGAATATGGGAAAACAGTGGAACATGAGAGGGAGAATGATTGAAGGCCCCATTACTAATTATGTACATACTATGCTGCTATTGAAAGTTAGGTTTCCATGCATGTACACTGTACTTCAGTTAAACAGAAGTGAAAGCAATTAAAAAATATAAATGCTTTTGCATTGCAATATCTAAGGAAAGAACCTTTTACAAATACAATTCTCTAGAAAAATGGAAAATCTTTTAACAATTAACAAACAGGGTAAATGAACTTTGAGCCTAATGTCAAAATTATGTTTATACACTTACATTTTTGCATTTTTATTAATATTTTTGTAATACTTTATTGAAAACCAAAACATTTATACTTATATTTTAGAATAAGAAACTACATGCACTGTTTTCATGTTTCATTTCAAATTGTTGCAATTATTTTCATAGTTTCTTCTAACACCCTGAAAGAGGGAGAGATGTACACAACAATAAGCTGAAACTCAGGAAAAGGTAAATTATACCAGAAGATGGGCTGTTACAGCACAATTTGTGGTACATTATAAAGAAAAGTTTGCATTAAATTGCTTCTTGACATACACATCGTCTTGGCAGTAATTAGCCCTTAGAATTGTGTTCTGTGTATTGGACACTGGTTAAGCCACAGTCACATCTCTGATGATGCTTCCGCATTTAAGTGAGCACAAAATAAGGCCCTGTATCCCTTCTGCAAACGGATTCACTTGCACTGAAGTCCCACTAAAGGGGTGGCTATTTCATGACTAGAAGGGCACTCAGTAAGTCACGGGTCATATGTGTCCTACATGGAAAACCACACCATACATCTTCCACTATTTTGATTTATTGTACTTTCATCTTAATTTTGCCCCTGTAAAGAACATGTCATGCAAAGGAATCTTTTACTTTGCTTTTGCTTGAGACATTTCCATATTCTGCACATACCTTTTAATGATTGATGGCATGGTGCAATCTTTGTGCAAAAACTTGAAAAAAGGTAATGTTTAATGATTTCGTAACACAACACTTTTGACTCAGTTCTGCCAAGAATTACTACATGCAGGGCTCTGTCATGTCCTGATCCTATTTCTCACAGTGAAGCTCTTGATGATGAGGAAAAAAAACCTGCTGTCTTCCATGCTTGGAAGCAAATTTTTTGTCCATCCCTGTGAGAAACTGTCTCACATACAGATATTTTTTACCAGGTTTTGTCTCATAAGTGATTTATGGATTTATGTAAATTACCATGTAAGGCAATATATTTTATGGTAACAATCTGCAAAAGGTATGTTTTGTGACTGCAACACTTTTTTTTTTTTTTTTTGTCATAGCAATGAAGTGCTTATGAATTGAAGATATCCTTTCAACCAGAGAGACACCCGAAAGCAGAGGTCTCCCACACCTCCCATGATGCAAACAACTAACCAGAGGATTTTATATCTTTGATGATCAGGAAGTAAATGATAGGAAAAGGACCCAAAGGCCACCCTAACAGTAGAGAACAGTGGAACTCCAGGAGGTGCACTGGACACACAGAACCCTCTATACCTTCCTTTTAAAATATCTAGCCATAGGGAAAGGCTACATTATATTGCAGCAGAGAAGCAACAATGTAATTTATGCTGCTCAGTTTAAAAGCATCACATTTTCATACAATAACAAAAAAGCAAAGAGTCTGAGTCATTAGAAAAATACTTGCACAGCTGGTAAATTGTATTTTTTATGGACCTTATACATGTGGTTCTAAGCACTAAGTATACACATTATTAGGGTCAATCTAAATCCAGGCTGATGAAAAATCCAAAGTGTTAGAGGATTTAGGATCTTCCTGTGGATTTTGTTGTAGCCTCTACATCTATGCTTTCATTAAAATAATATATGTTCTAACTTTCCAGGTTCTGAAAGGAGCCTTTGCAATAATAACCAGTGCACTGTCTCACAGATCATACAGCCAACAGATTGAAACAATACTACCAGGACATGTAGAATAACAACAATATTTATTCTGTATTTTTCTCTTCCTAGAACAGATTGGCCACTGATTCAGAAGCAAAGAACTATTGTGATATGGCCCTGGCTTCTCACTCAATTGGAGATGGCAATGTTTTAGTGGTTTTAGTGCTAACCATCTATGAAAGAGCACGCCCCTGGAGAGCAAGATGATCAGGGACTGTGTGGCTGCTACAACCCTGCTAAGAGGATTGTACTATTCTGGTCTTTCATCTTTGAAAAGTGAGAGTGAAACAGTCCATCACAAATTTGCTTAGCTGGGAAAAATTACACATCTGCTGTCCATTCTTATTTTGTCTGGTGTCTGGAAAGAAGTGCTTTAATTCTTACTGCATCTGGACAAAGACAGATGCACTGGAGGTGCTCCCAGCTCTAGGGATTCTAGCTAGATTCTAGGATGTTTTGGTTTAAACTCCTGCTCTGCTCACACTTGGGTTCACCTCCTTTGCACATTGCATTTCTTTTGGCTGTGTTTCTCTGCAGTCACTACGCCCCACTCTTTATCTAGTGTACAATTCTGAGAACTGCAGTGAACAGGAGGGCTTTTAGTCCTCCTGCCAGTTCACACAGTCTGCTGCTAGAAAGCCCTTGAGCTGGAAAAGATTAGAAGGCATGTAATTCTCCATGAGCCAGTGCCCATTGCTTTTATCTCAAATGGTTTTAAAGGCCATCCAAATAAGGCAAACTGGATTTACGTTACTCCAGTTCAATGGACTGGATCTCACTGAAAGGATTTTGCTCCCAAAATTAATTGCATTGCAGCAAAACTCAGAGCTGAAGTGAGGAACTGAAGTAATGTTTTACAAGACACTATACAAACGCAGAACAAAAAAATGATCCCTGCCTGAAAGTTATATAACATAAAGATGAGACTTGGTCTTATGCTTTCCCCAGATATAACAGTTGGCATGTGTTTTGTACATCAGCTTTGCTACATGAAAAATGGTTGCACCTAATTACATCCTAAGGTAACAACGTGGAGATATGACTGATGGATGGGGAGCCCAAGGACATAATCAGATGACAGTGATCCATCAGACAAGGAGGCTATCAGTTCCCTTGCTCCTAGCTGCTGTCATTTTGGTAGACATCCTGGTGGCAGTGAATTTTACAGCAAGGAGATGACAAACATAGGGAGGGTTTTCATGGATGTTTAAAACATGTCATCTCAATGTATGAAAAACTACCTAGGTGATAACATACACAGCGTGAAAAACTTGGTGTTGGGATGGTTATTTGCATCTCTCCCAGAGCAGAAGTGAGTATGTATCTGCTGCAAGAGTAAAGGAGGGAGAGTAAGGCTAATATGCTTGAAAGAAATACAAAGCATTGAGAATTAAATCCTTCATCTCTCTTGTGATAAACTCAGACAACTTAATGGAGGCATGCAAAGGGAAAGTTGTAGAGAAATGGTGTAGATTTGCAATTGTCAACTGCTTTAGAAAAGGATGCCATGGTACCTCAGACATAAGCTGATGAGAACATGAACTTTATCTTGCTAATTAATAGCAGCTGTCCCGCTTTCAGAAGTTTTCCATTAGAGAAGTTTAGGTTACCTTGATATTTTTTTTCCAGCTTCCCTAAAATAAGTATTCATCATTTCTCAGTATCCAATTTCTATGTCTGAAAGAAGCAAATACACTCTTCTATGAAATATCACTATTTCTTCCTTTTCACACAGATTCGTTTCTTGTTGAAAAAGAAACCGAAACATTAGAGAACGTGGAGGTATGAAATGAAAATAGCCTAAAATGACTCAGTGTTTTTCAGGTAATTTGTGCCCAGAATTAAAACCAGCAGCTGTGTTCTGTTGCTAACAGAACAGCTTTTCAGTACCCTAAATTGTTAGGCCTTATTTGCATTTCCAGAAATCTTACATGTTTGTTTGAAAACAAAATAAAGGTTACGAGAAAACATCTGGATGTAAGAATGAGATCTGCTGCTGCAAAACTGGTGACTCAAGTAGTGTCAGCCTTTCAAATAAAATCTAAGAATTGATTTTGGAAAGTCCTTTCCATCTCATAGACTTGCTGATATTTATTCTTAGGCATGATATCTTTGTAAATCTTGAATGAAGTATCTGAAACTGTCCAGATGTCCGCAAGCTTTATTTTTGCAGCCTATATCGCAAATGCAAATTACAGATAGATTGAGTTAGTAATTTTTTCTTCATTTCTCACATAGACCTTAAAAATTTCCAATATGAAGCAAGATTCAGAAAAGAGTGAGAGCCACCACTAATAAAAATTTGTATAATATCTAATACAACTTTGTAATAATCTCTCACTTAAATCATGCTATAAATGCTTGCATACCTTATAAACAGTTTATCAGATTTTGACTACCATTAATAACCTGGGATAAGTCAACACTCTTCCTATCCTTCCAGGTTTTAGAATCATACAATCATAGAATCATAGAATCGATTGGGTTGGAAAAGACCTCCGAGATCATCAAGTCCAAGCCTTGGTCCAACTCTAATCTGTTTACTAGATCATGGCACTAAGTGCCATGTCCAATCTCAATTTAAAGACTCCAGGAAGGACCACCTCTCTGGGCAGGCCATTCCAGTGCCTGACCACTCTCTCTGTAAAGAATTTCTTTCTAATATCCAGCCCAAATTTCCCCTGGCAGAGCTTAAGCCCGTGCCCCCTTGTCCTATTGCTGAGTGCCTGGGAGAAGAGACCAACCCCCACCTGGCTATAACCTCCCTTCAGGTAGTTATAGAGAGTGATGAGGTCACTCAGATTCTATGAAGAAAATAATAGGTATATATATGTAACTGAAATGGCATCAAGACCATCAAGTCCATCATCTTTGGACAAATTAATGATATTGACCTGTGCATAAAGAGCTGTTCCCTATATTGTAGCTGGATGATACAAAATGCATAACAAGAAGTATAACAAGAAGGGCATCAATCAATGCATGTGGGATACAGCATACTGGAAATCAATACTAATTGATTGCATGTTACATAAAAGTAGGGACTGACCAAAAAAAACCAAAAAAAACCACACTAAAAAATCCCAAACAAATTAAGCCCTTGGGATCAAACACAGGATATGCAACACTGCCCACACTGCGAACTTAAGATTTTAAGAAGTTTCCACTCTTTGCAACTTCCATTTCATATGTAGATTACTGTTGTTAGCAATACTGAATCTAAAATGTGGACAGGAAAGTACATGAATGAAAAGAAAAAAAACCAGAAAGCAAGCAATTCATAATGGCTGCTGAAATAGCTGGAAGCACTTGCTTAAAAGTGCCTCCAAATTTGTAACCAACCCAAAAATGTCTCGAAACTGCAATGTGATGAATAGATGGTGTAGTTATCTCCTAATCATGTTTTCCAAGTCTCTTCCACATTCTCTGTCTTGTATTCACCCACTCTGTCTTCTCAGTTTAAAATTCAATCACACAAAAAAAATTTAAACTGCCCCTTGGTTTCCAGGGGCAGAGAGAATCCCAAGCAGTCATTCTGTTAGAAGTGGGATCCTTAGATGGTTTTACAGACATTGATTTTTGGAGAGGTGTGAAACAGCTACTTAATTTCCTGACAAAATATGTCAGAAAATCTTTTAATGCTAACATCTGTAAGTTTTATGGCCTGTACACTAGGACAAAGAGCTAAAAAATTACTAAACATTTGGGAAATGACAAAAAGCCTCCCTCATATTAAAGATCCATGTATCTTAATTATCTGCTTCCCCTATTTTCTCTTTAGTCCTTTGTCTCTATCGCAGTCTGATTTCAGTTTATACAGACTGTTTTCAATATTAGGACCCTTGTTTACTCACCTATAAAGTCCAACAAACCCAGGAGATCAGTCCTGAAATAATAAGGACTTTATTCCCACAGAGCTGTAGCTGCCAATCAGGTTCCTATCATGGATTTGTGGAGCTGACACATTTTCTTGGCTTTGCAGCTCTTGTAGCTGTTCAACAAGCCTGATATCCATTAAGATCAGCTCTACACTATGCAAATCAAATCTCAGATAATTTTTGTGCACATTATGAAGAAATTTTGGAACAGACTTCAGCTTCTGCAGAAATGGTCCAGGTACAGCTGCAGGACAAGCCAAAGAAAAGGCATCACGGAATGTTATCGTTTCACTGAGAAACTCATTTTGGCCATAAATAATGAACAGAAATGGATTTTAACATAATTTCAGCAAAAATGTTCTGGAGCTTTGTCATTTCTATCTTCATCCTCTAAGGAACAAACTAGTGNAATACCAGAGAAAAGTGATCATTTCATTCCTGAAAAACAGGAATATTTTAAATGAATATATGCTAGAAGTTGTCATTAGAAATACACATTTTGCATGAGCAGTACAGCAACAGTTTAGCAAGACCTGTGTGAAACTTTTAGTGCATAAATCTCCCCATAGTCAAAGGCTGTAATAAGTTACATGTTTCTCTACACAGACATTTAAAAATTGTCAAACATACATTTCACATACCAGAACCAGAAATAACATCTTCTTGGCTTTGGAGGTAATTCATGTTAGGTGTAGAAGTGAAAGACACCGCTTTATACCCAAAGGATACATAAACCCTTCAAGCATACCAGAACAGGTCAAATATCTCTGTAGACCCTAAAATTTCACTACTGTAAGGTGGGCAGTTGTTCTCCTCTGTTACCAGTTCAACAAAGACTTGAAAAAAAAATTCAAATTTTAACTTTCTTGGTTTGATGACCATGATTTACCTGAAAGTTACAGTCCTAGAAGACTAAACTTTACATTCCCACTCTGTTCCATTCAGGTTTTCTATCTTGTCTTTTATTCATTCTGGTGTGTGACTAAAAGTTCAGTACTCACATACATTCTAGAGATGCAATATTGCCTCTGTGTTTGAGGTTTAATAATTCCCAAATCAAATCAAATGTAAGTAAAAAAAAATAAATTCGTGCAGTCTACATTTTAAAACACATTTAAAACCTACATTTTAAAATTTTAGTTACTGTAGTTAAATCTTTACATTTGAGTCCATCACCACTGTTTGGACTAGACCCTTTTCCCCCCAACGCTGCTCCACCTGGTTAAATGGGTTGTTAATCCATTGCTCCCCCTCCCCAAGAGGACGTTCACCACATGTTTGAGGTGTCAATTCAGAGTGAACACGCAGCGCCAGAGGAGACATTGGGGGGATTTGGTGAAGCTTGAGCCAGGTTAGCAGTCGAAGCTGCATAAATATGCCTCGCTCCCCCTGAGCATTCTGTCCCCAAGCTGCTACAAGGACTTAAATTGAACAGAGTCGGAAAAAGCGGTTTCCTAAAAAGCCAGATGAGGCAGCAATGAGCTGGGATTATATACCAAAAGGTACCTGTCCCCAGAATTTCCTGACCTTTGTTCACTAAATTAATACTTCTTTATGTGTGTTTGTTTTACTCAGTGTGAATGTAACTGTTCCAACAGACTCTTACACATAATCATAGTTACAAAAGCTAAATTTGCTTTTATTGTCTCCAAATTTCAAATCTGTGTGCATTTTGGTGAACTTGAAAATACCCCATGGTGATAATAGTGACATGGTAATTTTTGTTTCCCAGTTTCTTTTGGCTATATGTGACTTAATAATTAGATAACATGACATTGCTAATAAGCTGTTTACTTCTAATGGCAAAGCAGACTGATTTATACTGTTTGCTTTTGTGGATGTAATATTTTGTTGTTTGAAAAAATATTGGAAAAGACTTATTTTCAGTTTAGTCTTGAACTCAGGAAGTTTCCAGTTAAACAGTGAGGGCAAGTCATAATATGCTTATAATACATTATTCTTGCATATTATAATATATACACATCTATAATATATACATAATATAGAATATAATTTTGCTGCAAATAATGATTTGCAGTAAAAACATAAAAAGGAACCAACAGGAAATATTACAAATTTTTATTTCCTTCACAGATGTTTCTAAAATCTCTCTTTTAGTACTGATTATTAATGCTGCCCAATTCCTTCACACTGTCAGTCTCAAGCTGTCTATGGGACACCTCAGTAGGCTATAAAGAACCATAAAACAGCAAAGTTTCTCCCATGCGGATAGACTGGTGGCTTCTGAGACCAGCTGCCCATATCCATGCTGCTATACTTGGAGGCATTGGAGCAGGACAGGTAGAATAGGAGCAGGACAGACATGGACAGCAGTTTGCCCAGTAAGTTATCCCGGTTAAAGTACCCAATGTTACCAAAGAATGTAGAGAGGATGGTGCCAGGCTCTTCTTGATGTTGCCAAGCAACAGAATGAGAGGCAATGGGCAAAAACCGATGCACAGGAAGTTCCACCTGAACATGCGCAAGAACTTTACTGTGACAGAGAACCCAAGGAACAGGAGACGTTGTGGAGTCTCTTTCTTTGGAGATATAAAACCACCTGGATCCTGTGCAGCCTGCTCTAGAGGAACAGGAGTGTTGGACTAGGTGATCTCCAGAGGTCCTTCCAAATCCAACCATTCTGTGATTGTGTGATTCTGTAACAGCCACTTAATCATCCTCTACCTTTTCTAGACATTCATATTTTTTATTAATGAACTCTACTTTCACCCCCTCATTTGTATTTAATTGACCCGGTCTCTATGGCAGAAAATGGCAAATTGCCCACAGCAGCAACAACACTGCAGTTAGAAACAGATAGACAGATTCTTTTATCAAGAAGCAATACTCTGCAGGTAGATACATTTCCTGAGGATCTCCTTGAAGTACTGTCCAGTTTTCACTTTTTGGCCACAAGGTCTTGGGTACACTTTTCTGGTCTCCAGGTCAAACTCCATCTACTTTTGTTAGCTTTTAAGGGATTCACAATTGTGCGAGCTATGAGAATGAACAAGATGTGCATACCACTAGACCTGCACTTTTTAATTATATCAATCCTTCATGTTTCACTGAATTGCTGAAATACTGAATAAATTGGACTAGCTCAAGCAGTTGACATTTCTAGCAGACATGCTCTCGTTGCTTTAGTTTGCCCAATTTCATTATTGCACAACTCCTGTCTGTTACCTGCAAATTCCCCATGTACTCTCATCCCTCTGTACATCAGGGACCTTTTGTAACCATCTCCAGCTACTCTCATTTCGTGCCACCCATTTCCTTTCCTTCAAGGATTTATTCCCACATGACCCCTTCCTTCCATTTTTTTCAATTTTCTTTTTCCTTCCGTAGGAAATAAGTTATTCAGGGCGTCAACATATTTGAAACTAGAACTGAGATGGAGGTAGTTATAATGAAATGCTAATAACTGCCAGGAAAATTACAGAGTTGTTCTCAGCTGCTAGGTCTGCCAAGCAGCTGCCAGGAGCAGTGTGTGTTTCCCCTACTCTTCTTCTAATTTACTGATTTTTCACCAAAATAGGGCGTTGGTCTTCAATTCTAAACTTTCAGAAAACATTCCAGCACTGATTGGATGTGTCATTCAAAATTAATCACATAATGGACAAAGAAACAGTGGAATGTTTTTCTGTTGAAATGAGGGATTTTGATGCATGCTTGGGGTGTGCTTCAACATTACACTTATCTGTTGGCACATCCCTCTATTGTCTCAATGCAACTCTGCTGGGATATTGTGCTATAGATGAGTTTGCTTCCACTAACATAGATTATTTCACTGAGCTGGCTTGCAGCATAGACTCATGAAAAGTTTTACTGGTAGAATTCATCACTCCCACCATTCCCTAGGACAGGGAGAGAACCACGTAGAAGGTTTTTAAAGGAACCCTTTAAGAGCATTAGTCCTAGAGAAACTGTAAGCCAGAAGCACAATCTTAATTAAAGACAACTGATGCTGTTAAAATCTTTCTGTCCCTCACCTGCCTGCTGCCGCCTCTTAGCCACAGACTGCTGAAGAATGATCAAACATATGCTCAAGCAGTGGGACTGGTGACCATGTTAAGAAGAGAAACAGTCCAAGCTGCTTCAACTCTTTGTGAGGTTAATATTGTTTTATGGGCTGTGATTCACAAGCGAAGATGGCACAGCCAAGTGAGGCAATGGTGTAGGTAAACTGAGGTTGGATTCATGGTTAACTCAGCATATGTATATGAGAAGAAGAACAGACAGGTAATCCAGCAGGAGCTGGAGCCTCCAGACCTTGACTAGCTCAGCCAGATTGCGACACACGTACTGCTGCAATGGGCAGGCTCCTACCCGAATGCTCACTGTTTGGGCTTCACAGGAACGATCTCAAATGCTGTACAGTGTTGTCTTTTTGCTTTTCAGCCATGTAACTACACCGCAGATAATACACATGGGATTTCAAATTTCCAGAAGGAATATGTAACTCAACAGGCATATCCCAGGCTTTTCTTTAAAACTCAAATCAGAGGTCTTTGTAAAAGGTTATTAATTATCTACATCAAAGCCATGCCCACAGGCACTGCCTAATGCACATCTCTCTAAGATAAATGTGCCCATCTCCTTTCCAGATTACCAACATGCCAACCCCCAAGGAGTCCATTAACTCACCTTTTCAGGGCTTTTGCTGCCAGGAGGAACCCCAAAAAGGCTCAGGGCTGTTGGCAAAGGCTTTTCTCCATGATAAACATAGTGAGAAGCGCTTTGGGCGCACAGAAAATTGAGGGCACTCCAGGGTGACAGAAACTCCTCTCACATTTTAAATGTGAAATGGTGAAATTCGGAACCTAAGAAGAACACTCAAAATCAAGCCACAGAACACCCACTTTTATTAAGCACAGTGGAAACAACAAGCGTTTGCCACCATAGAGGTTTGCCCCACACGACCACTCATCAGCATTAACAATGTGGATCAGATTTTGGAGCTGGGGTTGGCTGGGGCATTGGCACATCCCAGGGATTTGTGGGGCTCTGGGTCCGAGTCCCCATGGCTGGGGCTCACATACATCTTGGGTGCAGCCTGGCTGTTCCGTCCTGGGAGGACACTGCTGGGAACTGTGCCCAGGTCTGGGCCCCTCACAGGACAGACACTGAGGTTCTGAAATGTGTCCAGAGAAGGGCAGATGGTGAAGGTCTAGAGCACACGTCTGATGAGGAGCAACTGAGGGAGCTGGGGGAGCTGGAGAAGAGGTTCAGGGGAGACCTTGTCACTCTCTACAACGCCCTGAAAGGAGGTTGTGGGCAAGGGTCGGCCTCACCTCGAGTGCTGTGTCCAGTTCTGGGCCCCTCAGCTCACAAAGGATGTCAAGGTGCTGGAGCAGATCCAGAGAAGAGCAACAAGACTGGTGAAGGGACTTGACAAGTCCTATGAAGAGAGGCTGAAGGAGCTGCGGTTATTTAGCCTGGAGANGGGGGTGGGGGGGGTGGATCAAGAGTTGGACTTGATGATCTCAGAGGTCTCTTCCAACCCAGCTGATTCTACGATTCTCCAAGGCAACCAGTGACAGGATGAGAGGACACAGCCTTAAGATGCGCCAGAGGAGGTTTAGGTTGGACATCAGGAAGAATTTCTTCACAGAGAGGATGATCAGAGACTAGAAGGGGCTGCCCAGGGAGGCGGTGGCGTCGCCGTCCTTGCAGGTGTTTAAGGAAAGGCTGGACGTGGCGCTTGTAGCCATCGTGCAGCTGGCACGGCGCCGCCCGGCCACCACCATCACCCCACGATCCCCAAATCCTTCCCACCCCTTCCCCTCACCGCAATTCGTCCCGCCCCGCCACGTGACCACCGGCACCGCCCCCGCGCTCCCGCCAGGCGCTTCCGGCCGGGCCCGGTGGAGCAGGGCGCAGGCGCGGAGGGAACCCGGAAGCGGCGGCGCGGCGGAGCCGGGGCGCGAGGAGGCGGGCGGTGGGACTGCTCCGGGCGCGAGGCTCCCACGGGGCTCCCGGGCGACTCCCACGGGCCAGCCCGCCCGGGGGCCGCGGGGTCTCGGCGCTGCGGGCTGCGGCAGGTACAGCAGGGCTCTGGGGGCGCGGGCCCTGGGCAGGGACCTGTGGGGATGTGTCCCCCAGGTACGGGCGGGGGCGTCCCGGGGCCGGGAGCGTGTCCGGGTGAGGCGGTGGCGGGGCGGGGAAGGGTCTCCTGAGGACGGCGGGGGCGCGGGAAGGAGTGAGGGGAGGTAGGAGGGCGAGGGGTAGAGTCACCTCGGCTCGGGTCACGGAGGGTGTTGGTTCCGTGGAGCTCGGGGGGGCACGGAATGGGCAGGTGTGCCTTGGACACGGCGCTCGGGGAGCCAGACCCCGGAGGGGCATTCGAGGGCAGGTTGTGGGCCGGGATTCTGTCGGTTAAGAGTTACCTGGTGGCGTTGATGTGAAAAGTTATCCTTTTGATGATTTCAAGTAGTTTTCGTGTCAAGTGAAGGCTGTGTGAAGGCATGGTAGACTGCTTGATCATCTTCTCTGTGCTTTGCTTTGTTTGGCTGGCTTTTCTTTTGATCAAGTCAGTTACTAGTTCCAACACACACACACACATATATCTTCAAGCTTAAGGTTTTTAAGTGCAAATCGATGTGCTTTCATCTTTCTATGCATTGTATCTTTATATGTAACTATATTTATCTCTGCCTACAAACATGTTTAGAATTTTTTTCATACATTCAAACAATGGCATTGGTGTGTTATTGAAAATTAGGCTGGCAGGTTTATAACTAACATATTGCTAATATATAACTTGTCCTTTTTTTTGTAGTGCTTGACCTGTAATACAGATACCTTCCAGAATGCTCGAGTCCTATGTAACTCCTATTTTGATGAGTTATGTGAATCGCTACATAAAGAACTTGAAGCCTTCAGATCTGCAGCTGTCACTCTGGGGGGGAGATGTTGTACTTAGTAAACTTGAATTAAAGTTGGATGTACTTGAACAGGTATGTTGTGTTTATAGTAGTTACAGTCTGTGTCTTTGTTGTAAAAGAAGTTCACTGAATTGTTTAGTTTGCACAGCTATGTAATCATTTAGTGCTTGTTAGTTTTCTTCTCATGCAAGTTGTTTTTTCCCTTCCCCTGCATTTGATTGTTCTTGCTTTAATTTCATGTCATTTGTTTAGTAATGAATGGTAATTCTTTACACATTCTGTAAGTTATGGGATGTGAAGAGGAAGGCTTTTTTGTGGACATATTTCTTCTTTCAGTAACCATTGTTTTGCAATATGAACATTAATTAAATTTCTTTTTCAGTCATATTACTAACTGTATATTGTAACTAATTCAAAATGTCACAAAGTAAAGTAGGATCTCTTTAATTATGCGTGCTAAACACAGATTTGTGTTTTCTAACTTAAGATTTCATTGTTCCAGTTGTACCTGAAGTTAGGAGTAATTGAGGGACAGTTTTGATCAGCTGGTTTGTGTGGATTAGATCAGAGACTCTTTAAAATCTAGCCTTAAAAAGACAAGCTTGACCAAGTGAAACACTAGAATACAGAATTTGGAGTCTACTGTCCATATGAACTAATTAAGTTTTAGCAGAGGGATGGTTTCCTTTTATGCTTATCTGGGTTGTCAACTTGAGTGTGTGAGACAGGTGAAGCTGTTTTCTGTCGTGCAGGTTGTAGCAAGTCTTAGCTAGAGCCCTGTGTCCAGATATGGTCCAACCAAGTGAAGGAACTGAGACAAGTGCAGAAAAGAAGAACGGGAAATTTAGCCAGTATGTCCATTGCAAGAAGAATAAAATAGACAGGGAATACATTTTTAATTTTGAATGAAGTGTGGTGAGACAAGGTAAGACAAGAATTATTTGGATGCGATGTGAAACATAAATTGCATGTAGGGAGGCTTAGGCTGGATATAAGTGAAAATCTCCTTTTTTAGTTGTATTATGATTCATTAGAGTAGACTGAGGAGATTTGGTACACCTTTTAAAATGTGAAAGAAGTACTTATGGTTAATTAAGAATCTGTGATCCTCTTCTGGAAGAGGAGAGAATCTTTGAAGAGATCGTGTTGTATTTTCTGTGCTTTTTAAAGAGCCTGACTTGTCTGCCTTCAAGTATTTGATGGCCTCTGTATTTTCTGACAAGTCTATTAGTTCCTCATTTTCTTGGTACAGCTTGTCCATACAGCTGGTGTGGATGCTAGACTTCAGTTGTGTAGGACGTGTTCCACCTGTGAGCCTTTTAAAATGTATATGTTATAGAAGTAAAGAAGGGTTGATCAGAAAGGATTTCTGGAGGTCAGCTAGTCCAGCCTCCTCTTCTGAGTAGGGCTCTTGCCAGCATTATGTCAGACCAATCTGTGTTTTTCTCCAGTTGAGTCTTGAGGTCTCCTGTCTTGTGACAACCTTCTTTCTGGGTAAGCTGTTTCAGTGCTCTACTGCATAGAGAAGAAAACTTGTTCTAATAACAAATGATGACTTGTGATACGTGTATTAAACTTGCTATATTACCTCACACTGTTAGGATTTTGCTGCTGCCAATGGTGATATTCCCTTTCCAATAGTTGCAGTTTACTGGTGGGTGATCCCTGGCATCGTCTTTGTCTACCAGTGTATCAGCTGGGTTCCTAAATGGCTCATGGCTCTTGTAATGACAAATGTTGGGATAGGTACCTGTGCTCATGACTTATCAGCTTGAACGGAGATGTGAATACGTGATGAATGCAAAATTGAGCTCAGATTCATTGTTTTTACATTATTTGGCTGTGTATTTGTGAAATGTAGTGATCTTACTTTGACTCGTATTATTCTTTGGAACTTGTCTGGATCTGCGGACTGTATTTGTGGTGCCTTCCTCTCCTGTGGAAGGGATGCTGCTTTAGGCTTGCTCAGCAAAACTCTAAGTATGTAGTGTGTGGTAATACAATGACCTAGGCCTTCGCCAGCTCCCTTGAAAAGCTGGTTTCTAAAAATTACCGAGTTGTATAATTTTATTTGGGTTCTCTGTTATGATGGAGTCATGATGTCTGAAGTCACCTTAACTGCTCTGCTCTTTTAACATCCTTTCTGTCCTGGGCAATCTATCCCCAGCCTGGTTCCTTACTCCTTATCTGACGTGAACACAGCTTTAATTTTTTGCTTTCGGTTTGTAGATGCAACTGCACATATCCTGGGTATCTTTGTCTGGAGCCCTAAACATTTTCAGAGAATTCCATCTTCTGTGAAGTTATGCATGACTTTTTGGGAATGTTAGCATAGGTGCCAAACTACCTGGACAAAGCACCTTATAACAGACTTGGGAACAAGTTTGTGCTGCTTCCCCTTGCTTCCTGCACTTCATCTGATAGTAGGGTTCCCATGTCACGTTGTGCCCTTACAGGCCACCAAACAGAATCCCAAAGCACAGGTGAGAACAGAACATAAACTGATGTCTGTTTTCTAGAAGATTTTACTTAATTTTTGTGGCCAAGTTGGAGCCAGTACCTTTTGAAATCAGATGTAATACAGTTGTTGACATAGAAAATTTATCAAAGCCAAAGAGAATGTTTCAGTACCTTAAAATACTTTGCATGTTTTTTACATGTACGTTTTGTGCTCTCATTAAACTATGCTGAATGTCACTGCAATGACTCTAGGGTCTGTCCTTCTCTGCCCCCTTTTTTCTTGTACAATATCGATAGTGAAAGTCAAGTACTAGTTTGTACTTGGTTCAACCATCTAGGTACAGTGTAGCTTTTATACATAATTGTGTCACTGTTTGAGTAGCGGGTTAATTTTATAATAATTATCTTTAGTTGAAGATTAAATCTGATAAAATTTTGATTTTTTTTTTTTTTTCCCTCCTCTATCCTGGATAATTCAATTACTACAAGATTACTGATGCAAGATATTTTTCATCTACGCATAATACACACATTGTACAAAGACTACTTTAAGACAATAATATGTAATAAAATTTTAAAATTAGTATTTTAAATACTGCTTTCTGGAAAAGCCTA
This sequence comes from Grallaria varia, assembly GCA_013396735.1. Classification (NCBI taxonomy): domain Eukaryota; kingdom Metazoa; phylum Chordata; class Aves; order Passeriformes; family Formicariidae; genus Grallaria; species Grallaria varia. Next base: position 616,939 of record VWZG01010866.1, read on the forward strand.
TTAAGCACTTGTCAACTTTTTTGTGAAGTCTCCATGGTAGCCGAGGTAACAGAACTACCCATGAACTTGGTAACTAGCTTGCATGTAATATTTCTGTTGACACAGTGGTACCAAAGATACATGGGGAGCTCTTTTTGCTGCCCTTCTATATTCCCATAACAATGTAAGTTTTTATGTTGGCTGTTTTACAGACTCAGAAAGGAAAGATGAAGTAGTCTTGGGAAGACAAAGGATAACTTCATGTAAAGACTGTGTTTTATTATAAGTATAGATTTTTCATATTGAAAAGAATTTATGAAGAAATATGAAAAATTCTCATGTGCTTAAATTAATATTAAGGAAATCAGAGCATTTTAGTATCTTTATTTTAGATGTCTGTATTATGTGCCATTGGATTACTTGTGAAATACAGCCTTGACTGTGAAGAAAAGGTATCTGAGTTGAGACCGATGTGGAGAAAAGTACTTGACTATCACTCCAGAGTTTGGGATAGTCTTGTGTTTTAGAGTAAGGGGAGATTTTAGGTGAAGGGGGATTATGATCATCTAGTGTGCAGTCTTGCATGATATGAGTCCGTTATTTCTGAGTCAAGCCCAGAAGTTTGTTTTTAGTCATATAATATTTTTCTGAAGGATTTCTATGATGTAAATATAAAATCTAAAATTCAATGTCTAATTGGTCATGAGTACAGAAGAAATATTGAGGATTTCAAGGAATACTTAATGAAAGGGGAAAGATTGCACAGGAAACAAGGAATAAGAATAGTCTTTGTTATGTTATATTATGAACAAGTTACTAAATTTGGCACACATTTGTATTATCTGTTGAAATAGTACAACAAAGAGTTCTCTGCGTTGCTGAAAGGAAACCGATTTGCACAATTAGAATAATGTCAAATGACATTTGTGTCTAAATTTCTTTGAAAAAGAACTGTCTTTTAAATATGCTGTGCATTTGTTTGTATCACCTCATTTTGAAATAGTTTCTACTTCCATTTCTTTCAGCATCTTGCAGTTAACTAGGCAAAAATGAGGATGTGTTAAATTGGTCCAGAAAACAGTGGAAAAAGAGTTATTCTAGAATGCCTTTTGAAGTAAACACAGGTCAGGATCTAAACAGATGTGGTATTGATGAGTGATGTAAAAATTATGTATCTCGAAGTCTGGAATGGGATTTTATTTCTCTTACTGTTAACAGTGATAGTTTGCTGTCTTGATCCCTGGAAGTGTTATCTCTTAAGCTGTAATGTATTTTTAGATTGCATCTTTTTTTTATAATTTCTTTCTGTGCCACCTACTTGCAACTTCCTCCCCCCCTCAAAAAAAAAACCCAACCCAAAAAAACCCCAAAAAAACAAAACCCCAAAAATCATGTTTTTTCTTGCTGCCCTGATTTTTCAGTTTAAAACTCCCTACCGGCTTTAGTCAAACTTNACCTTTTATGAGAAAGTCTGTCATCTTTTAGAATGGGGACTTGAAATTAGATGTGACTGTGTGTAAGCATGTCTAGGAAAGGAGTCAAGAGTTTCCCTAATATGAGGAGGGTGTGGTTTTTGAAACTTCATTAATGAAAACTCATTAAATCCCTAAAACTATTTACCAACTGAAAGCTGTACTTGGCAAAGAAAAACAGAGCTATAATTTTGTGTAGTTTTCTTCTTTGAGGATTTTGTCAGCAATGACTATACTTTTATCTACTCTTTGCTCTTGGATACAAAATGAACTTTTTCATGGTGCCAGTGGAAAGGCTGTCAAGAGGTATGAGCTGCAGAATGGAGAGTGTTCCTTAAAGTAGCTCCTATTAGCAGCTGTTATTGCTGTGGTGGTGATAAGTATTCCTGAGTAAGAATTGTCGACTTGTCTTTTGGGTGACTGATTAGAGGCTATCTCAGGATGCTTAGCTGTCACAGGTGTAACAGGTGTTATTCAGCTCTCAACTTAGGACATGGTAACTACTTAGGAAAATCAATACTTTTGATGTGCTTTCCAAACATGTCACTAAGATTTGATTATATATTCATGATTCATAAATTTATCATTGTTTTTATTTCTAGATGTTAGGCAAATAATGGCATTAGCTTGCTTCACAGAAATATTCTATAGGCAGATTTTAATACTTTGTAGTATATGTCAAGTACTAAATGCAGAATACCCTTGTCCCCAAATTTCATTCATATCGGAATTCTGTGCAGCAGGGATAGGTCTAGGGTCAAGCAGTGCAGGAAAAGAGGCTTTGTGAATCTACTTGTAGTTTTTTGTCTGAAATTCCCTAGCAACTTTTCTGCTTGACTTCTGAGTCTCATGGACCTTCTCTGTTTAACATCTATTTATTCATAGGAGTACTGAATTGAATGGTACATGTACCTAAACTGAGCCAAGGGGCAAAAGTGGTTAAGCTCTGGCTTGCCAGGATAATTTTGGAGTTCTGAACAAAGGTTTATGTCCCTGAGTTTGCTAAGAAACACAACATATATGAACATGGAAGTGCTGGTCAGCCACAGGCTCGGTATGAGTCAGCAGTGTGCCCAGGCAAACCCCCTCCTGGGGTGCTCCAAACTCAGCATCACCAGCTGGTCAACAGAGGTGACTGTCCGTCTGTACACAGCATTGGTGCAGCCTCACCTTGAGCACTGTGTGCTGTTCTGGGCTCCACAGTTAAAACAAGGATGTGAATGTGTCCAGAGGAGTGCAACAAACCTGGTGAAAGAGCTGGAGGCAGTATCCTGTGAGAAGAGACTGAGGACTTGGACTTGTCTGGTTTGGAGAAAAGGAGGGCTGAGGGCCAACCTCGCTGCTCTCTAGAGCTTCCTGAGGATGGGCGTGGAAGTTTGACCCTGGGCAAAACCAAAAGAAAGCAACACCGGGCAGAACTTCCCAGCACCAGCACAGGCCTCCCCTCCAAAGACACCCCTCAAAGGGAAGAAAACTGGCGAAAAAGCCAAGGGGAAGGAGAGAAAACTTAAAAGCTTCAGACCGTGAGGGGAACAGATATATATATATATATATNAGACAGTGTGTCAGCTCTTGCTCCCTCACCCTTATATCCCATGTGATGTGAGATAGTAGGGAATACCTCTGATTTGTCAATGTATGTCACCTGACTTCTTTGCCAGGAAGGCCTAAAAAAACCCAACAAACCTAGCCAAAGCCTAAAGTTTAAAACTACCACAATGGGACCTGGAGAGGGAAATGCTCAGATCTTCTCCCTGGCATACAGGGATAGGACATGTAGGAATGATTCAAAGCCGCACCAGAGGAGGCTTAGACTGGACATTAGGAAGCATTTCTTTACTTAGGGTGTGGACAAACACTGGAACAGGCTTCCTAGAGGAGGTGGATGCCCCATGCCAGTGAATGTGTAATTGCACAGTGCCCTTAACAGCATGCTTTACTTTCTAGTCAACCCTGAATTGGTCAGTGAGTGGACTCAGTGGTTGTTGTAGGTTGTCCAAAATTGCCGCCCTGCATCTAGGAGTCTTAGATTCACTTACTTCTCCATCTGAGAAGATTCACTCCAGTAGTTCCCAGCATTTAGGATGAAGATGAAAACGTCAGGTTTATAAGCGACTTAAAGACATCTCTTGTTTTTTCTGCATTCAATCTTTAAAACTGTATAGTGAAAAATGTCAGAATAGGAAATCAGTAAGGTAAGATGATGAATACTCACGGTAACCTCAGAATTTGGATACTTAGTATTGAGAATGCTGGCTTAGAATTCTGACATAGTATCAAATAAGTGTTTACTGCAAGATAAAGAAACAGTATTTTCCTTATTCCGGATCTTGATTGCTAATGCTGGGGCCAGGCCTCCAGCCTGACTGCTCTGCCAAGGGTTATGCTCATTCTTCCTAAGAGAACCCCTAAAGTTACTGGGGAAATTGCAACATTTGGTATCCAATTTTTAAAATTTATTTAAATTATTTAATTGGATGCTTTTAATCGAAACTTATTTCCTGCTGACTTGCTGCATGCAGCAGCCAGCTCGCTGGGGCTGTCCTGTAGAGTTGGGATCTCTGCATTGGCTGGATGGAGTGCCAGACATTTGTTAGGAGTTCTGGATTGGTTTGCACCAGTTTTTAAAGCAGTGTGACATTCACATTAGCCCTTGGTGAGGAGTAGTCTGGTTTTGCCAATGAAAAATTTAGTAACTTCGTGTTCACTAAACAGTTTCATGTGAATAGGGCAACAACAGACCAATGTTAAGAGCGCTGAACTCTTAGAATTCTAGGTATTAAAATATTGTGAAAGACATTACATTCCTGTTGCATTGTCAATGTTTAGTTCCAAATTTGCGCTCTTCACATTAACACAGGTTGCATATCAGTTAAAGCATTTGCTTTCACCTCACTCATTTCTACTTGTCCCTTAAATAGTGGCACATTTTGCGGTAGCTTCATGAGAGAGGGGTGGTTTTAAACTGTCTTTCATTATAAAGGACATGGTAGTCTAAATGTCTCCTTTGAGCAGACTAACTGTAACGTAAGCATGCAAGTGATTTTAAAGGCAAATGCCAAGCCCTGTAACACACTACTGATTAGGGGTGGGAGAATAAATTTTGACTTGTTTTGTGATAGAACCATACTATTTTGAGTTACAAGTGCATCTTGAATTTTGATATGTTTCAGTAGTTAATTCTGCATTCTTTGTTGTTGTTAGGAGCTGAAACTGCCATTTACTTTTTTAAGTGGGCATATTCATGAACTTCGGATTCACGTGCCATGGACAAAATTGGGCTCAGAACCAGTTGTCATTACTATCAATACAATGGAATGCATCTTGAAGTTAAAGGATAGTGCTCAGGTAAGAAATGTGATGAATGGTTTTCTAACACTGAGAGGTTGATAAGAATAATAGCTTCTATAGGTCACTTTCTTCAAACCCTTCTGAAGAATCTGGCATGTGAAGATGGGATCCCTTTCATTGTTCTTTTTGTCATGGTTAGCATATTTGTGCTTATTTTTAAACTCTTTATTAGCTGTAGTCATGTTCTTGCAGATGTGAAAGCAAGTTAATAGTGCTCTTTCAGAATTTTTGTATGACCAGAGAAGAAGAGAATTTTAAGAGCAATACAGCATCCTGTGGGTTTCCAGCTTCTGCTTCCCAAGAAGCAGGGCTGTTTGCTTGAGTCAGCTGTATGTGGCACAACTCAAAATTGGGCATTTTTCAAAAGTTGTGTTATTATTACTAAAGAAGTGTTTTAAAGATCTTGTTCTGTAATTAATTTTTATCTTTAGGAGTTACAGTGCTTGCTTGAGTATAGTACTTGAAAGACTTCTTGTGTGTAAGGGTCTCACAAAAATTTTTGCATTATGATGTTTCACAGGCTTAGGAAAGGTTTTGTTCTGACACAATGAAGCTGAAATACATAGTGGCTCAATTTTTGCTGTATGTTTAACCTAGTTAACCAAAAAGACTTGGATATATTAATGTTAAACTTGTTTTTTTTATAAGTATGGTACTTTGATTCTAGAGAGATTTTTCTGGTTTGTTTTTGCTGTTTTTCAAAAGCCTTGTTCACATTTCAATTTCACCCTCATTTTTCAGTTACCTTGACGATCATCCAATTTATACAAAAGTCAAGTGTTTGGTGCTTGATGAGCTGTTAACATTTAAGAGCAATAAATAGATACAAGCCATCAAGAACATAGCAAAACACTTTTCTGTTATGGCTGATACTTCTTGTAATGTTCTTTTACACTTCCAGAGCTAAGAGGTTTTTTTGCTGGAGTAAGTCTCTGGTCCTAGGTATGCCACCCACAAAGCACATGCTTGCATTCTGTAGTTACACCTAATCTACGTGCAGGCGTGCACGTGCATATACACACACGTACACTCACCAGCAGCCAAATACTAAGTACTTTTCCAATGTTAAGGTAAGTTTTTGAGACCAGATGTTCCATGAGAAATGTGTTTTAGAAGAAAAAATTGCAACTAATTAGAAGAGCTGCAGGAATAGATTTGTAGCCCACGACTGTGCAACCCAGACCTAATATCTGATATTGGACCTTGCAGATGGCTACTGCTGGAATGATCAGATTTCCTGCTTGCATGGTATTTGAAACTTAAATTTTGTGGTGCATACAGCAGAAGGTCAAGTGTCACAAATGTAAAGCACTCTCAAAACAAGTATTTGTTACAGATGTTTAAGATTCAGAGGCAAGAAAGGAGTTTTGAAAATTACAACTGACATTTGAACAAATTATTCAGTGGTATGTACACCCAGGAGGGTAAAATTTGGGTCTATGCCATAGACGGATTATCTTTGACTAACAAGAATGTGAATGAAAACACTTTTATGCTGTTTTCTGAGGATATGGTTTAAAAAGTTGACAGTATGAATTTTATTTCTTTAAATTACTCTTTCAAAGTGTTTTATAAAAATAAAGTGTTTTGACAAATTCTTGTGTTCTAACTTCTTGTATGGCAGTGTACTTGACTAAAACCAGTTGTCATAAAAATCTTTGTAAGCAGTGAATAAAAAATCTGAATGAAATAAAATATTCCTGTCGAAAATGGTAATGAAATGAACTTCCAGTGAATTCAATTCCAATTGGAACTATTCTGCCAAGAACTTCATATCTGTGAAGAGCACAGATTAGCAAGAAAATTTTATTTAGGTCTCAATTTGATTGTTCCTTCCTCAGTGGAAAATTAATGAGCGCATGCATAACTTCACCTGGGCAAAAAATAAAGTTCCTGACGTCAGATTAGTGAGATGTGTGTTCTTTGCAAAGGGACTATTTCAAACAATGTTTCTGTTGAAGATGTATGAAGATTAAAATATATGGCATTGTTTGAAGCTGTTGTCCAGTGGACACTACAAATTTTTGTGAGCAAAAGCCTTTCTTCCTTTTTATGTTTTTGAAGTGTTTTGGTCCCCTGGGAGTGCTTTTGTATATGTGCCCTTTACCATGGTGCTGTGTCATTGTTAGTTCAGCTTCAGTGCTAGTTTAGCTGTTTTTTTTTTATTGTTTATGCTACTGCAGCATCTCCTCAGCTAAGTTTGGAGTAGATAACAGTGGCTCAACCTCTAGTTTATTGCAATTATTCTCCTTTTCTAAGCAGAAGTGTTGTATAAGTGGTAAGTTCACTCAACGATATACAAACCCATGATGTAGAATTAGTGGTGTTTATTGTGAATTTTGAAGGTCATTACTTTCCCCCTTTCTTTTTGGTGTTTTTCTTCCTTCTTTTTCTTTTTTACATCTGATACTACTGCTTCTAAAAGCCAAGGGTTAAATATGGCTACCTTACAGGAAAATTAAACTGAAATGTATCAGGAACAGAAGTTTGCAGTGATTGAAGTGGTGTTCTATTGAACGTGCTCTGTATGTATACTTTGGTTGATGGCAGTACTCGAAATAGAATGTTTTTTTTTTTTACTCTTTAATGTAATCTTCTGCAGCACTGAGTTTCGAGTATGAGCATTTTTAATGTTCTCAGATTCATGAAATATGTTGGTAAGTATGATTTTTAAATCTGTTCATGCACTCTTAAATGTGATTCTGAAGTTTTCTTGACTTGTTTTTAAGTTATTGTAACTGATTCACCTGACACTGTTCTTCATGAATGCTATATATACTTTTAAAAGGTAATTAAACTTCCGGTGTTATATTCTTTTCATTACCTATTTCTATATTTTAATTCTCATGACTTTTTATAGAATTGACAACACCTTGTTAAATCTCTATTGATTGCTGGTTTTTCTCCTAGAGTTTTTTCGCCTTTTGTCCTGTTTGAAATTCTTGACTCCTTTCTCTTTCCCTCTCCATGCCGTGGTACTTCTGTGCCCAAAGTACAGGCTTTAAATTCAGGTAGTACAAATTGGAAAGGACAAACCTGTAAGCCTTTGTCTGTTTTCTTCACCTTCCTGCCATTTTAATCAACCACAGGACTAATATTCTTCATGTTCAGCCTTGAATTCTGTGGGTTTTAATCGTGGAACTGACGCAAAGGAAGTCAAGGAGAAATATTTTATCTGTATTATTGCTTCATTCCTGAATCCTTGCCTTTAATCAGGACCCTGTGCACCAGTAATATGCTGATGGATATGCTGTACTCCCAGGAGAACTAATTATGGAATTGGGGAAGACTTGTCAGGGAGAAGCACTTACCAGGGGCACAGGAAAGCCAAGTAATTTGGAACAACATACAGACAATTGAGCACTTCTGCTTTCATAAGGCATTACAAAGACAGTTTTGAAGGAATATAGTCACTTTGTGGAAACAGTGGAGAACAGCCCACAGGAGTGACTGTCAGAGTAGACACATCCTTATCTAACAATCAGTAGGGACTGCCAGCGAAGAATGCTGAAAGCAGAAATTAGTCTTGACCAGGAAATGATTGAGATGGGAGATAAGGTATGTAGACAGGTTATGAAGGACTTGGAAAGTGAAGACCCTTGGCTTGTTTGATGAGGGTGAAGTTGTAGAAGTTTTTGCTTAGGTGGTAAAGATAGCTCAGGTCTGAAGCTGTGCTTTGCTGTTTTTCTCCTCACCTGTGTTGTAGCAGTTCAATGGAAAATGGCTATATGGACAAGCAGTGCTGTTTTTTTTCCATTTGAGTCTGTCTGCTGTTCTGTGGCAGCAAAATTATGATAAGGCTTGAAATCAGAAGACTTTAATCTTTAGTGGCCCCCCTTTGTGCTTTTTTTGTTTGCCCATGTAGAAGCTCAAGGTCTTTATTTTTAAAGTATTTTTTACTTGGTACTCACTTTCATAGTGGTATCTTTAGTGCAGTAAATATGGTATTGAGTTTTAACACTTGTATGCAAGGTTTAAATCGAAGATTATATTGTCATTATCATGCATAGACATCTCATAGTTTTGCCGATATTTATTTTGTGTTCCTCTGTACCATGGAATCTATTTCAGTGCCGGTAGAGAGCAAGAAGTTTCTGCTTTTCACATTGTGGAAATAAAGCTCAAAAGTTCCTGTTTTCTTTTTTCCTTCTGTTGCTTGAACTACCTCTTTCTAAACTGGTGGTTTACTGTGGTTTGTAAAAACTGATTGAAAGACAGTTGTCATAATGCAGTGCTGGTAGCTGAAAAGCTAACTTGACATGGATATGTTATCTTTGAGCTGTGGGTGGAGGACTCCTGTTTAAAACCAACGTTCTTCCAGAAGTATTGATGCCTTCCAACTGCTGGGGTTTTGTTGAGGTTCAAGGCCTCGGGTTCCCTAGTTGCCTTGTCATAGAATTTGCGGTACTTTCTATGTTTTAATATACTTGGACAGTTGGTCTTAGGCATATGGACTAGACTTCTTGTCGTCTATCCTAATTACCTTTTTACTTTTCTGAAAATTTAAATATTTAGAGGTAAAGTTTGTTTGGGATTTTTTATTACTATTTGGCTGTATTGGCTTAGACTGGTTCTTTGCCTTTTTAGAATATCTGTTGTGTGTAGGGAAACGTGGCCTTTCCAAAAAGGGAGTAACACTTCAAATTTTAAACAACTTGTTGCACTCCAAAAAAAAAAGCTTAATTGTCCTTTTAGTTCAAGAAAGAGAGAAATATGTTTACTTATGTATAAACATGGATTATGTACATTAATGTTTTAATTCTTTATCCATAAAGTGTACATGAACTTTCTTTTAAGTGCTGAATCAATGTCCCAGGTTTGGAGACTGAGGTCTTTTTTAAATGCTTTTGTGGTGCTAGTGCTGTATCTCATTTAATTTATGACTTCTCTTATAGGCTGTTAAAAAACTTCCTTTAGCAGGTAAAGTTTGAGGCAACCAGAGGGAAATATACATATTCTGCAACCAAGAGAGCTCTTCTGGAGTCCATTCTGACCTGCTGTAGCCTCCCAAATCT